>JAENPR010002403.1:0-58779 GCA_018135685.1 Themeda triandra | reverse complement strand
TTCCAAGTTGTGTTTGCTCTCTTATTGCGGGAATGCGATGTACTCAAGTAGATGTCCAAGAAGATGTAACAAGTTGCAAGAAGAACACTCAAAAGACCAAGCTTGGGGGAGGTTCCCTCCCCTACCAAGTGAAGAATAAGATGTTACACAAAATTTGAGCCTATTTGGCCACCATATGGGCATCGTCCGACGTCCCAAAAGTGGCCAATTAAGCTCAATTTTGGTGTGTGCATAGAGGACAAAGAGGAGACACACCTAGGAGGGCTAGGCACCTCCTGGTAGGGTCAGCCGACCCCACCATGGGGCACTGGGCCCACCTGTTAGCCTCCACTATCGGTACTTCACTTCAAAACGCTGGTTTGACACTTCCTCTTCTCTTCTTGGTACATGTGTGATATGTTGATATGATTTTATAGAACCTAAAATGAACTAAAATCACTCCTGGATTAAAATTTTGAAAAGTAACATGCTTATGACACTCTTGAGATATTAGCTTACATAAATTTTGTTTCATCCACATACACTTATGCTAGTGGGAAATTATCTTGATAGGAAATTCATATTGACTAAGTTGTTGTGAACTCGTGATATAGTTCTCGCTTAGGAATCCTACCTTTTCTATTCAAAGTGCTTGGAGATCTTACTTTTGATAAAATATCATAAAACCATAGTGTCACACATACTCCTCAATGGTGAGAAATTCCTACCAAAGCCATATGATGATCTTACATGTTTAAAACCTTCTACATATGCTACTTGTACTTGTGTTGAGTTTGGTCAAACCTTGTTGACCCTTGTTGAGAATTTTGTCATATTCCCAAGATCAAGATCACGTACACACATATATACCCATGCCGCTTCTACACCGGAAGTACGCAAAACATGCCATCCATTTCCACCATATAGATGCTCCATGTTTTAAAGTTTTAGAATATCTCTCTAAGTATGGCTTAGTAGATGAGACACAAAGGCTATGCAAAAGAAAAAATATGTGGACACATGAAGGTCCATTACTTGGTAAAAAAATGAAAAAGAAAAATGCTAGCCATGCCTCAAATAAAATAGAAAGGGATCCTATCAAATAGAGGAGCACTACATTCCATCATTTTCCACACACTTGCACATCTTAATCGAGGATTATAACATTTTTCTCCTTGGATCCTAGTTTTGTCTTTACAATATATGCAATGCAAGTATGCTATCATGTTTGTCCCTACCTTAGCTCCAAATAAACCTTTTAGAAGTAGGATCAAACAAAAGAAGTGCAAAATAATACTATGCATTGGTAAGGAATCATACATCATTGAGCGATCTGAGAGTACCATTTGAGGAGTATAAGTGAACTATGCTTTTTATTATAAAAAACTCCAAGTTACTAAGATATGAATTGGGAAGATGACTTTGCTTTAAGAATTGTTCCACTTCAACCGCTCAAGGATATATGATAGTTAGTGCCACATATCCCACTTGTTTAAGAAATGTTTTGGATTAATGACTTTTATGTTAGCTATACATCTTAAGGTGTTATGCTCATGTTTACTTTAACCTTTACTCGAGGACGAGCAAAGATTTAAGCTTGGGATCTTGTTGACGGTAGATATGACACAAATTTACACCTTCAAAACACCGTCAACAGCCTCGGTTTGAAGGAACATAGACACATTATAAATATATTTTATCCAATAACAAGTTCCACATGTCCATGAAGTATTTGATGCGTACATACAGGAAATGGGGACAAATGGGTCAAGGGACCCACCTAGTGGGGTCGCCGACCCCTATGTGGCTCACTGACCTCCTAACCGGCCATGATCCGTGGAAAACACTCCAGAGTTGTTCTCCACCCTTGGATGGAGTGCGTGTCTTCTCTCAACGGCTCATATTTAGCTCACATGGATCCATGGGCCCACAAAGGAAGCAAACCGAGCAACCCAAGGCCAAACCAAGCTCCACCGCACTCTATGATAGGTGGGCCATGCTTCTAGAAGAAGGAGGAGGCCCCCACCTGCATGGGGGTCGGCCGACCCCGCATGGTGGCCTAGGGGCGACCTCCTTCACCGCCATTTGCATAATGCCATGCAAAGAAGCACATGCTGAATTCTTCTCCACCATTGATCTAAAGGAGGTTACGATCCAAGGGTTCTCATCCATCATCACATGGAACGATGATGTGGCGGTGGAGTAGCGCCTACTCCATCTCTCTACTATAAATAACCCCTCACTCCCTCTCATTCAAGGACACCACAAGGAGGAGCTCTCCACTCTCTCTCAAGATGTAGCACTAGTAGTACTGTTAGTGTTGTTAGGATTTAGAGTGAGCCTCTAGTCTTCAGCTCTAGTCTTCCAGGAGGTCTTGCATGGTTCCAGTATTCCTTCTCTATTTGTAAGACTTGAGTTATTTATATAGTTATCTTCTCTACTTTGCCTTAGTACTTTACTTTATTGCAACATGACTAGTTATGTTGTATTGGTTGTTAGTATAGTCATAGTTGTTTGATAGTAAGATAATGGTAGTATACCTTTTGCACTGGTTCACCACCCTTAACCCGGTGCTCTAATCAATTTCACCGGATATCGGATTAGAGTAGTGAGATATAGTGTAGACGTGGTGTCTAGACTATACGCTTGCCTGTGTCTGCGGCTTGTCCAATGGTTTGTTGGTGGTACCTAGTAGGGGTGACAAACCTAGGATTTGATCCCACCATGTTCGAGCAAGTTCTTAAAGTGTAGGCCTTCTTGTGCTAGGCGGCTTAGCACCCTTCTCATCTCTTTCTGTTGCTAAGTAGTTTAGTGGCCTGAAGTGCAATTGTTTATAAATATTGACCTTGCTTGATATGACTTGTCTCGCTAAGATAGAACCATGCAAGTAGAGATAGATAATTGGAAACCTTATGCTAGCTCGTTGGCCTCCTCGCTCGCTAACCTAATCTTTTATCATTGGAACTTCTCCTCTGTGTGTCACTACAGTTATCATATATATCATTTACCCCCGCTCTAGTTTAGTAGGTATATTAGTTAGTAGATCATCATGGTTAGCTATCATATTCTTTAACCATTACTTCCCTGAGGATAAATACGATACCCCGGAATACTCCTGGGTGAAATGCTACAACGGTATTTCTGGGCGCTTGCGGAATATTCTACATGAGCATAATTGTCGGTGTTTCGTACCCCGGGGGGTATCACACCAACAAGTAAATTTCTAAGCGTGCTCCCTAATCCGGATGGTGATGCAAGAAGGACACAAGGCGTTTATCCTGGTTCGGGCAAAAGAAGGCCCTACGTCCAGCGGGGGGAGAAGATCTTGTATTATCTTGCACCGAAGTGCTTGTACAGGGGTGAGTACAAGAGAGTCCTGAGACTTAACATGTGGAGTGTGTGTGTTGTGAGAGTGAAGGCCTGGAAGCGTGAAGGCATGAAGACGCCCCCTTAAACTAGGTCCTGGCGTCCCCTTTTATAGGCCAAGGGGAGGCTCAGGATCACAGGAGAAATAGGGCGATCGTAAGCATAACGTCGAGGTACGGGCGTTGGATCGAGTCGCTGGTACTGTGGATCCCTCCTTCGGTCCGGTTCGAGCTGGTAGATATTGGCTTCGTGTAACAACCCGGAAAAATTCACCAAACACAAAAATCCCAACTACAAAATTTTTCTTAAAAACCTATGTGTTGATGAGTGCCATGTAGTGAAACCAGGTTAATATGCCTAATGAACCAATTAGAAGCATGTGCACTTTACAATTTATTCTCTTCTCATGTTTAAGTTTTACATTCAAGCACTCATATTAAATTAATTACCTATGTTTGATTTGGAATTTCATTGGTTCTTTTGTATTGAATAATAAACCACAACATATTTATTTATGTGACAAATAAATATGCAACATGTTATGGGGAATAGTACCCCTACCATGGCCTAAGACCATCTAAGACCACCATACGATACTATGCATGTGACATGGTATAAATTAAACACATGTTTATACCCCAAAAATCGAAACAGAAAAAAGAGAAAAGGAAAACAAAACAAATAGGAAATGGCAAAGGCCATTTCAGCCCATGACTCCAAGCCTGGCCTGTAACCTCTCTCACCCTCCTTTTCTTTTTCGGCCAAACGGCCTAGCTGCACATGCCGGCCCAACCCGGCCGTCTAGCCCACGACGCCAGCCAGCCGGCCTACCTTACCTCTCCTCCTCTTTCTTTCTCTCCCGGCCCATCGAGCCAAACGGCCCACCGGGCGGCCCGTTCCTTTCCCCGCAAGACGACACGGCAGGGAGGCTTGTCCTCTTCCTTCTATCGCCGACAAGCGGCCCCCGCCTGTCATGATCCCCACCTTTTCCACCTTTTCTCTGCCTCACGCGAAACGGAAAGCAGAGCAAGTCGTACCCGCCATCACGCCCGCGGATTCCTTACGCAAGACACCACCACCGCTCGATCCTCCCACCTCTAGATCCAACGCGCCACGCACGCCACCTAAGCCAACAGCTCTGACACGAACGCCTGCAGCCGTGAGCGTTTCTCACCGCGCGCACTACGCACATGCCGCTGCCGTGCCCCTGCTCCCCGCTTGCCTTGGCCGCGAAGCCAAATTGGCGCCAGGCGCTGACCGCTGGAGCCCACGCGAAGCACGACAGCGACCCACGGAGCATCCTCTGACCGCCTGATCACGCCCGAGCTCGGATCGCCGTCCGCCGCAGCTACCACGTCGCCATCACCCTATATAAGACGAGCACCCGCCCCTAGGGTTTCCTCGGTGCCCCGCCGCCGATTGCGGCCTTGCCAATTCGACACCAAAGACCAATGATTCGGAAGGGGAGGGAAGGAGAAGGGAGCGGTGAGAAGGGAGAAGAAGACGCGGAGCGCCGCCCGGACGTGAAAGAGAAGGACCCGCCGGACAAGAAGGAGATCGCCGGAGTATCAGCGCCGCCGGACTGCTACCGCGAGCTCGGCGTAGGCTTCTACCTCTACTTCGATGTCTGCACTGCTTCGCCACTCCACCACGCCAAGACCCTGCACGCCAAGCCCACTTAGGAGTTGACTGAGTCAATGGTGACGTCATCGGTGATGTCATCTCGGCCCCACTCGTCAATCCATGTCAGCAGCCACGTCAGAATAGACTGTACACGTCAGCAGCCATGTGGACCACCCAGAAACGCGACACGTGTCGGCCCGTAAATATTCAGCCTCTTTTCTTTTTCGAATATTGTATAAACTTCGGAAATTCATAACTTATTCATATGAGCTCCAAAAATGATGATCTTTATATCGAAATTCATCTAAAATTATGCTCCATATCATGAGCCTATGTTTGAGTGCATTTGGACCTTTTTGTTATTCATTTGGTTCTTTGTGGATTCTATAGGAGTTGCTAATGCGACAATTATGTTTCGATTACGTAGTCGATTTAGGAGGAGGAGCCCCGCGATCGACTACCTCGACGGAGGAGGACTTGTACGACTACGCTTGGATTTGTACCACTACTACCTCGACATCGCAGTGTCATGGCAAGCACCTTCTTTTAGAGAATCCTATTAGACATTGCATAATTAATAGAATCGCTAGCGCTTTATATTTATTCCTTTGCTAGTATATAGATGCATGCTATTGCCCGAGCCATTTATATCCCTTTGATTGAAAACCCTTCACCATGTTACCCAGTTCTGCGCTCGCACTTATATTATTATTGCCACCTGTCTGCTTGCTTGCACTTTATATCACCATACTTATTAACTCTACTTCGCATTGGATCGGTGATGTGATGCGGGTGGTGAACCCCTGGGAATGGTCTTGGCTTGGGATGCCAGCCTTGGTGGACTTTGTGAGGATCTGGTGGTTCTGTGAGCGTTACTTGGGTGCGTGGAGGGTGAGGGTTGAGTCGACTGAGCCGGGATATACGACGAGCTTATGGAGCGAGTCTTGCCCTGGGATGGACTGGACATTCCTGTGCGGATACCTGTGGCGGGTATACTTGTGGTTGGGGAAACCCCTGAGTGTGGGCTTGTCGTGGGCCGCTCAGGGAGAAGGTGCTGTGCTGGCACGTGGTGCCAGGATGGCACCCGAACGATAACCCTGTTGGAGACATCTCGGTTTGGTCATCCCTAAGGACTTACTAGTACTCAGTTTCTTCAGGACTCCTTTACATACCACATGTTCCTTGTGATCGGGAGACGGTTGGACTACTTGATAGCACGGTGCCACTACTACTAGGCAAGTTGTGTAGGGAGGTACGGGCATTGGTGGACTCACACCCTCCCGAGACGATCATGGCCCCCTATTCGGGATCGGGAACGTGACTTCACAGTTTCAGTTACTCCAGAAGTACTTGGGGTATTCCAGGACTGAGAGGTAGGGTGGCATCGTTCTATTATAGCAAGCAGCCGGAATCCGCCTAGGTGTGCGCACGCCAATGAAGGCGATCTTGTGGGATGTAAAACCTCTGCAGAGTGTTCTTGGTTGATCGATCGATACATATGCTGACTTGTCAGCTATGGACCTGTCCTGTGTTCTGCTTCACTAGATAGGAGAGGAGTGTTCTACCTTCCCCGAGCTTTCCGGCCGTGAGTCTGGGTTGTGGACTGCGGGCCGCTGAGACAGACCGAGAGGGAGTTGGTCTGCCGACATGAGTATGAGATGTGGTGATGGAGGTGAGATGATGGTTTTGGGATGGATGAGATGATGGATGGATGGATGTGTGTGGGAATGGGAATGTGTTAAACTTGACTATTTTATTCGCATGCGCTAGGATGCAAACCACAGCCAAATTATAGGATCGCCAGATCCCTTTATTTTCTCTTTTCCACTAAAGCTCATTCGGTGCTGATCATGGCCTGCACACATCCGGCGGTGTGCAGATTTTCCCCGCTTCTCGATGTCAAATGGATTAGAAGGTCTCGTGCCCGCGCTCAAGTTGGAGTTTGAAGTCGCTTCCGCGTTACTTCCGCCTTCTCAAGCTGTTCTCGATGATAGATATACCTTGCATCCGCCTTGTGGCGTTGTAAATATTAATGTAAATCCCTCTATTGTACCCTTTAGATTTATAATTCGATGTATGGAATTGATTATCGGCTGTTGTATATCATTCGGTGAGATTTTCCCTTCGTGGAAAATTGAGGATGTTTCAGTTGGTATTAGCTCCATGCTTGACCCTAGGACGAGACCTTCAGGATTGGACGATAGCATAGGTTGAACCAGCCCTTCTTTCGGTTATATTACCGACCTTGCACCATTTTGTGCATGGCTTATCCCTTATATTGGATTTGCTGACCATGTTCTGGGGCAACTATACGAATGACGATCTTGAAGAGCACGCCCTTCTACCTCGAGTACCACGATGGATATGTCCAAGTTCTGCAAGAAGTGCTTCAACAATCAGGACTCCCTGAAGATAAGTAATAATAGACGTGCCACAAATGGGTAGTGCCTAGAGGAGACAAAGTCTGCTACACGGTGACCCTACAGATTCTCCCAAGTGAAGAGGTGCCACAGTGAAGGTCTAAACCATTCGTGTGTCGGAAACCACTATCTTTACTGCTGTGAAGCTTATCACACCTGCAACTCGTCTATCTGTGATGCAAGATGCGTACGAACTCCTCAAGCATGGCCTCCTAACGTCTATTACCCGTGCCCTCGATGCCTCCGATAGTGCCATAGGGTAATGGGATGAAGCCGAACACACCTAGATCCAAGTGACTGCTAGGGGAAAATCTGAAGAAACCCCTTTTACTCCATTAGTTTCACTCTGCAGATAGGAATCATCATGATAAGGGGGTAGGTAGAAGATGACGAAGATAAACCCTGCATGGCTACAAGTTGTACCATGAGTAGAGTAGAATGCCTACCATTTTAAGCTACTTACGCGTAGTACGTTTTCTCCGCGAATCTTTTGGTGTAGCTACCAAAGATATCGCCGTGTAATAAACCCTATGTAATGAGTGCTTGGTTCTTATTGCATTTTTTTATGTTTCTTCATGCTTCTTTGTATGAGTGTAGGATAGATTTAAATGTTTTAAATTGCTTAAATCATCTAATTATTACATAAAGTTGACAATAAATCATGTCACATACACAAGACATCCGACCTTTTACGACACCTCGCAACAGGATGAACACCCATCACTCTGGTCGTCTGAGCAGCCGCTCACCCTCTACAAGACCTGCCATGGGCCACGGACGTGGTGGTCCCATATCACCCTCTGATCACAGCTTTGAGGAAGAACCTTATGCTCACACTCAGCTATTCACTAGAACCCTTGCTAATGAAAGTCTCACACCGTCCTCACAATCTCTAGCTAAGGTGTTGTCCCAACAAACCCAACTCCTAGAGACCCTATCTGAGGAACTGCAACAGTGTCGCAAAGGAGGCACTTACCACACCATCAAAGAAGTGGTTAGCGAGGCAAAGGAATCAGAACAAGACCTAGGCTATGAAGAAAGCTACAAATACAAGAAGCTAAGAATCAATGAGCCATCTCCCAGTTCAACACATCTGAGAAAGTGCAAGAAAGATACTCAAGCAGTCACACCAACTCCAAACCCGAGAGAAAGCATCAACACCCTCAAGTACCCTCACCCTGAGGAAGACAGACTCCTGCGGAACCACCAAGCCCAGAGCTATGACATACGGAATGCCACTGCACCTACTCCTGCAGACAGTACAACCCTTGAGTGCTATGGATGTGGCAAATCTGGCCATAAAGTCGCCAAATGCCCGAGGAAGGAAACCACTCCACCTAGTCGAATCGTGGTGTGAAGCGGTCTCTGCTACAAGTTCAAGTGTGAGGCAAGTAAGATGCTTTGGATGTCTCAAAGAAGGCCACAAGATTGTTGATTGCCCGAGGAGAAGACGAGATCCGATCAAGCCGATCAAGATTCACCAAGAAGATTCGAAGTGCTACTCGAGCTGCCCACTTTCAGCTTACCCACGATTGTTGATCGTCCCGAAGAGAAGATTGCCCGAGCCGAAGCCTCTACCCAAAGAAGATCAAAGTACTATGAACCACAAGTGCTCGTAGAGCTGTCGCCGGCGTCTCGCTCAATCAACTACATAGAATGTACTCAACATGGAGTACGGCACAATCATATCTATTATCTAGATTTGTCGGGCAGAGATTATTTCATGTATCTTGTTTAAGATGATTGGCATCAAGTTTGTACGAGAATTTGGTTTAATAATGTCGAAACTCCTAAAGTTGTATGGAATATTATCTTGAATCATCAAGATAGTCGCCTTATGACTAACCACTAATTGAAGATACTAGGCCGACATGACGTACTCTTACTAAGCTATTCTAATGGCCGATTCGTATCATCACCCCATGCTATTCCAAAACAACCTCCCGATCTTTTGTTTGAAAAGTTTCCCTCTCTTCAAGAGTAATTCCATTTTCAAAACTACCATTGTTTTAAATAAACAAAAAGGGAGTCACACTTTGTTTAAAATTAAAACCATGATTCAAAACTATTTAGTTTGAAATCATATTTGGTTTAAAATCAAAGCCATTTAAAAGAGTTTGATTTTTAAAATGTACATTGTTTTCAATCCTTTTCGAAATCCCGATTTTACAAACTCACTATCATATTTTTCAAACAAGATTTTGAAAATAACTACAATTAGAAGAGTCTCATGAATGACATCCTTAACCATTAACCTAAAGCCGCATGACCTACTTAAGCACCTTGGATACCTTGCATAGAATTTGGATTGAGTTACCAAATAAACCAAGTACGACAATTCCTTTTGCAAGACCCTCTTAAGCAACTACACTATTTAAAGCAATGATGGCAACTATACTTATCAGAGTAGCGAAGCGGAAGCGTGGTGAACCCATAACCCACTACACCCTGGATCGAAATCGAGCCTAAAGCACACCTCTTAAACTAGTAGAACCCGATCTAGTCTAAACTAACTTGTGATCCTTCCATACATTAACTACACTCCCTACCGACAACTACCGAGTATTGTCGAAGTGTTCCTTTGGAAATCCTAAGATCCACCGGAGTAACTTCAACAAGCTACATGGAACAAGTAATCGATGACGATTAGACTTCACTTTACCACTCACGTAGTACTACACCTTAAATCTCGGGACGAGATTCTCGATAAGGGGGTAGGACCAGTAACAACCCGGAAAAATTCACCAAACACAAAAATCCCAACTACAAAATTTTTCTTAAAAACCTATGTGTTGATGAGTGCCATGTAGTGAAACCAGGTTAATATGCCTAATGAACCAATTAGAAGCATGTGCACTTTACAATTTATTCTCTTCTCATGTTTAAGTTTTACATTCAAGCACTCATATTAAATTAATTACCTATGTTTGATTTGGAATTTCATTGGTTCTTTTGTATTGAATAATAAACCACAACATATTTATTTATGTGACAAATAAATATGCAACATGTTATGGGGAATAGTACCCCTACCATGGCCTAAGACCATCTAAGACCACCATACAGATACTATGCATGTGACATGGTATAAATTAAACACATGTTTATACCCCAAAAATCAAAACAGAAAAAAGAGAAAAGGAAAACAAAACAAGTAGGAAATGGCAAAGGCCATTTCAGCCCATGACTCCAAGCCTGGCCTGTAACCTCTCTCACCCTCCTTTTCTTTTTCGGCCGAACGGCCTAGCTGCACATGCCGGCCCAACCCGGCCGTCTAGCCCAAGTCGCCAGCCAGCCGGCCTGCCTTACCTCTCCTCCTCTTTCTTTCTCTCCCGGCCCATCCAGCCAAACGGCCCACCGGGCGGCCCGTTCCTTTCCCCGCAAGACGACACGGCAGGGAGGCTTGTCCTCTTCCTTCTATCGCCGACAAGCGGCCCCCGCCTGTCATGATCCCCACCTTTTCCACCTTTTCTCTGCCTCACGCGAAACGGAAAGCAGAGCAAGTCGTACCCGCCATCATGCCCGCGGATTCCTTACGCAAGACACCACCACCGCTCGATCCTCCCACCTCTAGATCCAACGCCAGCGCGCACGCCACCTAAGCCGACAGCTCTAACACGAATGCCTGCAGCCGCGAGCGTTTCTCACCGCGCGCACTACGCACATGCCGCTGCCGTGCCCCTGCTCCCCGCTGTTCCCTCTTGCCTTGGCCGCGGCCAAATTGGCGCTGTGCGCCGACCGCCGGAGCCCACGCGGCACGACGCCGACCCACGGAGCATCCTCTGACCGCCTGATCGTGCCCGAGCTCGGATCGCCGTCCGCCGCAGCTACCACGTCGCCATCACCCTATATAAGACGAGCACCAGCTCTACGGTTTCCTCAGTGCCCCGCCGCCGATTGCGGCCTTGCCAATTCGACACCAGCACCAATGATTCGGAAGGGGAGGGAAGGAGAAGGGAGGCGGTGAGAAGGGAGAAGAAGACGCCGAGCGCCGCCGGACGTGAAAGAGAAGGACCCGCCGGACAAGAAGGAGATCGCCGGAGTATCAGCGCCGCCGGACTGCTACCGCGAGCTCGGCGTAGGCTTCTACCTCTACTTCGACGTCTGCACTGCTTCGCCACTCCACCACACCAAGACCCTGCTCGCCTACACGATACGGTGAGCTCCATCTGCCGCCGCCGCTCTTCCACCTCCCCTGCCCTGCTGTCAAGGCCATGGCGCCGCCACCGGCGCGTAGGCCGTGCCGCTTCCGGCACTTGGACACACAACGCACACACGCACATGGACCAAGCCTTGGCCCTGGACTCCACGGCGTCGGGAGGACGCCGGCATGGCATGCCACCATGAGAGCTCACTACGGCCATGACCTGCTGCGGCGAGGCGCTGCTCCGCCCTAGCCAAGAACCCATGGCCGCCTTAGACCTTTGATGTGAACCCGCGGTGTCGTGGTGAACACCATGCGCACGCCTGCCGGAGAAAATGACCATAGGAAGCCCCTAAACGTGGAACCACGCCATCACCGGCGACCTGCGGAGGCCGCCGTGTCGTGCCCCTTGCGCATCGCCCTGGCCACCTCGCGTTGCGCTGGCAGGACGTCTAGCTTCGCCATGACCCCGCACACGCGGCCGCCTAGAAGATGGAACCCGTGACGCCTTGTATTGTCCTTACCACGACGCCGTTCTCCTCGTCGGAGCTCCGCCGCGGGCTCGCTACCCGCGCGAGCGCCGCCGTGTGCACTGGCCTCGCCGTTGAGTCCACTGGACGCCATGATCCCCGATCTGGACCCGCCTCAACGTGGCGCACTCCGTGCGCATGCAAAGGCAAGAAGATGACCCCGGCGACCATGCCTTCCCGGACCATACCGCCACGCACACGCTCTAGAGCTTCCGCCGTGCCGCAGCCATAGCCGCCGTCTCCGTCCACCTCTCTGAGTGATAGCGCGCCGTCAAGTGTCGCCGTGATGCCCTGCATCGAGCCAAGTAGAAGATGAAGCCCGGAGCCCCGTCTCGACGCTGTTGTTTGACGCCGACGCCCGACCGGAGCGCCGCCGTGTGCCTCCGCCACGCGCGGACTCCGCCGCGGGAATTAGTCGTCGCCGGCATGCTCTATGGCAATCCCAAGACTCCAATTGGAAAGGCGAGTGACTAATGGGGCTCAATTGCACTTGGTACCTCGTCGTCGCTCGTTCCGCGGCGCGCCGTCACCGCGGCCGACGCAGCCTGGAGCCCCACGTCCCGCCTTAAGCCCCTCGGCGTACTCGACTTGACCTCGAGATGCCGTCGCATTCCCTTGCCGCCACGCTGGACCACCGGGAGACCCTTCCTTGATGCCGCCGTGCCCCTGCGCCGCTCTGATGCTCGCACTGGTCGCCGCCATTGCTGCTCCACTGACCGCCATGGACCATCCCAGAACGCCCGTGAACCTTTCCGTTGGCCCCGCCATGTTTTCCACGCCGTCGCGGAGCCTATGCGCTCGCCGATGTGATCGATGCCTCGTCGTGGCTCCCGTGCGCGCCGCCGTGCCTCTTGCACCGCCATGATGCATGCGCCGGCCGCCATGACCCGCGAGAGCTCGCCGTGAAGAACTCAACCGTCCCGCCTAGGCCACGCGGAGCCTATGCGCTGGTTAATTCAGCCGAGACCCACCTCGGAGCCTTGTTGCTCGACCCGCCGCCGGCGAGCGTCTCGACCCGGCGAGAGATGGGGACAAGAAGAAGACGGAGACGGACTACGGGAGATGGACCCCGACCATATGAACCAAAGGGCACCGACGGGTGGACTCAAATCAACCTGTCCACCGTGAGCCGAACTGGTGAACCGATGGACCCCGCTACCACAACCCCGTGAACCCGATGCACATAGACCGTGTGGGTGAGACGCAAGATAGACCGAGTCCATGACGGACCACACCGTGATCCATGGACTCGCCGAGTCGAGTTCACCGTGAGCCGCCGATGGGGGTCGATCTGTAGACCAGGACCCGCACCGAGCCCATTAGCGGCCCGCAGAGTGACGTGTACGAATGCAAGACGGACACGTGGCGGGCCTGCCCGGCCCGTCCGGCCCATACCCAGCCTTGGCCGGCCCGTTTCGAGCCCACTTAGGAGTTGACCGAGTCAATGGTGACGTCATCGGTGATGTCATCTCGGCCCCACTCGTCAATCCATGTCAGCAGCCACGTCGAATAGACCGTACACGCGCAGCCATGTGGACCACCCGGAAACGCGACACGTGTCGGCCCGGAAATATTCAGCCTCTTTTCTTTTTCGAATATTGTATAAACTTCGGAAATTCATAACTTATTCATATGAGCTCCAAAAATGATGATCTTTATATCGAAATTCATCTAAAATTATGCTCCATATCATGAGCCTATGTTTGAGTGCATTTAGACCTTTTTGTTATTCATTTGGTTCTTTGTGGATTCTATAGGAGTCGCTAACGCGACAATTATGTTTCGATTACGAGTCGATTTAGGAGGAGGAGCCCCGCGATCGACTACCTCGACGGAGGAGGACTTGTACGACTATGGTTGGATTTGTACCACTACTACCTCGACATCGCAGTGTCATGGCAAAGACCTTCTTTTAGAGAATCCTATTAGACATTGCATAATTAATAGAACTACTAGCGCTTTATATTTATTCCTTTGCTAGTATATAGATGCATGCTATTGCCTGAGCCATTTATATCCCTTGATTGAAAACCCTTCACCATGTTACCCAGATCTGCGCTCGCACTTATATTATTATTGCCACCTGTCTGCTTGCTTGCACTTTATATCACCATACTTATTAACTCCACTTCGCATTGGATCGGTGATGTGATGCGGGTGGTGAACCCCTGGGAATGGTCTTGGCTTGGGATGCCAGCCTTGGTGGACTTTGTGAGGATCTGGTGGTTCTGTGAGCGTTACTTGGGTGCGTGGAGGGTGAGGGTTGAGTCGACTGAGCCGGGATATACGACGAGCTTATGGAGCGAGTCTTGCCCTGGGATGGATTGGACATTCCTGTGCGGATACCTGTGGCGGGTATACTTGTGGTTGGGGAAACCCCGAGTGTGGGCTTGTCGTGGGCCGCTCGTGGAGAAGGTGCCGTGGCCGGCACGTGGTGCCGGATGGCACCCGAACGATAACCCCGTTGGAGACATCTCGGTTTGGTCATCCCTAAGGACTTACTAGTACTCGCTTTCTTCAGACTCCTTTACATACCACATGTTCCTTGTGATGGGGAGATGGTTGGACTACTTGATAGCACGGTGCCACTACTACTAGGCAAGATGTGTAGGGAGGTACGGGCATTGGTGGACTCACACCCTCCCGAGACGATCATGGCCCCCTATTCGGGATCGAACGTGACTTCACAGCTTCAGCCATCTCGAAGTACTTGGGGTATTCTAGGACCGAGAGGTAGGGTGGCATCGTTCTATTATAGCAAGCGACGGAATCCGCCTAGGTGTGCGCACGCCAATGAAGGCGATCTTGTGGGATGTAAAACCTCTGCAGAGTGTTCTTGGTTGATCGATCGATACATATGCTGACTTGTCAGCTATGGACCTGTCCTGTGTTCTGCTTCACTAGATAGGAGATGAGTGTTCTACCTTCCCCGAGCTTTCCGGCCGTGAGTCTGGGTTGTGGACTGCGGGCCGCTGAGACAGACCGAGAGGGAGTTGGTCTGCCGACATGAGTGTGAGATGTGGTGATGGAGGTGAGATGATGGTTTTGGGATGGATGAGATGATGGATGGATGGATGTGTGTGGGAATGGGAATGTGTTAAACTTGACTATTTTATTAATATTGTTACTACTTTTTACTGCTATTTCGCATGCGCTAGGATGCAAACCACAGCCAAATTTTAGGATCGCCAGATCCCTTTATTTTCTCTTTTCCACTAAAGCTCATTCGGTGCTGACCATGGCCTGCACACATCTGGCGGTGTGCAGATTTTCCTGCTTCTCAGTGATGTCAAATGGATTAGAAGGTCTCGTGCCTGCGCTCAAGTTGGAGTTTGAAGCTGCTTCCGCGCTACTTCCGCCTTCTCAAGCTGTTCTGGATGATAGATATACCTTGCATCCGCCTTGTGGCGTTGTAAATATTAATGTAAATCCCTCTATTGTACCCTTTAGATTTATAATTCGATGTATGGAATTGATTATCGGCTGTTGTATATCATTCGGTGAGATTTTCCCTTCGTGGAAAATTAAGGATGTTTCACTTCGGTCCGGTTCGACCCTGTAGCAGCATGGCTGATGATGGCCTGCCCATCTCCTTCTGACATGGGCTGACGTGCGGGAGTCGTGGGTGATGATATCCTGCTCGTTCCTTGTAGATGTAGGCTGACGTGTCGAGGTACGGCGTGGTTGCGCGCGAGCGCTTGTCCCCGGGAATCCCGTTGTTCGGTGGTCGAGGCGGAATGGATGGGTCGACACCCATGCCGCCCCTGGAACGCGTCACCCATCACTACTCGAGCAGTGGCGGACTGCTTCGAGGAGCTAGCGGTCAAGGCGACCCGACTGAGCAGAGGATTTCAGGGGTACGAAGAGTTGACAATGGCGTTTGAGAGGGTGTCATACGCGGCATAGTATACGGCATGGCGGAGCAGTGGCGCCCATCATCCCTGCACCCAGGATATGGGCGGCGTAACAACGGAGGTGACCGGTGTACCCTCCACTATTCCGGGCCCTGTAGCCATGGAGTTAGGCAGGTTTGGCGTACTGCGGTACTGTTTCAAGCCCTGTAGCCATGTGCGTGCCCTGGAAAGGCAATCATGGAAGGCGGACTCGAGCGGTCGCTCGCTCGAGCAGTTTTCGTATCCGTCTCGAGCACTCGCTCGCCCGAGCGGTTTCCGTCACCCTTCTTTGAGCGGGTGAGCGGCTGCGTCTCGAGACGGTGGGTTTTGTGGCTTTGCGGGTCGGACCGTGGGCCGGCCCATTGAGGGGAATTTGGAGATTTCTCTAGTTGGTTTTTAGGAATTTAGGGAGAAGCAAGGCCGGCTTGCTCACCTCTAATCTTCCTAGTTTAGGACCCCCTAATCTAGGTACCCGACAGTAGCCCCGGAGCCCTTGCCTGATTGTGAAGAACTTCAGGTAAGGGATCATGAAGTGGAGTTGAAGTACCTAGACTTAGGGTTATGCTGCCTCGTCTCGAGGGGTTGATTTCTCATTTTTTCGTGGGGGGCGCGCGAGCGTCCCCCGTGGGGGTAGCCCCCGAGGCCCCAGAGGAATGAGACATTCCTCTGGGGGCTTTGGAATGAGCTGTTTCGCGCAGGAGTTCAGTTAACTAGAGTTGTAGTGCCCGAGGCAGGAGTACTGTTATGATTCCTCGAGCCCCCGAGTGCTTCCTGTTCTTCCCTTGTCGAGGGATTTCGTTTAACGTGACTCGAGCCCCCGATCCTCGAAATGCTGGGCCGTAGTTGTGATCTAGTTCCCGCTAGATCTCTTGGATTAGATCCAAGTGGTGGGTGGACTGGCACTACCCGCGATCGAGCGAGCACCATTCCTCCTTGTGAGCTGGTGGCGGGGAATCCAAGTGAGAGTCCGCCTCCTTTCGAGGGGAGACGGCATCGAGGCCCGGGGGTGCTCTCATTAGAGCTGGGCGCATAGCTTTTAGTGGACCGGCCTCGTTCGAGGGGACCGGCGGCTCAAGTGCCTCCCGTCGACGGGATCCCTTGGAAGCCTAGCGCCCTGCCTTGGATGTGCCTTTTGGGGTTCGAGAGCTCGTTCTTGAACGGGACCTTTCGAGGGTTCCTTCCCAAAGGCACCCCTGACTCGGGTGCTCGAGGGTGGCTGTTCGAACACGTTCGTGGGTCAGCCTCCGCTCCCTCGAGACTTACAGGTGGGACCGGAGTCCCGGGTTGTCTTACCGTGTAAGGAACCGTCTGCCGAGACGTCCCATCACCGCGCCGGTCGAGGGAAGTCTGTCCGTTGGCGGCGCGCCTTTTTAGGTGGAAATCGGTGCGTCATGATGATCGTGGGCTGGCGACGGTTCAGTCCCGTCTCGCGATGCGTGCGCCCTATGAGTAGAGGTAGGTGGCGGTTGTCAGTAGGAATTGAATGCGGTTACCGTTTCTTGCCGAGTCCGCCGGGGCCGCGTGATCGTCGGATTGCAGAATCTGAGCCGTTGGATGTGCACGATGCGGATAGGCTCGGCCCTATAAATTTGGGGGAGGGGACTCCCGGTTTCCTTCCTCTGCGTTCCTTGCCTTTTTTCCTCCCGCCGCCGCCGGTTGCGCTCTTGCTCCCAGCCCTAATCGCCGCCGTCGCACTCGTTTGCAACCGCCGCCGCTCCTGCCCGCATCCACCGGAGAGACCTAAGAATGGGGAGTGAGAGTTCTTGAGCGTGCGCGTCGCCGGAGCCGCCGCTTCCGCCTTGCGCCGCCGCCCCATCGGATTCCGCCGTCGCCGCCTTCCTGGATCCTGCCGCCGCCATGGTTTCCAGCAAGAGGGTCAGCAAGAAGACCGGCCAGGGGTCCAACCAGGGCGCCGGGGGTAGCAGGACCGGTGGCAAGGGCACCGCCGGCAAGGGCGCCGCTGGCAAGGACGCCGCCGGCAAGGAGCCCGCCAAGGCCCCCGTGCCGATGGTGATGTACGATGCGCTCCCATGGCCTCGGTCTTCGGTGACCGAGGCGATGCTGGAGGGCCTCGTCGAGGAAGGGCTGCTCCACCCCAATCCGGTGGAGGGGCCGCCGGAGTGGCAAGTGCCGGAGGCCACCCACCGTGAGCCCATTGTGCCAGAGGGTTACGTCTTGAGCTTCGTCAAGTTCCACAAGCGAGGACTCGGGGCGCGGCGGAGCCGCTTCATGCGGGCGCTCCCCCATCACTTCGGGGTCGAGCTCCAGCACTTCAACCCCAACTCCATCTCCCACGCCGCTAGCTTCATCGCCGTCTGCGAGGGGTACCTGGGGATGGCGCCGCAATGGGACTTCTTCGTCCACATCTTCAAGGCGACTTTGTTCACTTTGGCGGTGAGCAGAAATGACAACGACGACGACGAGGAGAAGGAGAAGGTGAACGCCCGCCGCTACATTCGAGCGGGCTCTTGCTCGCTCGGCTTGAAGAGGCGGGAGCACTGGCTGCCCGGCTCGTGGATGACAAACAACGCCGGGTGGGTCTCGGAATGGTTCTACCTCCGCAACGAGGGGAACCATTTCCCAAAGTACACCGGCGCCGTGTTGACTGTGGCCCAGCAGAATTGGGGCTACGGCAACCTGGCCAAGCTCCAGCCCCGTCTCGACCCCCTGACCAACGCCATGGAAAGGCTCCGTCGTCGAAGGGCCGGCGACATCTTCCTCAACATCTCCCACGTCGTCGCAGGGTTCCACCGCCGTCGGGTGATCCCGCTCGCTGAGCGCCCGCTACGGCTTGACCAGATGACAGAGGACGCCGACCCCGAGGCTCTCGAGGCCAGCAGGATGTCGAGCCTGCCTCTCCTGGATGCCACGGTCGTAGCTTGAGTGCACGAGGTGATCGACGGCGGCAAGAGCTTTGGGGCGAACCAAGTCGATCTCTTCCCCATGCGACCGGACGCCGACCTACTCGGCTATGTGAGTTCTCCCCGAGGCTTTCCTTGTCGTTGATTTTGCTCTTTCTTTGGTTTATGTTTGTCTTATCGAGGCGTGCCCTCACAGGAGATCGTCGATCACGCGGAATCGGTGCCCCCGGTGAAGGAAGACGCGCCCGACCGCGAGGTAAGACGTCTTAAAAATGACCGAGAACACGCTGCAGCACTCTCGAGGAGGGAGGAGAAGGCAAAAAAGGCCGTCACACTGGAGGAGAAGGAGAAGCGCAAGGCCAGGCGCCACCGGGAGCGGATGATGCGTCTGGAGGCGGATCCAACTGACAGGAGCCCCAGTTTGGATTCGACCGATGACGACGACGAGGAGGACGACAAGGCGACCGATAGCGACGACGCCACCGTCGCTCGAGCGCTAACGCCCCCTCGATCTCGCGTGCAGGAGGTGTCCCTTGCACCGGCTCGTCTCGAGCTGGGTGGCAGCTCATCGTTGGCTCGAGCGGGCCAGCAGCAGGAGGAGTCGTCCCACCTCTCCGGCCACGGCGCTCGATCGCCATCGCCGACCCGAGCGGGGCAGTGGGAGGAATCCTCCCACCGCTCCGACCACAGCGCTCGGGCGCCATCTTCGACGCGGCGGGACTCTTCTTCCCGTCGCCAACCATCTTCAACGGGCGCGCGCACCCGGCAGCAGCAGGCTGCAGATGTGCGCAAATTGTCTTCAGTCCAACCCGGCGAGCGCCCCGTCGAGTGCCGGGCTCCTTCTGGTGGCCGACGAGCCGAGCAGACCCCGACCCGCAGGACTCAGGAGCCCGCAAGGGATCCCACGCCGGATCCAGCGAAAGAGTCGGCAGGGGCGGGCGAGACCGCCAAGGCCACTGAGCCCCCGAGCGCCTCGAGGCGGGCTGCTGACGCCCAGAAGCCCTCGACCGGCTCGAGCGGCGCGGTCGAGGCTCGGAAGCCCTCGAGCGATTCGAGGGAGTCGGCTGCGGCTCGGAAGCCCCCGAGCGACTCGAGCAAGTCGGGTGGTTCGAGCGGCACCTCCCCGACTACAAGGTAAGCCTCTCGATCGGATCCTTTCTCGTCGCCTTTCTGTCTTGCTTGTGAGTTTCTTATCGTCATCATTTTTGACGTCACCATCCTCCCTTCTTTCCTTTGTTTTAGGACCAAGCGTCCTCTGCCGTCACTCCCTCCCCTCCTGCCCTCAAAGAAGCTAAAGGCCGCAGGGGGGTCGAGTGGAACTTCCTCCGCCACAGGTGGTGTGACTCTTCCTCCCACTACCCCAATTTGGTTAGCTCAAGCCAAGGACGCGATCGAGCGTGGGAAGCTGACGGCGGCCGCGTCTCGTGCAGGTACTGGGGCCGTGTCCGCTGTGACGGGGGAGAAGGCCGTCGCCACCGCTACCGCCTCGCCCGTCCCCCTGCTCGAGACATCGTCATCGTCAGCCGCGCAAGGTGAAGCAGCGGCCGGTGACAAGGATGAGAGCCCGAGCTCCGGAACCAAGGCGTGGCCGATAGGCCTACATCAGCTCGAGGAGGGGCGGAAGGAGGAGGAGAGCTCCTCAGTCACTGAGCGGCCGGTGGGCGACGTGGAGATGCAGGAGGCGGGACAGGTGCCCGATCCTCAACCGGACCAGGCGTCCACTCCTCCTCATGTCGTGGAAACCGGCCTTCCCGTTGGTCAGCAAGTCGAGGTGCCCCAAGCGCACCCGCTCGAGCAGGGGGATGCTCGAGTCACGGCGCAAGAGGAGACACCGGAGGAACAGCCTGCCGTTGCGCAGGAGGAGGAGCAGGTGGAGCAGCCTGCCGCCGCACGGGAAGAGGAGCGGCAGGGCGGCACGCCAGGGGACGAGCAACCTAAGGAGCTCTGCATGGTGGTGTATCAGGCACCACTGCTGCCACTGCAGTCGGGGGAGGTCGTGGTGCCCCACCTCATGCCTAACTCGACGACAGGCGAGGTGAGATATACCAGCATGTCCGAGGCTGATCACTGGGAGGAGGCCCAGAGGAGGCACACGGCGGCCGCCATCGTCGACAGCCACATGCGAGCGGTCGGCTTTGGACCCACCGAGCCCACCGAGTCGTCGATCCTGGAGAGGAGGCGGATCGAGGCGCGAGCGCTCGCCTAGGAGGCGTCGACGTCCTGGAGCCAACCTCAGCGCCCACCTATGCTGGCCGAGCGGGTGGCGACAGCAGGCGTCGACTTGGAGGCGGTGAGGGGGCTCCACAGCACCGTCGACCGGGATATGCGGGAGGCGTACCCGATTTGGGAGAAAGCGCCGCTGGTGCTCCCCGACCCGCTCGAGCCCGAGGCTCCCGTGATCGTGATGAACGATCAAAAGGAGCTCGAGGCTCATGCGGAGTCTGAGGAGCGCCGGCAGTGGCTCGAGAACACCCTGCGGGTCGCCCTGTCGCTTGTCTCCGAGGATATGCCCCAGCTGGCTGCCGTAAGTGTTCTCGAGCACAGTTGTTTTCCTGGCGTTTTTAATTGATATAGTCTATATCCTTACTTTTCCCTTTCGCGGTTCAGTCAGTACAGAGCCACTCGTACGCCAAGTCCGTCCACCTCCGCGCCCTTCACGAGAGCGAGGAGGAGATCAGGCGGCTTGTGCGTTTGGGCCGGGACGCCGAGGCGGAGTTGCATCGATCCACCCGGTTCCTCTGAGAGGCCAATGCCGCGCTGGCCGCTGCCAAGGAAGAGGCCCAGAAGACCAAGGACGAGCTGGCCCAAACCGCTCGGGAGGCGGAGATGGCTCGGAAAGACAAGGAGCGGGTGAAGGGGATCGCTGCTCAGCTCAAGGAGGCCGCGGACTCGGTGAACGCGGGCTTCAAGGCCAAGGCCCAGCTTGTCGAGCAGCTTGAGAAGGAGAAGGCCGCCGCCGAGACATACATGAAAGACCTACAGACGGCGGTCACCCGAGTAACCGCCGAGAAGGAGGCCCTCGCGAGCGCGCTCGGAGCGGAGAGGAAACGGGCGGGCGATTTTCAAACGGAGGCGATCAATCTCCGTCAGTCGATGACGGAGAAAGATCTTGCTATCCAAACCACTAGCAAGGCCCTCGAGGATCTGCGGGGAGAGAAGACCGAGCTCGGTCGTGCGCTCAAGGGGAAGCAGACGGAGCTTTCGAGCATGCTTGAGCGCGAGCAGGGGTTATCGACCCGCTGCACAAGCGAGTGCTCGAGCCGCTCTTGTTGTTTGTCAACTCGGATTTGTCCTTTGCTGATTTGGGTCTTTCTCTTCAGCGCTCGAGGCCGATCTATCCACATCGCGCGCGGCTCTTCAACTTGCCCAGGCCGATCTCTCCATGGCACGTGCGGCTCTCGAAGTTGCCCAGAGGACTTTGGACGCCGAGGTGGGTGCCAAGGCTCGGATCACCGGCGCCATTGACACCCTTAGCGAGCGCAGGGGATTCGAGCTCGTGGTGGATGTTGAGGGACCGGATGCCGGACATGCCGCTCGCGTCTTCCCCTTTGGCCTCTCTCTGCGGGATCGAGTCCGGGACGCCCTTGTCTTCGCCGCGCGCCGGAGCCTTGCCATCTTCTACTCCGGGTTCGCGCTCTCGAGGGCGGAGGCTCAAGCTGGGATGGAGGCCGTCGCTGGTGGCTTCACTTATGCTGAGGGCGAGCAGGAGGGAGCTGTGAACCCGAGCCATGAGCAACTTCTTGTCAACGCCGAGGGGCCTGGAGAACAACTGGGCCAAAGCTTCGAGGAGTTCGTCCTTCCTCCCGCCATGCAATAGTCATAGTCATCGCCGGCCTGCGAGCCGAGATTTGGGCAAGAAGGCCCTTGTAAGAAAAAATATTCTGGTCGTGAAGTGGTCCATGCGGCCTTTAAACATTATGTTTATAGTTTATGCAACATGTTTTAGTTCTTTTCTGCGCTTTTGAACTTTCCTTTGTTCTTTGCCTGGACTTCTCTCTTTTTTGGCTAAGTGTTAGCGCCACGCTTCGAATGCCTCGAGGGGAGATGAGTTAGAGTTCCGTAGCTCGGGAGCGTAGGAGACCTTGTGCTCGATTGTCCCGGCTCTAGGAGCTCGAGGCGGCGCTTGTCCTTAGGCTAGTCTCAATGCAACGTTTCATCTCACGGTTTCCAAAAACATGAAATTTATTGTGAAATGGATAACTCTCTCAATGCAAATTTCATTGCACAGATTCATAGAACTATTTTTAGCCTTCATGGGCCCATGCGTCTCTTTTTTCTCCTATCCCCGCCGTAGACATGCTCAATTCACCCCAAAAATAGCAATGAAATGCCTCAGTGCTCGTTTCACCCAGTTACCAAGACGTTGGAAACACCGCTACCGCGTTTCACCATGGTGAAACGATTTTACTCTCTCTCCTCTCCATTTCATGCAAAACATCTTTCTATGCTGATGTGTCGCTATATTAAATGTGCATGAAACGCCCATGAAACCCCCACTGAGACTAGCCTTAGTTTTTTGAGAGAGTTTCGAGGCGAGAAGAAAAAAAGAAAGTGTCGAGCGCTTTTTTGAAAAAACTACGGGTGTTTTTTCGAGGACTTCAGGGGGGTTCCCCCCTGGTCTAGCCCCTGAGGGGGGCTTGACTTTGTGCAGACAAAGTCGAGCCCAACTTGTATACGAACAAAAAAAGGTATGAAGCCAATTTGCAAAGCCTTTATTCACTCGTATTGGCGGTACATTATACGAAAAGATGTACAAGGCATCGAGGCCTAAGGGAAAAAGCGACGTAGCTGTTCGATGTTCCACGCGTTGGTGAGGATCAAGCCGTCCTCATCAGCTAGCTTATAGGTTCCTGGCTTCAGCACCTCGACCATGATGAACGGGCCTTCCCAGGGTGGAGTGAGCTTGTGGCGCCCCTTGTTGTCTTGGCGTCGACGGAGTACAAGGTCGCCGACCCCAAAATCCCTTTTGCGCACGTTCTTCTCATGGTACTGTCATAGCTTCTGCTGATAGCGTGCAGAGTGTAAAAGCACCATATCTCGAGTTTCCTCGACCTGATCAATGGCGTTTGCTAGCCTTTCCTCGTTGGTTTGCTCGTTGTAAGCTTTGAGTCGAGGGGGTCCGTATTCGAGGTCAGTGGGGAGGATGGCCTCTGACCCATAGACTAGGAAGAACGGAGTGAACCCAGTGGCTCGGCTCTCAGTCGTTTGCAGACTCCACAGAACTGATGGGAGCTCGGCCACCCACTTCTTGCCGTGCTTGTTGAGGCGGTCAAAGATTCTTGGTTTTAGTCCCTGCAAGATCATGCCGTTGGCACGCTCGACTGGCCGTTAGTTCGAGGATGGGCACCGCCGACCGCCACACGAATGTGATGTCGATCGCAGAGTCCAGAACTTTTGCCCATGAACGAGTGTCGTTGTCGGTGATGATGATGTTGGGGACTCCAAAACAATGGATGATGTCAGTGAAGAACTCGACCGCTCGCTCCGAGCGGATGTTGGTGATGGGCTTGGCCTCGATCCACTTGGTAAACTTATCGATGGCCACGAGCAAGTGGGTGTAGCCTCCCATCGTTTTCTTAAGAGGTCCGACCAGGTTGAGCCCCCAGACAGCAAATGGCCATGTGAGTGGGATCATCTGGAGCGCATGCGCTGGGAGGTGAGTCTGCTTGACGTAGAACTGGCACCCTTCACACGCTCGAACTAGCTTGATGGCGTCAGCAGTAGCTGTAGGCCAATAGAAGCCTCGACGAAAAGCTTTTCCGACTAGGGTTCTTGGCGCGGCGTGGTGGCCACAAGCCCCCGAGTGCATGTCTCTGAGTAATTTTCTACCCTCCTCGATCGAGATGCATCGTTGGAGTATGCCAGTCGGGCTGCGTCGGTAAAGTTCTTTGTCGTCTCTGTAGAGGACGTACGTTTTAGCTCGTCGAGCTAGGCGTCTTGCTTCTGTTCGATCCTCAGGTAGTTCCCCTCGAATAAGGTATTCGAGGAAGGGCGCACGCCAATCCGTGAGTGGGCTCGAGGACCTGTCGATCTCCATGACCTCAGCCCCCGTCGAAGGGGGCGCGGTCGTAGGAGCGGGCTCGACGGGCGATTCGAGGCCAGCCCCCGAGTCCCATTTTACGGATGGCTCGTGTAGATCTTTTGAGAAGACGTCTGGGGGAATCATCGCTCGAGACGACGCGATCTTGGCCAGCTCATCCGCAGCTTCATTGAAGCGTCGCGAGACGTGGCTGAGCTCGAGGCCGTAGAAGTTGGCTTCCAATTTATGCACCTCATTGCAGTATGCCTTCATCTTTTCGTCATGGCAGCTCGAAGCTTTCATCACTTGGTCGATGACGAGCTGTGAGTCGCCTCGAGCGTCGAGGCGTCGAACCCCGAGCTCGATAGCGATACGCAACCCGGTAACGAGCGCCTCATACTCTGCCATGTTGTTCGAGGCCGTGAAGTGGATTCGAACTACGTAGCGCATGTGTACTCCACTGGGTGAAATGAAGAGTAGGCCCGCGCCTGCTCCTGTTTTCATGAGCGACCCGTCGAAATACATGGTCCACAGCTCGGCTTGAATTTGTGCCGGGGGGAGTTGGACGTCGGTCCATTCAGCGACAAAATCAGCCAACACTTGGGATTTGATAGCTTTTCGTGGGGCGTACGTGATGGTCTCGCCCATGAGCTCGACCGACCACTTAGCGATCCGGCCCACTACTTCCCGGTTCTGGATGATCTCTCCGAGCGGAAATGACGAGACCACGGTCACCGGGTGGCTAAGAAAGTAGTGCTGGAGTTTTCGGCGAGTGAGCACGATCACGTAGAGCAGCTTTTGGATTTGGGGGTATCGAGTCTTGGCATCCGAGAGCACCTCACTGACAAAGTAAACTGGCAGTTGGACAGGGAGTGCGTGCCCCTCTTCCCGCCTTTCAACTACTATGACTGCGCTAACCACCTGAGTGGTTGCGGCAATGTAGAGGAGGAGTGGCTCGGCGGGTTTATCCGGCGTAGCTGGTCGAGGTGGCACGAGCACGGGAGGGGAGGTGAGCATGCTCTTCAGCCTCGAGAGGGCTTCCTCCGCCTCGGTTGTCCACGCAAAGTGCTCGGATTTTTTGAGGAGTCGATACAAAGGCAAGGCTTTCTCTCCCAGGCGCGCGATGAATCGGCTAAGGGCGGCTAGGCACCCTGTGATTTTTTGCACTCCTTTCAGGTCTCGAATTGGCCCCATTCTCATGATGGCCATGACCTTCTCGGGATTGGCCTCGATCCCGCGCTGGGAGACGATGTAACCTAGTAGCATGCCTCGAGGCACACCAAAGACACACTTCTCGGGGTTCAATTTGATATTCTTGTCCTTGAGGCACTCGAACGTCAACTTGAGGTCCTCGACAAGGTTTTCGACTTTACGCGTCTTGACTACGATGTCATCTACATACGCTTCAACCGTTTCTCCTATATGTTTGCCAAAAACGTGGAGCATGCAGCGCTGATATGTTGCCCCTGCGTTTCGAAGGCCGAAAGGCATCGTGACATAACAGTACATGCCCACAGGAGTGATGAATGAAGTCGCGAGCTGGTCGGACTCCTTCATTTTGATTTGGTGATAGCCAGAATAAGCATCGAGAAAGGAAAGTACTTCACAACCCGCGGTGGAATCAATGATTTGATCTATTCGAGGCAAAGGAAAAGGAACTTTGGGACATGCTTTATTTAAACTAGTGTAATCTACACACATCCTCATTTTCCCATTCTTTTTCTCTACTAACACAGGATTAGGTAACCACTCGATGATGTACCTCCTTGATGAATCCGGCCTTCTCGAGCTTCTCGACCTCCTCGCGGATGATCCCGCGCTTCTCCTCGTCGAAGCGGCGCAGTGTTGCTTGACAGTCTCGAACCGGACGGATCTCAAGGCGTGCTCGGCGACATCCCTCGGTATGCCAGGCATGTCCGAGGGACTCCACGCAAACATAGCAGTGTTTGTGCGGAGAAAGTCGACGAGCACTGCTTCCTATGCGCTGTCGAGGGAGGCGCTGATGATCAGCGTCTTCTCGCCCGAGGAGCTCGGATCGAGCGGGATCTTCTTGGTGTCCTCGGCGGGCTCGAAATTGCCGGCCTGCCGCTTGGGCGCTGGTGCGGCGGCCTCGGCTGCTAGGCAATCGAGCGACTTGGCTAGCTCCTTGGATGCGGTCAGGGACTCCCCGTACTCGACGCACTCCACGTCACAGCAGTACGCGTGCTCGTACGTGGAGTCGACAGTGATGATCCCTTTGGGCCCCGGCATCTTGAGCTTGAGGTAGGCGTAGTTGGGGATCGCCATGAACTGGGCGTAGCACGGGCGGCCCAGGATGGCGTGATAAGTCCCCTCAAAACCAGGTACGTCGAAAGTGAGGACCTCTCGACGGAAGTTCGAGCGCGTGCCAAAGTAGACGGGGAGGTCGATGCGGCCAATCGTGAGCGCCTTCTTGCCGGGGACGACACCGTGGAAGCCCCCATCGCTCGGCTTGAGCTGTGCCCTCATGATGCCGAGCAGCGTGAGTGTCTCCATGTAAATGATGTTGAGGCTGCTGCCTCCATCCATGAGGACTTTGGTGAAGCGGGCGTCGAGGATGATCGGGTCGACGACGAGGGGGTACGCGCCCGGGTTGGTGACGTGTTCCGGATGGTCATCACTGTCGAACGTGATAGGCGCATCCGACCAGTCAAGGAATTGAGTAGAGGCGGGCTTCACGGAGAAGACCTCCCTACGTTCCTGCTTCCGTTCCTGGCGCGTCATCTGGGTAGTAGGACCGCCATAGATCATGTAGCAGTTGGCAACATGTGGGAACCCATTGTTGTCGTTGTCGTTGGCCCGGTCGTCGCCACCTTTATCCTTCTTGTCATCATCTTTGCCAATGCCAAACCTCTTGAAGTAGCCTCGAAGCATACGGCAGTCCTCGAGGTTATGCTTGGCTGGCTCTTTATGGTACGGGCATGGCTGTTTCAGAATCTTATCAAAGACGGCCCCATCTGGAGGGGGTTGAGGCTTCTTGCGGTCGGCCGCGGCGACCTCGTCCTCCACGACCACATGCTTGCCTTGCTGGTTGCTCTTTTTCTTCTTCCCGTTCTTCTTCTGGCCCTTGCTCGTGCCCTCCCCGTCGCCGGGCGGCGGCTTGGGCTTGCTCCCGTCTCCGCCAAAGAACGCTCCCACGGCCTCGTCACCGGCGGCGTAGTCAGCGACGACGTCCATGAGCTCGTCGACGGTCTTTGGGCGATTGCGCCCGAGCTCCCGCATGAGCTCCTTGCATGTGGTGCTCGAGACGAACGCCAGGATGACGTCATGATCAGGGATGTGCGGCAGCTCGGTGCGTAGCTTGGAGAAGTGTCGAGCAAAGTCTCGAAGAGACTCCCCGGTGTGCTGCTTGCAATTCCGGAGGTCCCACGAGTTGCCAGGTCGAATATAGGTGCCCTTGAAGTTCCCCTCGAAAATCCGGACCAGATCGGTCCAGTCGTAGATCCGATTAGGGAAGCTCCTCGAGCCACCGGCGAGCGGTCGAGAGAAACGAGAGGGAGTTGGCGTATGATTGCCTTATCCTCTCGAGCCCCTCCCAGCTGGCAGGCCAGCCGGAAGTCGGCAAGCCAGAGCTCTGGCTTGGTTTCCCCATTATACTTGGCCAAGCTCGTGGGGGATCGAAACGGGTTGGGCAGCGGCGTGTTGCGGATGGCTCGACTGAAGACTCGAGGGCCCGGCGGCTCGAGAGCCTGCCGATCCTCGTCACTGTCGTAGCGCCCTCCTCGATGGGCGTTGTAGCCACGGTCCTCAGCTCCCGCGGCCTTGCGCCGTCGGTTGTCGTTGATGTCGTGACGCGCATCTTGAGGCTCGCGGTTGTCGAGGATACGATCACGGACGGGGCCCTACCTCCTCGAGGGGGTGCCTCTTGGTGGACCGAGCCCTCTCGCTCGTGCCGTGGTGGGTAGGCCGGCTGTTCTGATTCTGCTTCGTGCAGTCTCGAGGCCGAGCTCTCGGCTTGCTGGGCGGCCGCAACTTGGAGGAGTCCCTGGACCTCATCCCGTATCCGCAATGCCTGTGGATTCGAGGGCACGGGCATGTCTCGCAGTAGCATGGCAGCCGCGAGGACGTTCTGGCTTGCCCGTGGGAAGCGGGCTGGCTCGATTGGTGCTTCTGGCCGCCCGTTGGTTCTGCTCAAGGACTCGCTTGATGTTGGTATTTCTTAGCGAAAGCAGTAAATTCCGCAAGCGCACGGAAAGACCGTTGTAGCACTTCACCCGGTGATAGACTGGGTATCGTAAACTTCACGAAGAACGGTATGGTCAGGTTTAGGTCTTAGCTAAGTTGCCCAGAGGAGAGAGTAGGTAACTGGGAAAGTGAGGTTTTCTATAAGACGAATCCCTAGAGAAAGATAACTCTACCGCTGAAATGCTTACTTCGGGCACCGGATCGCACCTGGACTCCCAGGTGATGCCGGCCTGTAGCTCTACGCCGTACCGGACGTGGGGGATTACAAAGGACGGACAGTGGCTGCCACCACCCGCCGCCTACCACCTCAACCATGGAGTACGGGGCAAACGAAGGTAACTAATTAGCTTAGACACCACGTCTACGCCAACGTTACGGTTCTAGCGTCGGCCGAACATCCGTCTCTATCGAGTCCTCTACTAGAACTACCGCCACAAGGACGGTCGACGAACCCGCAAGCAAACAACGATAAAGATAACTTTGCAAGAAGGAGCGTACGAATAGATAAACACGAACCTCTTACTTCAAGCATAAGAAGTCGCCGAGGTACAAGTGAGGAGGGAGCCGACAAATCCGGCACTCCACCCCGTGGAAGACTAGCCTCCGGGAGCACTCGAAAAGAGTTACTCCGCTCTTGACCTCTCTCACTCTCCTACTTCTATTCTAGCTAGAAGCTAGGTATAATGGCTCTACTTTTCCTCTAGTGTAGGCTTGTGGAAGTGGAGAGGGAGGAATGAGAATGAAGAATGAAAATTGGATGTGTGAAATGAAAGGGAGAAGGGCTTTTATATGTGGTCATGGTCGGTTCCCGCACGCCCAAATGACCAAAACACCCCCGCACCGCCCTCTGGGGCATTGAATGCACCGCCTCCGGGGAAGGTGGACCCGGGCGGCCGGTTCCTTGGCGCGCCCGCGCCCCTGGCGCGCTCGCGCCGGTGGGACCGCCTCCGGCCACCGACCTTGGCCGGTGGGCTTGGATCCGGGCACGGAGTTGGCCCATGTGGTGTTTTGTCACGTTGGTACGTCGGTTTGGCCTTTCTCCCATTTTCTTCTTGTCTTGCTTTTGAGCCCATTTTATAATTCAAATATTTATTCTCTTTTCTCTAGCTTTTGGCCCAAAATATAGGCATTCCATGAAAGCTCCTGCAAAACAAGTGTTCACCAAAACTATGGAGTTTCGTTAGTATAAACCTCCTATCTAGGTGGTTTTTGGTGAACTATGAACCTAAGTTGGCGGGGTTAGATATGCAATAAGGACCGCCAACAAGCTCCCCCACACTTAGCACTTTGCTCGTCCTCGAGTGAAGCAAAAGACACTAAGGTGGTTTTGTTTTCCTGAGATATTAACTTGCATACAAATTATTCCAAGCCTCACTGGTTATCTGTGAGCATTCACAGTGTCTACCAAGTAATCTTTGAGCTTATTGAGGGATGGAACAACCTGGATTTCAAGTCAACTTGTGTCTCCCTGCTTTCAAGACTTGGGGTTTTTTAATTTTTGGTAAGAAAAGATAGCAATGAATTCCTCAAGTGATGCTCTCGAGTCACTCTTTTTTTTTTTGTGGGTGTTGATCCTTACCAGAGAGTTTTTGTTGCCTTGCTTCTCATCCTACCTCTAATGGTTGATATCTGGAGTTCATGGGTATGGATGAGGTGCATGCTTTCCTTGCGAGTGTTTGTTGTGTCAAAAAGGTGGATCAATGGAGGGAAGGACATAGCCTTAGATCGAATTGTGCAAGTGTGTGGAATATGAGTGTGGATGGAACTCCTTTTTGCCATGTTTCTCTCTCTTTTTTATTTGAAGGAAAATATATGGGCTTCCCTATAAAAGGATATTTCTTTCTATTATTCTCCCCCTTCTTTCCTCTTCTTCTTCTTCTTTTTTTTTATGAATAGTATGGGGGAGATCTTTTTCTTTCTATCTTTCTTTTTCTTTTCTCTTTCTCTTTTTTTTTATTTCTTTTCTATTCGATAGGGGTAATAATTCTAATGAAGCCCATATTTCTGTAGGTAAAGGATAATTTGAGAGAGAGAATCATGAGCGTAGTGGATGGAGTTTTTTATTTGTGGTGATGATGACTGCGTAACTCTTAGTGTAAGAGTCAGCATTTTTATGGTGGATGGATGAGAGGATGATGTGCGCGACTTTCAGGGTAAAAGTCGGCAATTTTATTTGGTGGGTGTGTGTGAAATTCGATCTTGGGGATATGAGACTTCTCTCGCAATGATCCGATAGAGTGGGACACAACTTTGGTGCAAGGATAAGTAGCTATGTGGCAAGGTTTCATAAGTATAGCACTAATATTTGGCTCTCGTAGGAATTTAACCATCACTTGAGGATCGTGCTACAAATTTTATAATTTTTGCAAAGAAAAACCCAAGTCTACTGCAAGAGATAAACGAGTATCATATCATCCTACTATCTCTCATCCCACAATAACTTAGATATTCAAGGGGTCCCTAAAAATTAGTTGCTCACGTAAAGATAGAAATTTGGCGAGGAATAAAAAGTATGCGAGTCGCAATCGATCAGCGAACACAAAGGTAGAGCAGCCAATTTTTAGTTTAATAAACCAATTATTTCTAGGAAGAATAAAAGTACTTGTGGAGAGTGAGAAGATGCGCAAACCGATGATTTCGATGTGTGAATTTTTGCGCATCGCTTTTGAGAGGTTGGGGTAGCCCTCCCCCACACTTGTTTTTGTACTGTCTCTTGAATTTTGTGCAACACATAGGACAAAAACAAGTGTGTACAAGATAGAAAATATATATATTTATTCAATTATAAAACTGAAAATTACAAATAGGCGCACGATTACAAAGCAAAATTTGGAAGGGAAATGCAACAAGCTGAAATTTTAAAACTAAAAGTGCGCGCGCCTAATTATTTAGGGAGGAGTGAAAGGCTCTAGTGTGGAGCTCTAAGGGCATGGGCGGCGTTCGCTGCGCGTGCCACCCTCTCTAACTTGGTGGAGAAAGCAAGGTGAAACTTCCTAACTTTCTCTACCAAGTCTCTATGGGCGAGTTCCCTATCCGCAATCTCCGCTTCTAATTTATCTATGATCTTGTAGAGCTCCTCCACCCTTCTACTAAGAAAAGTTAGAGTGGGAAACCTAGGAGAGGTTTCGTCACCCTTATCGTTGACCAAAGTAGGAGTCTTCTTAGCGTTGCGCTTAGAGGCGCTAGAAGAAGTTCCTACGGGTTTGGTCCTAGGAGTTTTAGCGGGATTGGGCATCACGCCCTTCCCACGCCCACCACTTGGCTTGTCCTTCCCTACAAGAATGAGAGAAGGGCTGCTTGACGGCGTGTGGTAAGAAGTGGTGTCCGAGGAAGACGTCATGGGACGTTTCCCCGCGCCGCCAACGTTCGCCTTGAGGCGAAGCATGCCGGTGGTTGGCCTCCTTGGTGGTGCCGGCTTGATCTTGGCGCCGGTCATCGGCGGCCTTGATCTTGCTGACGACTTGATGCTATCGCCCTTGCTGGACCCTTCGCTCCATGGTAGCCTTGCGGCTAATGGCGCCATGAACATGGCCTCCTCTTGCTCTAACTCTTCTTGCGAGAACGATGGCGTTCCGTCAAGGTTGTATGGTGTGCGGGAGGCCTCATAGAGAGCAAGGGCATGGCTGGCCATTGTTGGCGAGATGAATTTGCTGGTGTATGGGTATGAGCAAGAGAGAAAGAGATGAATGGCTTGAGCTTTTGTGAAGAGAGGGGAGGAGAAGATGGCTCAATTTATAGGTGGAGGTGACATCTCTGTTCTCGCGAATGCAGCAGGATCAAACTCCATAAGGTGAGCATCGAGAAGGGCCGAGGATCGGGGGACGAAATTTGGGGAGCAACGGCTCGCTCCACGGCGCGAGCGCGCCAGTCGCGGCACGGCTCGATCCCCTGTTTCGTCCTGTCAGCCCCCAACGGTCCACTTGTTTCCAAAATGTGGTGTTTTGATCCATTGGGTGTTCGAGGCTCACGTTGTACTCTAATTTTTGAATGGAATAAAAAGGGATTTTCAAGGAATATTTTTGTAAAATATTTATTTGAAATATCCAGCACTTTATAAAAAGATGGGAAACCCAAGGATAAATGCTTTGGAGTATTTCTATGGTAGAGAAAATATTTTTGAAAATATTTATTTTTTTTTTGGTAAGAAAGAATAGAATAACTAGCCTAATCAAACGAGTGAGAGCACTTCAAAATCTAGGCATAATTAAATCTATTCAATCTAATTCTTCACTGAAATTTAAATTGCGGGAAGGCTCAAGGAAAGGTTTGAGACGCCGACCGTTAACTTTGAAGATGTTACCGTCATCATCTTGAATTGTAATTGCCCCATGAGTTGATGTGTTGATGATGGTGTACGGTCCTTTCCATTTACTCCGTAACTTCCCTTCACCGAATAGTTTCACCTTCGAGTTGAAGAGCAAGACTTTCTCGCCTTGTTTGAAGGTTTTGAGCTTGAATCGATGATTGTGCCATCTCTTGGTTCGTTCTTTGTAGAGCTTGGCACTATGATAAGCCTTCTCCTGCCATTCTTCTAGTTCAGAAATCTGCTGCTGTCGATTTCTGCCGGCTAATTTGAGATCCATATTCTAGCTCTTGATAGCCCAATAAGCTCGATGTTCGAGCTGTACGGGTAAGTGGCAACTTTTCCTGTACACGAGCTGGAATGGTGACATGCCGATAGGGGTTTTGTAAGCGGTCCTGTATGCCCAGAGTGCATCAGGAAGCTTGCTCTTCCAGCTTTTCCCCATATCGTTGACCGTTTTCTGCAGGATGTTCTTAATCTGTTTGTTGGAGGTCTCTGCTTGACCACTGGTTTGAGGATGATAGGGGGTAGCTATGTTGTGCTTGGCTCCAAGCTCTTTTAGGAATGCTCTGAATGTCTTGTCAATGAAGTGGGATCCTCCATCGCTTATCACCATGCGTGGTGTTCCAAAGTGAGGAAAGATCACTTCATGAAACATTTTCTTGGCGTGCTTGGCGTCAGCTGCTCTGCAAGCCATAGCTTCTACCCACTTGGATACGTAGTCAACAGCCACTAGGATGTACTCGCAATCTTGGGACTTCTGGAATGGTCCCATATAGTCAATGCCCCACACATCAAATATTTCTATTTGAAGGTTGTAGTGTAGTGGCATTGCATTGCGAGCCGTGATGCCTCCTTGAAATTGGCACTTGCGACACCTCCGAATGAATTCTTTGGTGTCCTCGTACATCGTTGGCCAAAAGAATCCGCACTGCCAGATTTTTGCTTGTGTGCGGAATACTCCATAATGACCTCCGTACGGTGCAGAGTGACATTTCTCAACGATTTGTAGGCCTTCTGTTGCTAGTACGCATCTCCTCAACAGACCATCCGAACATACCCGATACAGGTATGGGTCATCCCAAAGGTGACGTCTGCTTTCAACTTGCAGCTTTCTCATGTTCTCCCCTGGCGGTATATATCCGGCAACCATATAGTTGATGATGTTTGCGTACCAAGGGTTGTTGTCTGTCACCTTTAGTAGCATGTCATCACGTAGGAAGTCATTTATAGGTAGTTCCTGCATGTTAGTGACCTGCATACGCGACAAATGATCCGCTACGGTATTTTCTATCCCCTTTTTATCTTTTATTTCTAAATCAAACTCCTGGAGTAGAAGAATCCAGCGAATCAAACGAGGTTTTGCGTCTTTCTTAGTGAGCAAATATTTCAATGCTGCATGGTCTGTGTAGACTATGACTTTTGCTCCCACTAAGTAAGAACGGAACTTATCGATAGCATAAACGACTGCTAGGAGCTCCTTTTCTGTGGTGGCATAATTGAGCTGAGCTCCTGTTAGCATTTTGCTAGCGTAAGCGATCGCATGATGCTTCTTATCTTTGGTTTGGCCAAGGACCGCACCAACAGCATAGTCACTAGCATCACACATGATCTCAAAAGGTAGGGTCCAATCAGGAGGTTGGATGATCGGAGCTGAGATGAGTGCATTTTTGAGGGTATTGAATGCATGCAAGCACTCATCTGTGAATTCGAAAGGTACGTCCTTAGCTAGTAGGCTTGTGAGGGGTCTAGAGATTTGAGAAAAGTCTTTGATAAATCTCCTATAGAACCCTGCATGGCCTAGAAAGCTGCGGATTCCCTTTACGTTCACAGGAGGAGGTAGTTGTGGAGGTATAAACTCCATATACCCTCACGGCCTAGTTTGGGCCGACACGCTATCGCCAGGCCGGCCCATCAAGCTTCAAGACCGATCGACTCAGGCTGGTCGGACAGCCTAAAACAGGCAAGAATATCGAAGACCGACAAGGAGGACAAGACCTAGCTGAGATAGGAAAGTTTAGACTTGTAAAGTATATAAACTTAGTACCGGATAGGCTAGTTCCGACTTGTAACCTTGCTCCCCGCGATATATAAGGAGAGCAAGGACCCCCATGCCGGAGGACGTAATCCGGCATAACGCACGAGACTCATACATCCACATCATAATCGAAACAGAGAGCGAGGACTAGGGTTTTACGCATCTTTGCGGCCTGAACTCCGGGTAAACCTCGTGTGATTGCTCCCCGTTTACGTCTTGCTCGCAATCTCGTGCGCCTTCCGCCAATCCATTACCGGTCAGGGCATATCCCTGGTCGGACTATCGCCGATATTTTGTCGACAGTGGCGCGCCAGGTAGGGGGTGCGCACCGAGATTTCACGTCGATCAAGATGGTTTCCTTCCCGGCTTCCATGACTTTCGAAGCCGGCCTCACCTTCAACTTCGGAACGTTCACCTAGACTTCCAACTCAGCAACTGCTACTACAACTCTCACGCCTCCGGCTATCACGCCGACAATGGCACCAACAATGGTGGCTGTGCCAAACCAGATCCAACTCATCCCGGTGACCACCATTGCAGTCCCAACCAATCCACCACTGATAGTTGACGGCACGGCGTCAACACCTCCGACCGGTCCTAACCAAAGGAGGCATGTCAGCAACACGGATCTACTCCGTTTGATCCATCAACAAGACATGAGGTTGACGAAACCCATGCCAACTTTGAGTCGCTCCGACGACGCGTCGCCGCGATCTACAAACCGCGCGACAACAACAAGTTCCTAATCCGTCAGCACGAGGACAAAACAACCGTCGCAGAGTAACTTTTGGGCGCTCCGAACGGCCACGTTCGCAGCCGGCGAATCTACGACGTCACATTCCAACAAATCCTCGTGGCAACCGTACACAAACAGGTGGCGGAAGAAACTCACAGCGGCTCTGACCACGGCCAACCATCGTTCGTAGTGGTCGGAGAGGCCAGATCAGCCGATATACGGCGAGAATCTTAGCCGATATTCAACATCGAGAGAGAGGACTTCACAACAAGCCTCACGGAACAATAGCGATCCCGGCTCGACGACACAAAACTACCCGACACGATGTACCTAGTCGGAGTTACGCGTCAACAAGATGTACGAGCGAAATGCCCGTCGCAACGAATGACGGCGACGCCGCCAGAAATTCGATGATCTCGGTCGGAACCCATCAACTGCGCCTACTACTGCGACACAGCAAGAACAATCTGCAGGAATCAACACATCCAACGCTCGGTTGTTTGCAGAACGTACTGAGCTAGCTGCCGCCCTTCGTCATGGCGACCAGTCCCGAAGGGATGAACAACGAAGGGAAAGACGACGGCAAGAGATATTGACTGCCATGGCAACATCAGGTGCAACGGAGCAAAGAGCAGAACGGCCACGAGCATGATCAACTCAGTCTCCCTCAATGACGAGGGTGTCTGCACACAGGGCCAGGGCACTTGCTGACCGACACCAAGACGTAGAAAGAAAACGAAGGGAAGAGCGCCAAAAACACATGGCAAAGCAATCGAGAGAAAATCGCCGAGCTTTGGCATGAACCCATTAAGGGATGGCACGAGGGATTCACCTAACATGGATGAGCCTCGTTGTTGTAACCAACCCATACAAACGACCACCGTATACAAACGTGCTCGAGTCCTCCCCCGGTCGAACGGTTCCATCCGTCCAAACAAACCGCAATGGTTTTATCACTCCTTTCTTGGACAATTTGCCGACTCGAGAACCAAACCGGAGGCTCCCCGCCCCAACTCCTCCCGAGGATAGGATACCGCCGCACACCGAGCACATATTCCCTAATCCAATAAACCCGGCTAACCTTCGGCGCATCGGAACGGTTCGATCACCGGGCGCAAAACATCGAAGGCATGTTTATCAACGGCGAGTGGTACGAAGTAGTTCAAAAAGGAAGCCGCTTTGAGAAAAACTCAAGCTCCTTAGATTCCTTTACGTATGTGCCTTTTCCAAAAAAGGACAATCTCAATACTACTCGGAACGGGACAAGTATATCCGACCACGCCCGACGCCGAGACGATCAAGTCTTAGACGATGACGACCTACTACTCTGCACCAAAGAAGATCCGGTCATGATTCATGACTTGGAAGAAGGAGAAGCAGAGCCGGAAAACTAAAAAGAATGAGAGATACGTCCTCCTCTTTTATCGGACAAGTTTTCTTTTTAGGCGATTTCCCTTTGAAGGTTTAAGTTAGCGTCGATCGTACACATCGTTGTAAGTCATTCTAATGACAAAAAAGCAATCTAATGTGTACTATTTTATAGTGAGAAATCAAGTTCTTCGTGTCAAACACTTGAGCACATGAATTTTTCTTGTCATTCAAAGGAAAATCATCCCTCAGATCTGACGCGTTGCGACATTCTCTAAACAGAGGATTCCATATCCTGAAACAAAATCCTACGGCATAAACATGACAAAGTCATAAAACAGGATCAAAATAAAGAGATAAATAAAAGGAATCTCGAAGGATTCCGGCACAAGACACATCTCAAAAGATCCAATTCTTTCATTAAAAATATAAAAATTTTTACAAACGGGGGACTGATTGCATCTAAGCAATCTAGTCATCCCCGAAAAGCTTGCCGACCACCAGGTCAACAGGAGTCGCGGCAACGACGGCCTCCGCTGCCCCGGCGAACTCGACGGTGCCGCCCTCCATGGCATCATGCGCCGCCACCGACAGCTCCATGCCGCGGACGTCGACACCGGAGATGGCATCGACGGTAGCATAGGCGGCGGAGGCACCATGGCGGACGCCATGAAGCGCCACGCAGCCACTGGCCGGGGATCGCCGCCGGCCCGCGCGACCACGTCGCCACCACGGCGTTCACCGCGTCCGCCGCGGCATGCGCGGCCTCCCCGGCTCCGGCTACTCCGTCGGCCGCAAAAACGGAGTAAAACTTAGAACAACAAGCACTAAAGTAAAATAGGGAATATGAACAAAAAAGGAAACGACACTCACCGCCGACCCGGTGTCGGCGGCTTCACGTGCCGAAGTAACGTGTCCACTGGACCTTGCGGGCCAACCTCTCGTCCGCCGCCTCATTGACGGCGGCGTTGGCTTCGGCGTCGAAGTCGGCGACCCGCTGCTTCTCCGCCTCTAGCTCCTCCTGGGCGGAGGAGAGTGCGTTCAGGAACAGGTCGGCGTTCGCCTCCGCCTGCCCCAATTGCTTGGTGGCCTCGGAATAGAGATCCCGATGTCTTTGCAGCTCCGCCCCTACGGCGGTCGAGCGCGACGCCGGGGAGTTCGCCGAAACGCCGCCGCCGAACGCGGCGTGGAGACACTTGCGGCCACCGCCGCCTCTTCCACCACCGCCTCTTCCGCCGCCGCCTCCTCCGCCACGACGGGAGCCGCCTGCTCCGCCGCAGCAATGGCAGCTCCGGCCTCCACGACCGGAGCCACCGCCGGGGCCGCCACCCCGGCACCGCCCGTTGCTCCTCCGCTGCTCTTCTCGCCGCCTCGGCGGCGCCCGCGGTGGAGGTGCCTGCCGCACCTCCAATGGTCAGGAGGGTGTACCTACATTGTGAACAAAAAATAGCGGTTACACCAAAAGAAGAAAACCCCAAGATTAATCAAGGAAAAACTCCAATCCAAGCTCACCTCCTCCGCAGCCCTCACCTCCCGAGGGGAGTTCACGACTCCTCCTCCCCGGGGCGCTTACCATGGCGGCGGTCCATCTAGATGGCGGCGACGAGCGAATGCAATCTAAAACCCTAAATTTGGAGGGCGAGAAGGAGAGGAGCAAGAATGAAAAATGCGCTGCGGATAGAGAAGTTCTCGGCGCAGCGCCAATTTATAGAGATTGGAGGACTCGAGAAGGCAACCAATGGGATCGTGGGTAATCAAAACCCCGCGGCCCTCTCGTTCCCCAAGAGCACGAAGCGACGAAAAACTGCTCCACCAAAACGACGAGCATTTGTACGTTCCCCACCTCGGGAACCCCCAGTGTGCTCGCTGACTCCCGTCGCCAGGGAGTTGGAGCGATTGAGTCACTGACATCTCAATCCCACGCCAAAAAAGAGAATTGACCCGACCGGAGTCCAAAAGTGCACACCGAAGGACGTGATGGCCGGTTGCGATGTACGGTTGCATCGGCAAATGAATATTCTTTCCCTCCACAGCGATCACGACGTGACACGATGGACGAAAGATAAGTATCCAACATCTCTAATAAATTTTCTATTTTATTTATCCATCCATTTCAAAAGACCACACTTTGGAAAAACCAGGTTCTTCACAAATCTTTTTTCTCAAACACGAAGCAAGCCGAGAACGCACCGTCTCGGTCTCACTCGCTACGTGTTAACGACCACGCTCAAACAACACAGAGTGCGCCGGCGGTCGCTCCCAAAGGAAAAGGGCTCCAAACACTCCGCACCGTGCTTGTTTGTTTAGGATCATCTAATCCCTAAGGCCTGGTCGGCTCTTGAATGAGAAAGAGACTAGTGTTCTTGGCAATTTTTTCTTCTAAATCTATAACAAGCATAACTTAGCCTTCTCGCATGATAAGAAAATCTTACACACCACATGACCATTCTTTTAGGAACAAAGGCATGATCAAAATCCACCACGGGAAGACGGTGGCTCACGGCAAAATACGATAAGTGCTCTCCTAACCTAACATACATGCCCTCACCAATCTTTTTTCACAAAAGATTTCTTTACACGAACTACTTCAAAGTACGTTCAACACATATTTACAAAGCTAAAAACATCCTCTTTTCTTTGTACCAAATGGCCAAGTACGTCACCCCTCCAACAAAAACAATCGGCATGCACCGTCTCGATCAATCCCGCTACGTGTTCACGGCTCCAACGCTATAGAACATAGGGATGACAGCGGTCGCTTCCAACAGAAATAGGGCCCTAAGTGATTCGGCAACGCGCTATTCACTATAGGTCATCTCCACACCCGAGGACCGATTAACTCTAAGGAGAGGCGATTACCAAGACCATTCTTAAATAATACATCCCGATACAACTTCGTGTCATAGATTATATCAAATCAATACGATTCAGCATACCTCATCAAAACATTCACTCATACCAAATTTTCTCTTTGCAAAGCAACAACTCGAAGAAGCGTTCCAACCCGCCGTAACAAAGTTACGGTATAGCATCAACAATTCAACCCACACAATCCGACAGTGAGTCATGGGATTTTTTCGCCAATGATATCTGGTTATTTCGGCACACAAATAGCAAAGCTATTTTCATGGGTTTAGATTCAAAACCATGGTCTCACGGTGTGACACCCCAAAATTCCAATTTTGGGATGTGACTTAGACAACACTAAACAACATAAATGATTTTATTATTTTTCTAAAATTCCTAACTTTAGTTCAATTGTTGATATTCTAGATAGTGGAAAATGTGAGTTCCTAAAATTTTTGCAATTCAATTTAGTGGTTTGTTGCATTCATGCCTTTGCATAGTGCTTATTGTTGAAAAATGAATTTAAATGTTTTCACGAAACGCCTAGGGTTTTGATCCCAACCTCATCTTTCAAAATATCATAATCATTATCTAAAGCTCTAATCAAGTCTTTTGTGGATATTCTACAAAAATCTAGCATGACCTATTATGTCCTCTCCCTCGTGCAAATAACAGCAACACTTAATTCCTTATTAGCCTCTCAATTTCTTCCCCTTTCACAAACTCCATTGCCTCATGCAAAAGGATAACAACTAAGAGAGACTCCACTCTCTTCATTTCATTCTTCATGCATCAATGCTTAAAATAGAAACCATTTCCTTCTCTCTCACGCACAACCAGATATATGTTTTCTTCTCCCACTCTTCTCTCATTCAAAAGCTTTAGTAGCATATAATTATTTTCCCTTAATTTCCTATAACACCTTTCTATAATTCTCTTGATTACAACCTTTTACTCGCTCAGCTAATCTCTCTTCAGTTACACGCATGCAGCAACAATTTCTCTTCACCCTCACTCTCACGTGGAGAAGGCTTCCTTGTCCTCTCTATGGCGCATCCTTCATTTACTCTCATGCAAATAATAGCAGCCATATACTCTTTGTTCCCTCTCTCCATCACGCACAAGCAAATGGACATCATCTCCCTAGTCGCCATCCAGTCCAGATACAGCTGCCTCCTTCCTTTCCTTCCATGCATCCATGGAGAAAATGCAGCAAACGCTCCTTCCTTAACTCCCTTTACAAGCTCTCTTTATTCTCCTATATTTAGCACTCTCTAATTGTAGGATGAAAGGCTCATGAAGACAGCCATGCATCTTCTCCTCTCCCTCTGCAGATACGCCTCCTCTCCTCCCCAAGTCACGCCCTCTCCTCTTCTCCTCACTTTGCTCAACCAAAACAGCAGCAGCCCCTGTTCTCCTTCCCTTCCTCTGCCATGGACGTCCCCATCTTCTCATCTTTCTCCTTCCCCTCATTCTATCAAAACATGGAGCCCCTGCAGCCATGACGATCCCATGTTGCTGCTGCAATCTCCATCTCGAACAACATATCACAATTTGGACGATGGCCACCACTGATCTCACCTGCAGTAAGGTCGCCCCTCTTTCCCTATGTCTCTGTGCAGCGCGTCCCTCATCCCTCACCCCTCTCTCATCCTCTCTCTTACAACACAGGACCCGAATTGATGCATCACAGCCCCGATCATCATTATCACGGAGCCTAAACAATAAACATGTTCTTGGAAGAAGAATGCTATCACCACTGGTTCTGTACATGGCATGGTGAGGACGTCTCTCCCTCTTCTTTCTCTGAATTTTCTGCTCATATCCCTCTCATACATCCGTTTGATCTATCTCAAGTGGAATTGAAGCTGCCCCTTGATCGCAGGCCCTATCATCACAGTCATCGATGCCGGGCCGGCATCACCTTCTTCTCCAACCGCTGCTAACCACGATGTAAGGACCCCCATCATGATTTCCATTTCATCTACATGTTCCTCACCGTAAATCATGCATACTAAGTTCTATCAATTTTGGGCACAGATTTTCCCATGATATGTGTCGCCTTCCTTGTGACCAGCAGCATTGCTGCCGATAGCGGAGGTGTTTCCAGTTGATCCCTTGATTTATTTGATGAATCCTTTGGCTATAATATCCTTCATATACCTGCACATCCTCTGTAAAACTTTAGTGGCAATAGAGTTCAATCTGAAAGAGCTATAATCGTTCTCGTGCTTGCTATCCCTGCTGCGTTGCAGCCGCGCTGCTGGTGGTTGGCAGGCGTGTTCCCAAAAATCCATTACTCCATTCATCAAACCCTTTTAGCGTAGTCTATATGTCATTCTTGCACATGCCTCTGTAAAATTGCTTGGCCATAGGAGTTCAAATTCTAGAGATATTATCATCTATGTGTTCATTGCTCTGCTGCCCTGGCTGCTGTACCGCTGTGCATTGCATTGGCCTTTCGCACTAACCCACTATCCACATTGCCAAACCCTTTATCCAGAATAAAAATAATATCCTTGCAGATGGCTCTACAAGTTTTGGTAGCCATTCGTGCCATAATGGCCGAGATATCGAGGCCATAGTAACTGCTACTCCTGCTGTCCAGAAATCAGCCGTGCCACCCATTTTATATTCACTTTTCCCAGCTAACCGTTGGGCAAAAGACCATATCCTTTCACCACAACATACTACATATAGTACCTAGCTACCACACAAAATCCATCTCTGATTTGTTCTACTATAACCATGCCATCCATCATGTTTATTCCATTCCTATCATTTATCAAAATCTCCTAGTCTCTACATTGATCTTGCATATCTCTTAAACCATCTTGTTTTAGTCATTTATGCGCTCAAAGATCGTAGTTTCAAGCCCTATGTGTTTTAAAACCTTTATGTCTTGTTTTATATATAATGACTAGTGTATTTCTTCTAGGTTTGTCTATGATGCTTGTGATGGTTGTTGCTATCGTTAGAAGTGGAGCTATGCACGGATGATACGGATGAGTTGGAAAGTTAGATGGCAAGCTTTCGGAAGGCAAGTATAGCTTGAGTTTTATTTCTATGATCATGATCTTGTAACTTGATTAATGTTTATGCAACAAACGTTAAAGATGACTTTTTAGCAACTTAAGAATTTATCCGTAAGAGAACCTCGGGACTTACGGTACAACCACGAGAACTATATGGCTCTCGGTCTTAGCCCGGTATCTTGATCTCTGTTCTAGTTCGTTAGCGGCTTACCGAAAGGGCAAGAGGGGGGTGCCAAGTGAGGTATAGCTCTTGTCCCGCCGTGATGTGTGCTTGGTCAGCGGTCATGGGTGTGCCACTCTCGGAGGAGAGCATCTATATCTACTTGGTCAATCAAACCTTAGCGGCCGCTACTTATTAGAACGACTAGTGAAAAGCTTCGTAGTGACCACCGCCAACCTACCTTGGAAGTGGGTCAAGAGGCTGATCACCTCGGGCAAAAGGGCAATCACGACTTGTGGTGAAAGTGTACACCTCTGCGCGAGTTTAACAAAGCGGTATACTAGCCTTGCTCAAGGACACGAGCGGCCTTGGAATCCTTACATAGATGATGACTTCCGATTGTTAACATGTTCATTGTTTACCGTTTTATGCTATACATTATTTATGTTACATTGATCTTGCGGTCATGGGATTATGCTTATTGTTATACTTGCGGAGTTCAACATGAACTCACTCTTGCTATTCCCCACCTCGGAGAAGTTTAGGCTTGTGATCAACCAGTCAGTTGGATCCAGTGGAGTCTACACCCGGAGATCAGATTCATCTTTCCGTTGTTTGCTACCTAAGGTTATGTCTTTTATTTTAAACACGTTATATATATTAAGCATTGTTTACTGATACTACCTTTCATTTGTGGCTATATGTGAGATTTGACTTTTAAGGCTCACATATGGTGTATATCTGGTTTTGTTCTTAAAACCGGGTGTTACAAATGGTATCAGCTCAATGCTGACTGTAGGACGCAAGCCTAGTTAGAAATGGTCGATTTTATAAACTTATTTTGCTAAAAACTTATCTTGTCTTCCTTCGCCTTGATATTTACTAAAGTAAAACTTTTTGCGGAAGCCCCTACCTTCTCCAAGAGCCATGATGATCTCTAAAGTCAAGTTTCTACCCTAATGCCTTTTGGAAGTTGTTGTCCCCGAGCGCTCTTTGCGTTAGTAATGATGATAAGGGAAGTGATAGTGTGTTTGCATAAGGTCTCTATCATGTTAGTGTGCTCCTTCATAGTTGCTTGTTTTGTTATAATGCCCATGTGTGATTTGGCTCTTTGTAATGAGTGTAGCTTCAAATGAATCTCGGGACGAGATTCCTGTTAAGTAGAGTTGTGACACCCCAAAATTCCAATTTTGGGATGTGACTTAGACAACACTAAACAACATAAATGATTTTATTATTTTTCTAAAATTCCTAACTTTAGTTCAATTGTTGATATTCTAGATAGTGGAAAATGTGAGTTCCTAAAATTTTTGCAATTCAATTTAGTGGTTTGTTGCATTCATGCCTTTGCATAGTGCTTATTGTTGAAAAATGAATTTAAATGTTTTCCGCGAACGCCTAGGGTTTTGATCCCAACCTCATCTTTCAAAATATCATAATCATTATCTAAAGCTCTAATCAAGTCTTTTGTGGATATTCTACAAAAATCTAGCATGACCTATTATGTCCTCTCCCTCGTGCAAATAACAGCAACACTTAATTCCTTATTAGCCTCTCAATTTCTTCCCCTTTCACAAACTCCATTGCCTCATGCAAAAGGATAACAACTAAGAGAGACTCCACTCTCTTCATTTCATTCTTCATGCATCAATGCTTAAAATAGAAACCATTTCCTTCTCTCTCACGCACAACCGATATATGTTTTCTTCTCCCACTCTTCTCTCATTCAAAAGCTTTAGTAGCATATAATTATTTTCCCTTAATTTCCTATAACACCTTTCTATAATTCTCTTGATTACAACCTTTTACTCGCTCGCTAATCTCTCTCTTCGCTACACGCATGCAGCAACAATTTCTCTTCACCCTCACTCTCACGTGGAGAAGGCTTCCTTGTCCTCTCTATGGCGCATCCTTCATTTACTCTCATGCAAATAATAGCAGCCATATACTCTTTGTTCCCTCTCTCCATCACGCACAAGCAAATGGACATCATCTCCCTAGTCGCCATCCAGTCCGATACAGCCGCCTCCTTCCTTTCCTTCCATGCATCCATGGAGAAAATGCAGCAAACGCTCCTTCCTTAACTCCCTTTACAAGCTCTCTTTATTCTCCTATATTTAGCACTCTCTAATTGTAGGATGAAAGGCTCATGAAGACAGCCATGCATCTTCTCCTCTCCCTCTGCAGATACGCCTCCTCTCCTCCCCAAGTCACGCCCTCTCCTCTTCTCCTCACTTTGCTCAACCAAAACAGCAGCAGCCCCTGTTCTCCTTCCCTTCCTCTGCCATGGACGTCCCCATCTTCTCATCTTTCTCCTTCCCTCATTCTATCAAAACATGGAGCCCCTGCAGCCATGACGATCCCATGTTGCTGCTGCAATCTCCATCTCGAACAACATATCACAATTTGGACGATGGCCACCACTGATCTCACCTGCAGTAAGGTCGCCCCTCTTTCCCTATGTCTCTGTGCAGCGCGTCCCTCATCCCTCACCCCTCTCTCATCCTCTCTCTTACAACACAAAGGACCCGAATTGATGCATCACAGCCCCGATCATCATTATCACGGAGCCTAAACAATAAACATGTTCTTGGAAGAAGAATGCTATCACCACTGGTTCTGTACATGGCATGGTGAGGACGTCTCTCCCTCTTCTTTCTCTGAATTTTCTGCTCATATCCCTCTCATACATCCGTTTGATCTATCTCAAGTGGAATTGATGCTGCCCCTTGATCGCAGGCCCTATCATCACAGTCATCGATGCCGGGCCGGCATCACCTTCTTCTCCAACCGCTGCTAACCACGATGTGAGGACCCCCATCATGATTTCCATTTCATCTACATGTTCCTCACCGTAAATCATGCATACTAAGTTCTATCAATTTTGGGCACAGATTTTCCCATGATATGTGTCGCCTTCCTTGTGACCAGCAGCATTGCTGCCGATAGCGGAGGTGTTTCCAGTTGATCCCTTGATTTATTTGATGAATCCTTTGGCTATAATATCCTTCATATACCTGCACATCCTCTGTAAAACTTTAGTGGCAATAGAGTTCAATCTGAAAGAGCTATAATCGTTCTCGTGCTTGCTATCCCTGCTGCGTTGCAGCCGCGCTGCTGGTGGTTGGCAGGCGTGTTCCCAAAAATCCATTACTCCATTCATCAAACCCTTTTAGCGTAGTCTATATGTCATTCTTGCACATGCCTCTGTAAAATTGCTTGGCCATAGGAGTTCAAATTCTAGAGATATTATCATCTATGTGTTCATTGCTCTGCTGCCCTGGCTGCTGTACCGCTGTGCATTGCATTGGCCTTTCGCACTAACCCACTATCCACATTGCCAAACCCTTTATCCAGAATAAAAATAATATCCTTGCAGATGGCTCTACAAGTTTTGGTAGCCATTCGTGCCATAATGGCCGAGATATCGAGGCCATAGTAACTGCTACTCCTGCTGTCCAGAAATCAGCCGTGCCACCCATTTTATATTCACTTTTCCCAGCTAACCGTTGGGCAAAAGACCATATCCTTTCACCACAACATACTACATATAGTACCTAGCTACCACACAAAATCCATCTCTGATTTGTTCTACTATAACCATGCCATCCATCATGTTTATTCCATTCCTATCATTTATCAAAATCTCCTAGTCTCTACATTGATCTTGCATATCTCTTAAACCATCTTGTTTTAGTCATTTATGCGCTCAAAGATCGTAGTTTTAAGCCCTATGTGTTTTAAAACCTTTATGTCTTGTTTTATATATAATGACTAGTGTATTTCTTCTAGGTTTGTCTATGATGCTTGTGATGGTTGTTGCTATCGTTAGAAGTGGAGCTATGCACGGATGATACGGTGGATGAGTTGGAAAGTTAGATGGCAAGCTTTCGGAAGGCAAGTATAGCTTGAGTTTTATTTCTATGATCATGATCTTGTAACTTGATTAATGTTTATACAACAAACGTTAAAGATGACTTTTTAGCAACTTAAGAATTTATCTCGTAAGAGAACCTCTCGGGACTTACAGTACAACCACGAGAACTATATGGCTCTCGTCTTAGCCCGCATCTTGATCCGTTCTAGTTCGTTAGCGCCTACCGAAAGGGCAGAGGGGTGCCAAGTGAGGTATAGCTCTTGTCCCGCCGTGATGTGTGCTTGGTCGGTCATGGGTGTGCCACTCTCGGAGGAGAGCATCTATATCTACTTGGTCAATCTCGAAACCTTAGCGGCTGCTACTTATTAGAACGACTAGTGAAAAGCTTCGTAGTGACCCCGCCAACCTACCTTGGAAGTGGGTCAAGAGGCTGATCACCTCGGGCAAAAGGGCAATCACGACTTGTGGTGAAAGTGTACACCTCTCCGCGAGTTTAACAAACCGGGTATACTAGCCTTGCTCAAGGACACGAGCGGCCTTGGAATCCTTACATAGATGATGACTTCCGATTGTTAACATGTTCATTGTTTACCGTTTTATGCTATACATTATTTATGTTACATTGATCTTGCGGTCATGGGATTATGCTTATTGTTATACTTGCGGAGTTCAACATGAACTCACTCTTGCTATTCCCCACACCTCGTAGAAGTTTAGGCTTGTGATCAACCGCCGCTTGGATCCAAGTGGAGTCTACACCCGGAGATCGATTCATCTTTCCGTTGTTTGCTACCTAAGGTTATGTCTTTTATTTTAAACACGTTATATATATTAAGCATTGTTTTCATCGATACTACCTTTCATTTGTGGCTATATGTGAGATTTGATTTTTAAGGCTCACATATGGTGTATATCCGGTTTTGTTCTTAAACCGGGTGTTACACACAAGCCTATCGCCGGGGACCTCGAGTTAAGTAGCAAAGCTGCTTAACTTAATCATGACAAAGTCATGGCATGGTTCAAACCGACCAGCCCAAATGAAATTTGCCTCGTCGGTCTCACTCAAAGAGTGGTCTGAAACACATAAAGCACGATATAATGATCGCTTGTCTTTTTTTTAGACCCCGACATAACGTGTTCCACCTCATTTCCTGTGCCTCGGGACTACATGGGCCCACGTCACCGAGAGGTGACATGGGCTAGATCCTTCTTTTAGAGCTTGCCGCAACATATACTATCTTACAAAAAAGAACCTCGGGACTACGTGGGCCCACGTCATTTGCATGACTCGCCCGATCCTTTCTCTTTACAAAGAGTTTAGTTTCAAAACTAAGCTAAGGCAACGACCAATCACGATTGCCAGATACCATGTGATGGCAGGCATCACACACTAACGAGGGCCCACGTCTCCGCATTTGGGACCCTTTCAAAATTCTTTTTTCTTTCGGGAGCATCATAAATCTTTCGGTCAAAACCGAAAAACGTCAACCAAGTGTAAGCAAAGTGTGGTCAAGCATTGACGGTCCTCCACTGCCGACCATGTCGAACGTGTGTGTCCGACCACCCTTTCTCACTCAACCAAGCAAGATGGTGTTTTTTCCCTCAAGATCCATGATGCTCGGGGACTAGCCGTGGAGGTATAAACTCCATAAACCCTCACGGCCTAGTTTGGGCCGACACGCTTATCGCCAGCCGGCCCATCAAGCTTCAAGACCGATCGGCTCGGTCGGGCCTGGATGCGACCCTAAAACAGTAAGAATATCAAGACCGACAAGGAGGACAAGACCTAGCTGAGATAGGAAAGTTTAGACTTGTAAAGTATATAAACTTAGTACCGATAGGCTAGTTCGACTTGTAACCTTGCTCCCCGCGATATATAAGGAGAGCATGGACCCCCATGCCGAGGACGTAACCGGCATAACGCACGCACTCATACATCCACATCATAATCGAAACATGAGAGCGGACTAGGGTTTTACGCATCTTTGCGGCCTCCCCAACCCGGGTAAACCTCGTGATTGCTCCCTCGTTTTACGTCTTGCTCGCAATCTCGTGCGCCTTCCGCCAATCCATTACCGGCTGGGGCATACCCACAGTCGAACTATCGCCGATATTTCGTCGACGAGTTGCTCGATAACTTATCTTAGCCTTGTCTACCTCTATCCCTCGTTCGACACTAGGTGGCCTAGGACAATGCCCTGCGGACCATGAAATGGCACTTTTCCTAATTGAGTACCAAATCCTTTTCCGGCACCTTTGCAAGACTCTATCTAAATTTTCAAGACAATGATTGAAAGTTTTTCCATAGACTCGAGAAGTCGTCCATGAAGACTTCCATGATTTCTTCAATCATGTCTAAAAAGATAGACATCATACACCTTTGGAAGGATGCGGGTGCTTACACAACCCAAACGACATCCTTCTATAGGCATATGTTCCATATGGACAAGTAAATGTCGTCTTGCTTTGATCATCGGGGTGGATAGGTATTTGATGATAACCCGAATACTCATCTAGGAAACAAGAAAGAATGTTTCGCAAAACCGCTCCAACATTTCATCAATGAAGGTGAGCGGAAAGTGATCTTTCTTTGTTGCCGTGTTGAGTTTCCGATAATCGATACACATTCTCCACCCCGTGACGGTTCTTTACGGGATAAGCTCGTTTTTATCATTTTTAACTACCGTCATACCTCCTTTCTTGGGAATCACCTGGACGGGCTAACCCGAATACTATGTGGTACGGATAGATGATCCCAAGGTGAAACCTCCTTTTTCACGACTTCATGCATCGCATTATTCGCCTTTCACAGGTTCTCGAGTTGGTGTACTCGAGGGGTCAATCGAATGCGATGTGTGCATAAGGTTGGGCTTATTCCCTTGAGATCGTCCAAGGAATACCCAAAACTGTTCTATGCTTTTCTAACACAAACATGAGTTCGGCGTCTCCTTGTCGCTAAGCTTATCGCTTATGATGACAGGAGTTTGCGAATCGCCATGTAGGAAAGCATAGCGCAGCCCCGCAGCAAGGGTTTAAGCTCAATGGGAGGTCGTGTCGGTTTCTCTTCTTTGGGTAAATCTATGGTTTCTCCTACTTTAGCCTTCCTCTTCTATAAAGTGAGGAGCATCGCTCTCTAAAGACATCTCTGGGGTTTCGAAAGGAATTACCGACATGACCTCTATAGGTCTACTAGGGGGAAGTTCAGCCACTGAGTTTTTAGCTCGCGTGACTTGAATAGAGAAATGCTCTCTCCCTAGTTTGACTCCCAATTCCCCTGTTATTGATGGACTTGTGATAAGTGTTTCTAGGGGATGACCGATTAGAATGTCGAAATCCTGATGTCAAAGACATGAAAGTCCCGGGCCATTTTGACTTCTTGATGATGGAGAGTTATGTTGTGTAAAATCCCAAGTCCGGTAAGAGCGCATCGTGGTCCTACTGCGAAGGATTTGACTATTGGAATACGTGGTTTTCTCCTAAACACATGAATGCGTAGAATTTTGACATGATGTTTGTTCCAACAAAGTGGGATTATAGGAACATCCACCCAATCTCCTTGAATTTTGTATCGAAGGGTTGAGGGGATCTAAATTTCTTCAAAGCAGAGCTCTCCTTCCTACCCATTCTCGAGCTCATGATAGCGGTCAACTCCTTAATGGATTCTCCGAGGAATAATTCATCAAGAGGATCGCTAGGAGGACAGATTGGTGGTCTCCTATGACATTTGTATTTCGAGGTGTTTCCGAAATCTTCGAAAAGTTCGTCCTCGAATACGGAAGTTCCATTTGATCGGAAACTTCCTCTATGGCCTACGGTTCGTGAGAGGTAGTCTCTATCACGGGTTCGGCAATAGCCAAAGAGGCTTCCTCTAAATCGCTCGGCTCGAACCGGATGGGTTCTAGCGGGGGAGTGTTCTCTAGAATACGATTTAGAGAGCTTCTCCTTCCGTTGTGGTTTTATGTATAAAACATCCACGGCATGCATCGAGCAACGGCGTACTCTCTACCTAATCCTAGCCAAAAGTGTTGTAACAACACATGGTTTGGAATAGATAGATCAGGACCGACACGTCGGGTCAAAATCGGTCCCAGTCGCTCCCGTAGTTTCATTTTCTAATTGTCGGAAGTTGAGAATCTCGGACCATAGGGAAGCGATTCGAGATATAGGGAAGAATGCAACGCAAAAACTATCACGAAGTTCTTCCCAATTGTTGACTCGTCATTAAGTATCAATTTTATACCGTCAACGAGCAAGAGAAAGGACTAATATGAGTTCACTCGTTAGATATAGGGGTTACACCGATGCAATTCCATGAGTTTTGGTGATTGTCTATTTCTCGGGGGGTTATCGTAAAGAGAACCAAAGGAGGCCCACATGTCATGATTACATAGAGATAAAGACCGAACGGTAAAATTGTATAATCTAGAAGACTCCGGAAGGCAAACCCCCGGAAGGCCGGGCCCACTGGCGGGCTGGCGGTCGACGACATGTAGGGGAGTCGGCCGACTCCCCATCTCCACCAATCGTGTGGAGTCTCGTGATCCCGCCTCCACCGCCTTTGAGGATGAATAATTATCGTCCATTTAGGTCGGTTTGATCCGAGGGCTGTGGTTCATCCTGGGGCTATATATTCAGAGTCCCGGCCCCCGCGGGTGAAACCCTAATTCATTCAAGAGTTCATTCTCATCGGGGTCGTAGAAGCCGAGCCACCATCTCAATTAGAGCTCCATAGTTTAGTAGCATAGCTACATAGGAATAGATCTAGAGGGAATCAAGCCTAGCTTGGAGTCCTGGATACGTCGGAGTTCTTGGTAATTCCCCTCACATTCTTGTAATATTCATTATTGTTCGTGATACTATGAGTAGTACTTTATTCTATTCTATTATATCGACTTGACTTTGCTCTATTTGATTATGTTCTCAATTATATCGTTCTTAGTTTACTTTGATTATATGTTTAGCATAGTTGGACTAGAATTATGTTTATGCATAGGATCGTATAGCGCTTGCTCATTAGGCCAATGGGTGAGTGGTAGATATTGTGTAGGCATGGTGTCTATACCGCATTTATCTGGACAGACCCTATATTCGGATCGTGAGGTAGATCGCGGAGTGATGTACTCCGTTGAGTCCTTTTGTAGCCCTTCTCCCGAGTATAGGTCTAGAACAAACCTATTACATTGAAGTCATTGCTATGTCTCTTGTCTTCTCTCGGTAATATCACTATGCATAGATGTAACCTTTTCCCGCCATGATTGCTAGATGTTCTTGCACTAATCATTGTATGCTTTGACTTTATAGTTAGAATAATATAGGATTATACCCTAGATCGTCCTAGTCCATGCTAGTGTTATAAGCTTAGAGTGCTAAGTTGAGATGGCTTATTACTATTATTTTATGTGGCTAAATGCTCTCATTTATCTTATGTCATTTATCATTCATTCCTATATTTTATGTGACACTTACCCCGTATGAGATGATCGATACGTACAAGGTTAAGCTCTCCATTATAGCATGTGCATTGCTCATCACTCATTATCCAAGGCATTCCCTTCCCAAAGGGTAAAATTATAAATAACGATACCCGGATTACTCCCGGTTAAAATGCTACGATGATATATTATTTATTTGCTTGCGGAACCCTCTTTATTTCGGGGCATTTTGGCTTGCACTTAATAGACATCAACAAGCATTTTTGGCGCCGTTGTCGGGAAGGTTGAAAGCCAATGGATAATGAGCAAGATTGCACTACATAATGAGATTGAGCACTGCCACCATTCTCTACTCATACAGCCTTACCCTTGTCTTTTGTCTATTTTATATCTTATGTAATGTATGAAAAAGACAATTCTTCCCGATAATTATATTGACGATCCGAAGCTTTATTCAAAGAGTTTAAGCAAGTTGAAGAAGACCAATCAATCATCATCATCATCAACTCAACTTGGAAGTTTGTCAGGCAGAAAATCAACCTTTCGTGCGAGACTTGACACCAGCGTTGAAGCCATGGCGAACAAGTCACTCCGCGAGTTCTCGGCTCCAACTACGGACAACATTCGTACTGACCATCTCATGGACATCGAAGGAGCTTTTGAGCTCAAGCACAAGCGATCAACATGGTGCAAGCAAGCCAGTTCTGTGGGAAGGCCCATGAAGATGCTAGTGCTCATCTCCAACACTTCCCGGAGATTTGTAGCACATTCACTATCAAGGATGTCCCTGTGAGATGCTATACTACTTCGCCTCTTCCCATTCTCACTCTTGGGGAGAGCGAAGCAGTTGGTTCTACGCCAATAAGGAGAAGAATCCTACGTGGGCACTATGTTCCACCAATTTCTTGGCGAAGTTCTTCCCCATGGGCAAGACAAATGCTCTTCGTGGGAAGATATCAAGCTTTCAAGAACACCATGATGAGATCGTCCTTAAGCTTGGGAGCGCTTTCAAGATTACATCCTCGAGTGTCTCATCATGGCATGGAGAATTGGCCGCTATGCGTACATTCTACCATGGGCTTAACAACAAGACACGTGAGACGATGGATGCCGCCGGAGGTGCATTCTTATCACTCACTATTCCTCAAGCCACGGCTCTTGTGGAGAAGATGGCATCCAACCAAGGTTGGAGTGAAGAAAGAACTCGACCCGCAAGAGAGAGGTGGAGGAATGCACCAAGGCGAAAGAGGTAGACATGCTTTGTCCGCCAAAATGGATTTGATAATGAAGAGGCTCGATGAGAGAGCCTCAGAGAAGAAAGAAGTCATGCATATACATGATGCTCGCATGACATGTGAAGAGTGTGGAGAGATCGGGCACACGGGTGCAACCGCCCGGCTGAAAGGACGTGAACTACCTCAACAACAACAACAATAACAATTACTATCGTCCCGCCAGAATCAAGGTTGGAATCAGCACAGGCCTAACTACTCGTGCAATTATTCAAAGGCAACTATCAAGGTAACAACTCCTCCTACAATAATTACAACCAGTAGCCTTTGAGAGAGTTAGTGCCGAATCAAGGCAAGATGATGGACAATCTGTCCCAAGAAGTTGACATCAAATGACAAGGTCCTAGAGACACTCAGACGAATTGCAATGGATGGCTTTTCCAATGCCATCAAGAGTCACCGGCTTCAACAAGATACCGGAGTCGCGAGGTACAACGCTTGTTAACCTTGGTCCCTCCACTCGGCCAAGGTAAACCGCAGACAACCCGAAGAGCTCGAGACGGCAAATCTTGTTGATATATTCAATGTAGAAGATAGCCGAGTGATCCATCGAAGGGGTCATGGATTGACTCAACTCGCCAATCAAGAAGGGCGATCCAGGAGACCGGTCATTCCGATCTCCATTGGAAGTACTAACTTTAATGAGGCAATCATGACTTCGGTGCAAGCATCAACATCATGCCAAGAGTGATATATGAAAAGCTATTCGTATGCCCCTTAGCATACACAACTATGTGCTTACGCCTGCGGATCGGTCACTCCGTGTCCCTTTGGGAATACTTGAAGATATTTGTGTACGAGTAGGCAACTCGTATGTTCCAGTGGAGACTTCGTGGTAGTGGATACAGCACGTGATGAAAGGTCCCCGCCACTTTTGGGACGACCATTCTTGAACACCGGAGCTATCATGTATGCCAACACGCCAAGATCATCTTCAACATCAAGGGCAGAGAAAACCTTCTTCTTCAAGAACAGAAAATCAGTAGCCCGGTTCCCAAAGACACCCTCATCAAGCGTAACGGAGAAGAAGAAGAATCCCGGCTAAGAAGAGCAAGAACAAGAATAAGAAGACCAAGAAGACGGAGACAAAGTAAGGATGGTCACTGCAGTCCACAAGGAGCATGACCACTTACTCGAGTCCCCACGTCTAATCAAGAAAGATGACCCAGGTGTCCCAACCATTCAATGCTCCATCAACGAAGCTCTTTCAATAACTGCGTGACCTTAGGATCGGGCCAACATTATGGCCAAGGTAACCTATGAGTATCTATATGGCACTATGCCTTTGGAGCCTACCTATGCACACCGTACGCAGATGGCGAGACGGACATTCCGCTTCGTCGAAGGAGAAGTGAAGGATGTCCTCATCCAGATAGATGACCATTATGTCCCTACGAGACTTCCTAGTCATTGACATGGGAGATGACTACGATCCTCCAATCATCCTAGGAAGATCATTCCGAACACCACCGTAGAGCTATCATCTATATTGGGACAAAGGGAGAGATCCATTTCCACTTTCCCACCGAGAAGGTACGCCACTACTTCAATAATAATTATATAATCACCGAGGAACCCAAGAAGAACAGAGCAAGGAGAAGGTGCAGCTGCAATTCGTCGCGTAACAAGAAGAACATCACTGCGATGGATGGGCCGACTATGAGGAGAAGTGTCAAGATTTGAAGATCGATACCCCGAAGAGAAGAACATTGTAGAAGAACCCAAGAGGTGCTACCGAGAAGAAAACCAAGTGCCCCAGAAGCTTCCTCCTCAAGGTCATCTTTCCAACAAAGAAGGTGTGGAAATAAAAGTAAAATCGTAATCAATCCTACACACGCGACATCATCCCAGGCGCCAAATGCGCCTTGAAAAATGAGCAAACATGACAAGTCCTGTCGAGGACTTAAACCACCGAACGCCGCGCCAAGAGGTAACTTGGTATTTATCAAGAATTAGTTTTCAGCATTATATTTTTTACCTTAGCATATTTATTTCCTACCTCGCATCTTAGTTACATCTTTACTCTTTATCTCCGCATTTGAAAATAAAATAAAGATGTTGTGCATTTGCATCCGAAAATCATGAAGCCCCATGTGGATAATCATTCAATCGTGGTGGCACAAAATAATTTCTCAGCATATTTATCTTTCCCCTCGTCTCGCATTCCTTAAATAATAAAAAAGATAAAAATATTTCTTGTGATCCGTTAGAACAAGTCTAAGTTAAGAAAGTTCTAGACAACCAAGGCCTAGAGGTTTTATCACTTAACGCTAATTAGTTCCACAAGCTTTGTTGTCTATTTTGAGCTTCACGTACATCAAGGATCAAGAAGAGCTAACAAACGAAGGACATCCAAATCCCGTCGGTGTGCCGCTCAGGACAATTGAATGCTGCTCCATGACAAAGAACTATCTACAACACTCCCGGAGGACTAGAACGTCTTTCGTGCACTCGGCAATATCAGCAGACTATGTCAACATCCGAAGCAGGGGGAGAGCATCCCCGTGTACCAAGCTAAGTGTCTCCAACTTATCTATTTATGCTTTATTAGGAGTGTGCTTTGTTAAAACAACTAAAAAAGATGCATAACCATAGAAACCCGAAAGATTTCCTTATTTATCTTTTCTACTTTTGGAGAGCTCTTGCACCGTTGTCTTTAAAAGGATCCTTAGAATAAACTCTACATGGAGATGATGAATAGTTGCTCTGCCGTAATTCCTTTCAAGTACCTAGTTTTCAACCTTGCACTCTCCCCAGTTTTGGACACAACTGTTTAGATTTGAGATTTGCTCAACACGAAACTTGTGGGTAGCGGAACACTTGATCTAAGTCTAGGTGGTTGACGGGTATGATATGGGAAGGTTTTGAGCTGTCAAGTTCATCTTGTTCCTAGAGATACTAGAGTTACCTGAGAATTTATCCGTTTGAAAATATTAAATTCTCGCATGATGAGTTCCTTTATGATGAGAGTTCAAATTCCTACCAATTACGACCATATATTCATGCTTACTAGATTAGGAAAACCCATCTGTTTATATAGATCATATTGTAGGTTTGAGTGTAGACTTTATAGGCATTGAGTGTGGTTATGCTGTGACCCATAAGGAATTAGTCACACGGATAAAGTCAATACTATGTGCTCTCCATCCATTGATCTATGCTATTTAAATCCCTCGAAGCATGCACCCATTTATAAATGTTACATTCATTCGTGCTACTGTTTCCTCGAAGTACCACCCACATATAGATCCATATCCACCATATTGTGCTATCTCTACCCTGGAGATACGCACTTATGCTACTCCTATCACGGGAGTATGCATTCCCCACATATTGTGTCATTCTCTACCTCGAGATACGCACTTATGCCGGCCCTACACTCGGAGTATGCGCATCCATTCATCCATCCACATATACATACGCCATTCATTTCACATCATCCAAAAGGTTCTACTCCTATTCTCAGGAGGAACATCTAGAAATAATCATCGCCGTTCTATTTGCCTACATTCAAGCTCCAGTCATTATCATTTCAAGTTATACACTCCCGCTTTGCTAAAGTTTCGTTTCCGAGGATTGGTTGCTCTAAAAAAAGAAGAAAAAAAAAGAGAAAAGAAGAAAGAAAGAAAAAGAAAGAGTAGCCAAGTCCTTCCATTCAAGAAGTTTCAAGGTTTCCAAATAAAGGAGTCATGTTATCCCCAAAGGAGCGAGTGTAGAAGTAGATGTTCACCGCTTGAGTACCCTCATAATCATTTTCTTATCACCATCATACTATCATCATCCTATCATCATCTCATCCATTCCACTTCCTCATTCACATGCACATATGACTTTATTATTATTTTAGTTCCTATTGGATCCATGTCTTAACTGTGCAATGTATGCAAGTGAGTTTGAGTGTCTCACACCTATGAGCTCCACATAAGCCTATTAGAAAGTAGGGTGAGAGAGAAAGGTACTTTCCACTATGCCTTAGTTCCACAAATACCACATATTCTGAGAGAAGAGAGAAGGCATACACTACTCATGCCTTAGAGAGGATCCGGTAAATACCACAAATGAGAGACCCTCGAAAGGTTCATATAAGGAACTCGAGTTTTATTTCAAAACCTTGCAAAACTCCGGGATAATAGTTGATCAAAGAGCGAGAAACATGGCGCTTGACTTGACCGTTCTATCTTTCAACTACTCAAGACCCAAGTGACGGTTACAAGCCCCATGGTGAAAGGTAATATGAGTGAGTTTTGAGTCGAATAGTTCACTCTAATCCGGAGGAGAGTTCTTGTTTGAACGCATGTGTACTTGTGAGGAGTGAAAGCATTGTAGCAACTCCCGATCCATCGAGTCTATCTTTGCTCGGGACGAGCAAAAGGTAAGCTTGGGGGAGTTTGTTGACGGTCGTTAAGTATCAATTTTATACCGTCAACGCAGCAAGAGAAAGGACTAATATGAGTTCACTCGTTAGATATAGGGGTTACACCGAAGTAATTCCACGAGTTTTGGTGATTGTCTATTTCTCACAGGGGTTATCGAAAGAGAACCAAAGGAGGCCCACATGTCATGATTACATAGAGATAAAGACCGAACGGGTAAAATTGTATAATCTAGAAGACTCTAAGGCAAACCTGAAAGCCAAGCCCACCTCGCGGTGGC
>JAENPR010000566.1:0-411966 GCA_018135685.1 Themeda triandra | reverse complement strand
GGGGTAATGTATGAAAAAGACAATTCTTCCCGATAATTATATTGACGATCCGAAGCTTTATTCGGGGAAGGCGGGAAGCAAGTTGAAGAAGACCACTCAATCATCATCATCATCAACTCAACTTGGAAGTTTGTCGGAAGCGAGAAAGTAGACCTTTCGTTCGAGACTTGACACCAGCGTTTGAAGCCATGGCGAACAAGTCACTCCATGAGTTCTCGGCTCAACTACGGACAACATTCGTGCTTGGACCAGTTCTGCGGACATCGAAGGAGCTTTTGAGCTCAAGCACGCACCGATCAACATGGTGCAAGCAAGCCGGTTACGTGGGAAGGCCCATGAAGATGCTAGTGCTCATCTCCAACACTTCCTGGAGATTTGTAGCACATTCACTATCAAGGATGTCCCCGGAGATGCTATACTACTTCGTCTCTTCCCATTCTCAATCCTAGGGAGAAGCGAAGCGTGGTTCTACGCCAATAAGGAGAAAGAATACTACGTGGGCACTATGTTCCACCAATTTCTTGATTCTTCCCCATGGGCAAGACAAATGCTCTTCATGGGAAGATATCAAGCTTTCGGCAACATCATGATGAGGCTTGTCCCGAAGCTTGGGAGCGCTTTCAAGACTACATCCTCGAGTGTCCTCATCATGGCATGGAGAATTGGCTGCTTATGCGGACATTCTACCATGGGCTCGACAACGACACACGTGAGACGATGGATCTTTGCTGCTGGTGGTGCATTCTTATCACTCACTATTCCTCGAGCCCCGCTCTTGTGGAGAAGATGGCATCCAACCAAGGTTGGAGTGAAGAAAGAACTCGGACCCGCAAGAGAGGTGGAGGAATGCACCCAGTGAAGGAGGTAGACATGCGTACGCAAAATGGATCTGCTAATGAAGAGGCTCGATGAGAGAGCCACGAGAGAAGAAAGAAGTCATGCATATACATGATGCTCGCATGACATGTGAAGAGTGTGGAGAGGCGGGCACACGAGTGCTAACCGCAGGCTGAAGGAGGACGTGAACTACCTCAATAACAACAACAATAATAATTACTATCGTCCTTAGCGAATCAAGGTTGGAATCAGCAGCGGAGGCCTAACTACTCGAGGCAATTATTCGAGGCAACTATCAATGTAACAACTCCTCCTACAATAATTACAACCAACCGCCTTTGAGAGAGTTAGTCTTGAATCAAGGCAAGATGATGGACAATCTGTCCAAGAAGCCGACATCAAATGACAAAGTCCTAGAGACACTCGGCAACGAGAATGGATGGCTTTTCAAATGCCATCAAGAGTCGGCTCGGCTTCAACAAGATACTTGAGTCGCGGGTACAACGACTTGTCAACCTTGCTCCCTCTGTGGCCAAGGTAAAGCGGCGGGACAACCCGAAGAGCTCGAGGCGCAAATCTTGTTGATATATTCAATGTAGAAGACAGCCGGAGTGATCCATCGAAGGGGTCATGGATTGACTCAACTCTGCCAATCAAGAAGGGCGATCCAGGGAGACCAGTCATTCCGATCTCCATTGGAAGTACCAACTTCAATGAAGCAATCTGTGACTTCGGTGCAAGCATCAACATCATGCCAAGAGTGATATATGAGAAGCTATTCAGATGCCCCTTAGCATACACAACCATGTGCTTATAGCTTGCAGATCAGTCACTCCGTGTTCCCTTGGGAATACTAGAAGATATATGTGTACGAGTAGGCAACTCGTATGTTCTGCGCAGAACTTCGTGGTAGTGGATACGGGCGGTGATGAAAGGTCCCCCATCATTCAGGACGACCATTCTTGAACACTGCTGGAGCCATCATGTACGCCAACACTACCAAGATCATCTTCAACATCAAGGGCAAGAGAGAGACCTTCTTCTTCAAGAGCAGTCTTTGCCGGTTCCCGGCACACCCTCACCCCGCGAACAGTGAGAAGAAGAAGAATCCGGCTAAGAAGAGCAAGAACAAGGATAAGAAGACCAAGAAGATGAGAGGCGGTGAGGATGGTCACTACGGTCCACAAGGAGCATGACCACTTACTCAAGTCCCCACGTCGATCAAGAAGGATGACCCGTGTCCCAACCATTCAATACTCCATCAACGAAGCTCTTTCAATAAAGGCATGCGTGACACCGGATCGGCGTCAACATCATGGCTAAGGTAACTTATGAGTATCTATATGGCACTATGCCTTTGGAGCCCACCTATGCATAGCTGCGAGATGGCGGATCGGACATTCCGCTTCGTCGAAGGAGAAGTGAAGGATGTCCTCATCCAGATAGATGACCATTATGTCCCCACAGACTTTTTAGTCATCGATATGGGAGATGACTACGATCCTCCAATCATCCTAGGAAGACCATTCCTGAACACCACCAGAGCTATCATCTATATTGGGACAGGAGAGATCCATTTCCACTTTCCCACTGAGAAGGTACGCCGCTACTTCAACAATAATTATATAATCACTGAGGAGCCCAAGCGAACGAGCAAGGAGAAGGCGCGTACCCATCGCCAGAACAAGAAGAACATCACTACAGATGGATGGGCTGACTATGAGGGAGAAGTATCAAGATATGAAGACCGGTACCCCGAAGAGAAGAACATTGTAGAAGAAGAAGAGGTGCTACCAGCAGAAGAGAAACAAGTGATCCAAGAAGCTTCCTCCTCAAGGTCATCCTCTCCAACAAAGAAGGTGTGGAAGGCAAAAGAAAAATCAGAAACTATTCCTACACAAGAGGCGACATCATCAGAGGCGCCAGCCAATGCGCCCCTGAAAAATAAGCGAACATGACAAGTCCTGTTCGGAGGACTTAAAACCACCGAACGCCGCGCCAAGAGGTAACTTGGTATTTATCAGCATTACTTTTTAGCATTGCATTTTTTTCCTTAGCATATTTATTTTCCTACTTGCATCTCAGTTGCATGTTTACTCTTTTATCTCTGCATTAGAAAAGAAAACAAAGATGTTGTGCATTTGCATCCGAGAAAAATCTTTAAGCCCCATGTGGATAATCATTCAGCGTGGTGGCACAAAAATAATTTCTCGGCATATTTACTTTTTAAATACTTGCATTTCTTAAATAATAAAAAGATAAAAATATTTCCTGAGATCTGTTAGAATAAGTTTAAGTTAGGGAGTTCTAGACAACCAAGGCCTAGAGGTTTTTATCACTAACACTTAATCAGTTCCACAAGCTTTGTTGTCTATTTGAGCTTCACGGAACATCGGGGATCAAGAAGAGCTAAACGGGCGAAGGACATCCAGGTCCCCCGTCGGAGTCTTTGCCGCGACACTTGAACGCTGTCTCCGACAGCAATTGTCTACAACACTCCAAGAGGACTAGAACGTCTTCGGTGCACATTAGCAACATCGGCGAGACTATGTCAACATCCAGCTTGGGGGAGAGCATCCCCCGTGTACCAAGCTAAGTGTTTCCAGCTTATCTGTTTATGTCTTGTTAGAGTGTGCTTTGTTAAAACAACTAAAAAAGATGCATAACCATAGAAACCCAGAAAGATTTTCTTATTTATCTTTTGGAGAGCTCTTGCAATCTGTCTTAAAAGTGATCCCTAGAATAAACTCTATATGGAGATGATGAATAGTTGCTCTGCCGTAATTCCTTTCAAGTACCTAGTTTTCAACCTTGCACTCTCCCGAGTTTTGGACACAAGCTTGTTTAGATTTGAGATTTGCTCGAACACCAAACTTGTGGATGGCAAACACTTGATCTAAGTCTAGGTGGTTGACGGGTATGATATGGGAAGGTTTTGAGCTGCTTGTCCATCTTGTTCCTAGAGATACTAGAGTTACGGAGAATTTATACGTGAAAATATTAAATTCTGTATGATGAGTTCCTTTATGATGAGAGTTCAAATTCCTACCACGGCCATATATTCATGCTTACTAGATTAGGAAAAACCATCTGTTTATATAGATCACATTGTAGCTTGAGGTAGTCTTTGTAGGCATTGAGTATGGTTATGCTGTGGACCCATAAGGAATTAGTCATGCAGTTAAAGTCAATACTATGTGCTCTCCATCCATTGATCTATGCTACTTCTGTCCTCAGAAGCATGCACCCATCTTATAACTACTACATTCATTCTGTGCTACTTCTGTCCCTAGAAGTACCACCCACATATAGATCCACATCCACCACATATTGTGCTATCTCTACCCTGGAGATATGCACCTATGCTGCTCCTACCCTGGGAGTACGCATCCATCCATCCATCCATCCATCCATCCATCCACATATACATACGCCATTCATTTCACTTCATCCAGAAAAGGTTCTACTCCTATCCTGGGAGTGAACATCTAGAAATAATCATCGTCGTTCCATTGCCTACATAAAAGCTCCAGTCATTATCATTTCAAGTTATACACTCCCCGTTGTTAAAGTTTCGTTTTCAGAGGTTCGTTCTCGGAGGATTGGTTGCTCTAAAAAAAAGAGAGAGAAAAGTAGCCAAGTCCTTCCTTTCAAGAAGTTTCAAAGTCTCAAGAAGTTTCAAGAATTTCTCAAGGTTTCCAAATAAAGGGAGTCATGTTATCCCCAAAGGAGCAAGTGTAGAAGTAGATGATTCACCAAGTGATCACCCATCATAATCATTTTCTTATCATCATACCATCATTATCTTATCATCATCTTATCATCCATTTCCTTATTCACATGCACATATGACTTTATTATTTTAGTTCCTATTGGATCCATGTCTTAACTGTGCAATATATGCAAGTGAGTTTGAGTGTCTCCCCACCTATGAGCTCCACATAAGCCTATTAGAAAGTAGGGTGAGAGAGAGAAGGCTCTTTCCACTATGCCTTAGTTCCATAAATACCACATATTTGAGAAAAGAGAGAAGGCATACACTACTTATGCCTTGGAGAGGATCCAGAAATACCACAAATAAGAGACTTGAAAGGTTCATACAAGGAACTCTGAGTTTTATTTCAAAACTTTGCAAAAACTCCAGGAAAATAGTTGATCAAAGAGCGAGAAACATGGTGCTTGACTTGACCATTCTATCTTTCAACTACTCAAGACCCAAGTGACGGTTACAAGCCCCATGGTGAAAGGTAATATGAGTAAGTTTTGAGTCAGAATAGTTCACTCTAATCCGGAGGAGAGTTCTTGTTTGAACGCATGTGTACTTGTGAGGAGTGAAAGCATTGTAGCAACTCCTGATCCATCACTGAGTCTATCTTTGCTCAGGGACGAGCAAAAGGTAAGCTTGGGGGAGTTTGTTGACGATCGTTAAGTATCAATTTTATACCGTCAACGCAGCAAGAGAAAGGACTAATATGAGTTCACCTGTTAGATATAGGGGTTACACTGACGTGAATTCCATGAGTTTTGGTGATTGTCTATTTGCGCGGGGGTTATCGAAAGAGAACCAAAGGAGGCCCACATGTCATGATTACATAGAGATAAAGACCGAACGGGTGAAATTGTATACTCTAGAAGACTCCAGAAGGTGACACCTGAAACCTAGGGCCCACTTGGCATTGGCCAGAGTCGGCCGCCCAAGGTGGGAGTCGGCTGTCGATTACGGATAACCGGCAGTCCACCACGGGGTGTCCCACGGTGGTGAGTTTCGGCAAGGGCGTGTTACGATCTGCGATCTGGACGTTCGAGAAACAAGACAAACCAAGGACAACAGGGTTTACCCAGGTTCAGGCCGCTCGGAAGCGTAATACCCTACGTCCTGCTTCTCGTGTTATGCTGTATGATCAAGTGTCGGATTACAATGAAGCGCTAAGCTCTCTAGGTTAGGATGCCAGAGAATAGCCCTGCGTTCTAGGGGGTCCTTGGCCACTTTATATAGCCGAGCAGCCAAGGGTACACGTGAGGTGGTCGGTTACATCAAGTCGTGCCCTAAGAGGACTCTGTCTGACCTAACCGACTAAGCATACTTGTGAGACAAGCATCCTTGCGCGCGATCCTCCTCCTGGTTGGTTGCGGACCACGCCGTTTGTCTTGAAGTCCGGCCCATCAGCCTGGTCGATAATGGGCCGGGTCTTGTCTGGTCTGGGCCGTCTTGCCGAGCAGCCCTGGAACTGTCTATGGTGGTATACCGGATTTATACCCCCACAGCTAGTCCCCGAGCACCATGTATCTTGAGAGAAGTCCTTCGTCTTTGACCTGTGTCGAACAGTGTAGATGCAGACCACGTTGAGAGTTGGTAGCCATGTGTCAAGCACATAGTACTGACCACGCGCGGTGTCGGCCACCAGTAGTGCCGACCACCAGTAGTGCCGACCACTAGCGCCGACCACCAGTAGTGCTGACTACGTTCGTAGAAGCGGGTTTCAAGCGATGTCACGACCCTTTGTTTTGATCGAGCGATCGATGATCTTGTTGAAAGATCCATGGTGTTCGAAAAAGAAAAAGAATTTTTCTTTTTAATTGTCTTTGAGACGTGGGCCCACGTTGACACATGACGAAAAAAGTCGTGGCGGTGCGCAACGTAAGCGGGTAGAGTAAAAATCAACGAGAACTATATAGGAACAATAGGCCCTAAGTCACCGCGAGGTGATGTAGGCCACGTAGTCCCCAAGTTCGATGGAAGATAGCATATGTTGCATTGAACTTTTTAAGAAAAAAAGTCCAAACCCGAGATACCTACGGCCCTACGCTTAGGAAACGGAGCGGGAAAAATTCCGAGACCAAAGATATAGGCATGCATGTTAAAAAAGGGCTACCGGGAACGGCGGGCGGTCTCCGGGATAAAAAATGAGGCCCACGTGCGTTGCCAAGGGAACTGGGCCCGATTAAAATTTACCAGGAATAGAAAAAAAAATCTGGCCGCCGCACGTGGATAGGTACGGCCCATGGGACCGCGGCCCACTAGGGTTAAAAAATGGGGCGGTCCACACGAGTCAGAGGGGGTCCAACCCTAGGAGTCAACCGGACGTCATCCGGAGACTATAAATAGCGGGCGCCGCCGTCAGTGGACGGTTCCACACTCATTGCATTCGCGAAAACAGTTCTCGAACTCTCCGCATTCCACTGCGCTCGAGAGAGAAGAAACCGCCGCATTTCGCCGCTAGATCCTCGCCGCAGCTACCGCCGGTGGGGGCAACCATTAGATCTGGTGCCTGCACTCGCTCTGGACCGCAGCGCCGCGTAGATCTAGCCGCCGCCGCTGCTCATCCCGCTAGGGTTCCTCCACCACATCGACCCGCCGCCGTCGAAGATGGGAGCGAAGCGCTCGACCAAGAAAGCTGCGAAGGGCGGGGACTCGGCGAGGCGCGGGCCAGATTGGCACCAGTCCGCCTCGAGCCGGGAATCGCTGAAGTCGCTGGCGGATAACGGCTTCCTGCCACCATTGGAGATGGGCGTGTACAGGGAGCCGCGCGGCGAGGACGAGCCAGCGCCGAGGCCTGGTGAGTTTGTTGTCTTCGAGGACTTCGTTCCTCGCGGGTTAGGGCAACCAGTGAACGGGTTCCTGCGGGACCTCTGCATATGGTGGGGTATCTCCATATGCAACCTGGACCCCAACTCCATTTTGACAGTATCGATTTTCATCGCATACTGTGAAATGTTCCTGGGCATCCCCCCTCATTTCAATCTATTCCGCCACTTGTTCGTGCTCTGGAAGAAGGGGGTAGAGACTGGGGGATCCCAGGTTGCCGGAGAATGCTATATTCGGCTCCGGGACAATCTGGCAGCATCGTGGCTAGGGAGCAAGTTTAACTCAGCGCCCAAAGGATGGAACAGGCGCGGACGTTACCGTGGGTAGAAAGGTCCCCTGTGATGTCCACCAGATCCCGGAGGCCAACCCCAGGTGGTCAGAGCCACCCCCTGTCGGCGATGACCAGGTCAAGGAGCTGCTAGCCATGATCAATAACCAGAAAGTAACTGGGGCATTAGTGGCCGGAATGTGGTTGGTGCGGCGCGTGCAACCGTGCAAGGAGAGGACCAATCCGCTGTGGCAATACAACAGTTTGGAGGATCTGTCACGGGACACAATGGAGAAGCCTGGTGAGGGATGGGCACATCACATACTCTCATTTCTGTTTGAGAAGTATGATCCCAACACTTCACTGCCAATCGCCAAGCAGATTCCGTACCGTCTAAGCATCCCCCCACCAGAGGTAAGGATATGTGATCAACTCAGTTGCGTAAATCAAAAATATCCTGATCAGGAGATTATATGCTGACCACCTTGATATTGTGTGCACAGGGGCGAAGTGATCAGTATTTCTCCGGCTTGTTCCGGTGGAGCGGTGGCGGAAGGCGTGCCCTTCGTGGTCGCGGCGTCCTTAGAGGGGCTAGGCCCCCGGGGTGATGAGGAGGATCTCAGCCCTGATGATGATGATGATGATGATGATAAGGTGGGACCAACCACCAGGGGACAACGGCAGGCAGCGAGGAAGCAGCCGACCAGTGCCGTCCCCAAGGAGAAGAAGAAGCCGGCCAACCTTGGCACCGGGGGCAAGTTGAACCTCGGCAAGGAGGCCGGCGCCGAGGTCGGCGATAGAGGCCGGCCGGACGGCTGGTGTCGTCGGATTCCGACGACACCATCACCATCGCCGAGCACCGGCGGAAGCGCCAGGCGCGCGCCGGGGACGGGAGTGGCGGCTCTAAGTCGCCCCAACCAGCACCGCGGCGGTCGCCGCGGAACGCTCGGCCAACCCCGGCTCCGTCGGAGCCGAAGGCTGCCACCACCCCCTCTTCACCAACACCGGGGGCGACTGCCAAGGACGGCGCCGAGCGGTCCCCGGGCGGGAGGCAGGTCCCGCCCAAGCCCGGTCCCCAAGCCCGGCCCCGGGTGCAGGAGCGGGCGCCGAGAAGCGGCAGCGTGCCCAAGTTCAAGGGCGGCTTTTGCCAGTAAGTAGCTGTGTACTTGCATTTATAATTTTTGTGCGTTGAAAATCAGCAATGTTCATGCCGATTGTTTTTATGTAGTCGGCCGAGTACAGGCCCCACCCAGAGCTCCACCGGGACTACAGCCACGCCGCCGGCTGCCGGAGTAGCGTCGGGCGCGGGGCCCCAGCAAGGCGAGGCGGATGCCACCAGTGCTCCGCCGCACGTGGAGACACCTCGGGCTGAGGAGCCAGCGACGGAGGACAGGGTCCCGTCGCCGGAGGCCGCCCGTCGCACCGCCAGGTCGAGCCCAGAGCCAGCGTCGGCCACCCCGGGGCCAACTGCGCAGGCGACACCGGAGCCAGCAGCGCAGCAGGAACCCACGGCGGCTGCTCAGCCCAGTCCCCCGTCCTCTCCTGTGGAAGAGATCCACAGGGAGCCGCCGCCGGCACCCGCCATCTCCTTCCCTCCGAACCGAGTTATGATCACCAGGCTGGTGGGAAAGGAGTGGCAGTCGTTTGACGAGGTGCCGGAGGTGGTGATGGAGGAGGGTATTAGGGAGGCCCTGGAGCTGCTCACCTCCCGGATCCAGGTATGGTGGTTCTTGCCCTTGTGATGAATAGGTGTGCGGAGCACGTATTGACTGTCTTGTTGTCAATAGACCCTGCAGAGCACCAATGCTCAGCGTGCGTGGACCATTCAACGGTTCGCGCCGATTGATGAAGGGTGCAGGATCCTCCGGGAGGAGAAGGCCAACATGCTGGCACAGTCGCAGGTCTATGAGACCCGGCTTGCTGACAAGGAGGCAGCTCGGCTGGCGCTGGAGGAGCAGGTGGCCGAGCTGGAGGAGGGCCGACAAGGTACGTGGCCGTGTCCTCGCAACCAAACTAAGCATGGTTGATTGCCATAGAAACATGATGATTTCTTCCTCTGCATTAGGGCTGGAGGAGAAAGCTGCCACTCTGGAGCGGGAGAAAGCCGCTCTGGCTAAAGAGCTGGAGGCCGCCCGGGAGCAGGCCAAGGCGGACGCTGCCCAGATTGCGGAGCTGATCGGTAAGTTGTGAAACTTAGATCAATTTGTATGATTTGTCTGCCATGTACTGGATCGAACAGTGCATGCTAACCACTTTGTTTGTGTTCAACAGAGATGTGGGATCGCCGTCTGACCCAGTTCCAGTGTCTGCGGGACACATGCGCCTACCTCCAGAAGAAGGTGGACCGGATGACCGAGCACATCAAGCCGGTTCTCCGCGCCGTCTTCCGGAGGAGGTGCATCCGCGGACCCGGCCGGCGGGCGCGCTCGTGGCGGATCGGTGCCGAGGCCGTGTGGCCGGCCGCAGGACCTCGTCGTGCGGGCGGGTACTTACGCGGTGTCACGGCGTTGGCGATGGTCGCTCGAGGGTGGCGGCGGATCCGGCCACCGTCGCGTTTGGGATCGCGCCGGAACTCGCGACGCTACGCCGCCGAGGAGCTCGAACCACCTTCATCCTGTCGCCGAGCAGTTGGTCGGCGACATGACTCTCATCAAAGATCCTGCAGGGGAGGAGGGTGGTCAGTAGGGCCCTTCGTTTTAAACATTTGATTTAAAACTTGTATATAAGTGGTGCTGAGCACGGGGTGCTCGAAACAAAACTTAAGGCCGTACTAAGATGCAGACAAGTTAGGCATACTTAAGCGGGTGATAAGTATTTTGCCATTTTTATAGTTTACGTTAGGCATAACTTAGATGCGTAACGTTTTAACAAGAAAATCATGTCGACAAATAAGTTTTGCGCCCACTCTCGAAGCAATTAGCTCTGTCAAGATGACAAAGGGACGCACTAGTGAACAGCGCGGTACGCCAGGATCACTAGGTACAATCCTAAGTATCTATTAGAGGGTGCTGCCGGATCTCCTAGTCTTTGTGTAGCGCGGAGCTATAGCACATCGACAGAGGACCGAGGCGCAGGACCTTATCAAATCGTTCTCGGCGAGCGGAACGCAAAGTTTAGATGTGACTTATGCAGGGCGCATGTATGCAAGGTGGTGCAAAATTTCAGATAAGAAATTGTAACAGGACGAAAGAGAGGCAACAAAAGAGGAAACTTTGTTAATAGAGAAAAAGTACAAGGTACATATCTTTATGGGTAAAAGCGTATGAGCATCTCTATGTGCCATGAGTTTGGCTCTTCGACTCCGTCTAGTGTCTCCAACCTGTACGACGTCGGGCGTGTTACAGCCTTGATTCTGTACGGTCCTTCCCACCTTGGAGATAACTTGTGGAGGCCGTCTGTATTTTGAACATGACGGAGTACGTGATCGCCAACCACGAACAATCGTCCTCGGACATTGCGATTGTAGTAGCGTCGTACCGTAGCTAAGTACTTCTCGGTCCGAGCACATGACTCGAGGGCCTGTTCTTCCTTAGCCATGATGTCCACCTCTCTAGCCTTGTTGGAGGTGGTTTCATCGTGGTAGGCTACTCGTGGTGATTGAAAAGCGACCTCGGCTGGTATGACAGCCTCTGAGCCGTACACCATAAAGTATGGTGAGACTCCTGTGTTGCGACTGGTCTGAGTGCGCAGTCCCCAGACCACTGCGGATAACTCCTTGAGCCATCGACCAAGTTTAAGCTTAGTATTGACCTGGAAGACTCGTTTCTTGAGGGCGTCGAGGATCATCCCGTTAGCACGTTCCACTTGCCCATTGGCTCGTGGGTGAGCGATGGAGACGTACTTGACCTTGATCAGGCTATCATCGCAATAATTGAAGAATGCGTCACTTGTAAATTGCGAGCCTAGGTCGGTGATGATGGTGTTCAGGACACCGTATCTGTGGATGACTTCATCGAGGAACTGGACTGCCTTTTCGGCTGTGGCTTTCTTGACTGGTTTGTATTCGATCCATTTGGAGAATTTGTCAATGAGCATGAAGACGTTTGTGTGGCCACCAGGAGCTGGTTTGAATGGCCCAATCATGTCCAGTCCCCAGCATGAGAAGGGCCAAGCAGCTGGGATTGTCTGTAAGTCATGTGTTGGGACATGAATCTGCTTGGCGAACATTTGGCAGTTAACGCACCGCCGTACGTAGTCCTCGGCGTCTGTAACGGCTGTTGGCCAGTAGAAACCTTCTCGGTAGGCCTTGCCGACCAGCGTCCGGGATGCTGCATGGTTACCGCAAGTGCCTTCATGGATGGCTTTCAAAAGCTCAATCCCTGCTTCGCGTGTGACACACTTTTGGAAGATAATGGACTTGGGTGCCTTGCGCATCAACTCGCCGTTGACCATAGCGTAGGCCTTGGCTCTGCGAACCAGCTGTTGTGCGGCAAGCTTATCCTCCGGGACAAGGTGTTCATTTAGGTATTTGATAAAGGGCTCTCTCCAGTCTTCTTGGGGAGGCGTCGCCTGGTCGGCTGACTCTGTACCCTCATCATCTGCCTGCTGGCTGAGGAGACCGTCGTCGTCCTCGATGTTGGCGTTACTGAACAACGTGGTCAGGACATTGACTTCTGATGTATCTTCTGGTGTATGTTCCACCTGATCAGGGATCGAAGGCTTGAGTAGATCTTGAACAAAAACACCAGGGGGTAACTTGGCACGGGATGAGCCCAGCTTGGATAATTCGTCTGCTCCTACGTTCTTTTTGCGGCGCACATGGATGAATTCCAGGCCATAAAACTTGTTCTCAAGTTTGCGAATTTCTACGACGTAGGCATCCATTTTCTCGTGGACTGTATCCCAGTCTTTGTTGACCTGCTTGATGACTAAGGCAGAGTCCCCATAGACCATGAGTTGTTTGATGCCAAGTTCAACGGCGATACGAAGGCCGTGTAGGGCTGCTTCGTACTCAGCGACGTTGTTGGATGCTTTGAAGTGGATGCGTAAGACGTATTTTATCGTATCCTTGGTGTCCATAGACGTGACCTTCCTCCTCGCGCTCGACTACTAGCACAGTGCTGACCACATTGGTCGTTGCAGCTATGTATAGGAGCAACTCCTCGTCTGCGCTTGGGACTCGTCGGGAGTGAGGGAGAGGTGAGATAAGCTTTGAGTTGTTTGAAGGCACAGTCGGCCTCCTCGATCCACTCAAACTTATCCTTGGCTTTTGAAGCGGTTTGAAAAAGGGGAGTCCTTTTTCACCCATCCGGAGATGTATCTGCTCGGGCGGCTAAGCACCCCGTGTGAGTTTTTGGATGTCTTTGACACACACAGGTGGTCATAGTTTCAAGACGTCGGCTATCTTCTCGGGGTTTGGCTTGATGCCGTCTGGTGACCGACTGGTGGCCGAGCAGGATGCCGGATGGTACTCCAAAAACACATTTGTTGGGGTTGAGTTTCCACTGGAACTCGTTGAGTTTCTCGAATGTGCGCTCGAGGTTAGTGAGCAGGGCATCCGCCTTTGTGGATTTTATTACCACGTCGTCTACGGAGGCTTCGACAAGATCGTCGATGATCTCCTTCTCGAGGCAGGACTGGATAGCCCGTTGGTACATAGCCCCGGCGTTTTTGAGACCGAAAGCCATGGTCGTGTAACAAAAAGCACCGAAGGGGGTGATAAAAGTGGTTTTTCTTGGTCCTCCTCCTTTAGGGCTATCGGTGATACCGGAGTAACGATCAAGAAACGAGAGCAACTTCATAGCGGCGGTAGAGTCTACGACCTCGTCGATTCGAGGAGATTGAATGCTGTTTAGGGCGTGTTTGTTGAGATCTGTATAATCAACGCACATTCTCCACTCTTTATTCTTCTTTTGAACAAGCACCGGATTGGCTAACCGGTCCGGGTGGTACACTTCTTTGATAAAACCAAATTTGCTTTGAGCTTGGCTACTTCTATTCTAATTAACTCCTTGCGGTCGCGAGCGAACCGAAACGCATCTTACGTACGGCGGCAGCGGTCATCTTGACGTCGAGGTAGTGCTCGGCCTTTTCCCTGGGAACACCAGGCATATCGAAGGGTTTCCATGCAAATATGCTGATGTTTTTCCGAAGGAATTGGACGAGCGCGTCTTCCTATTTGGGGTCGAGCTCTGCTCCGACCTTGGTGACCTTGGAGGGGTCGTCATCGGAGAGGCTGGCCGTCTTCGCGCTCTTCACCTTGTTGGATGGGCGCCGAGCAGATCCGACGGGTTGCTCGAGCTCAGCGGGTGGTAAGTTATCGACACCCAAGCTGGTATGCTGCAGAGCGTGTTGCAGGTCTTGGAACTCTGCCACAGCGTAGGCGGCAGTCTCACACTCTCGAGCCATGAAGATGTTGCCACACAGGGAGAGTGTTCCCTGCTCGGTGGGCATCTTTAACACCAAGTAGCCGTAGTGGGGGACAGCCATGAACTTGGCGATGCCTGGGCGGCCCAAGATGGCGTGGTAGGTCCCTTCGAAGTCGGCTATGATAAAGGTGATGTGCTCGGTACGGAAATGCTACTTGGTCCCAAACTGCACGTCGAGGGTGATCTGCCCGAGCGGGTAAGATGGTTTTCCCGGCATAATACCCTAGAACGGTGTGTCGTACGGCTGTAGCTGCTCTTGCAGAGCACTACCACCGTCGACCAGTACCTTCTCGAAGCGGGTGTTAGCTATCACTGGGTCGAGGACCAGTGGAAATCGTCCGGCATCAGGGATGCGTGCCCACATATCTTTGCGGCTGAAAGATATGGGCTGCTCGGACCATGCTGGTAGCTTGACATCGGCAATGAGACCGTCGGGCTCTTGCATCGCGATGATGGCGCGGGTTAACAGCTTTCTGTCGTGACTGGTTTCAAGTCCGACTTTCCCGCCGAAGATTATGCCGGCGAAGTTCTTCTCGGCTTCCTTGAAAGCATGGCGAGGGTTGACATCTCGCGTGTCGTCCTCTTCTTCTTCTTCTTCCGGCTTGTCGGCGGGCTTGCTCTTGGCTTTGGGATTGGGTCGAGGCCTCTTTGAAGCGGACTTGATGAGAGCGTCCGTCAAAACACGGCACTCGCCCATGGTGTGACCTTTGCCAGAATGCCGAGGACAGTCCTGGGCAAAGATTTTGTCAATCGCCTCATCCCCGACCGGCTTCTGCCCCTTAACCGCGTTGACAGCGTTGTTGTTGCAGTTTCGGTTGCGTTTGCCGCTGCCATAGTTGTCCTGGCCACGACGCTTGAAGTTGGATTAGCCGTCGCGGGGACCAGGTCCTCGGATGAAGCGCTGAATGTTCTGGCGCCCCTCTTGTCGGCGTGGTGGTCGGTCAGCGTCGCTTTCGTCGTCGGAGTTGTTCCGACAGTAGTTGCGATCTGACGGTCCGTCGTCGCCTCGATTTAGGCCGTTGTCCAGGAGCGTGTAGTCGTGCGCAATGGCGAACAACTCCTCCATGGTTTTCGGCTGCCTGAGGAAGAGGGCCTTTTGTAGGTCTCGGCCACGTGGTTGGACCAGGCCATCGATGAAAGCTTCGACAGCCGTCTCCTAGGAGATCTCTGGTACGTGATTCCACTGGTCCAAAAATTGTCGAATGTACTGCCGCAAGGACTCTTTTGGGCGAAGGCGAACCTGCTTCAAGGCATACTTGGTTCCTGATTGGATGCAAGTAGACTTGAAGTGGTCGGCAATTTGGCGTAGCCGTGCCTAGCCGTGTATGGATCCGGGTTGTAGCCGGAGCAGCCAATTGGAGACTGTGTTGTTGAGTACAACAGGGAGATAGTTGGCCATGACGTACTCGCCGCCTCCTGCTGCTCGGATGGCCACTTCGTAAAGCGTGATCCAGTAAGTTGGATCTGCTTTGCCATCATACGCCCGGATTTCCGAGGTACGGAAATTTTTGGGCCATATGACTACCTTGAGCTCCTCGGAGAAGGGCAGGATGCCACCGATGTTTCTGCATGCCCGGAGGTGTTCGTCTATCCGTTCTCGGTGGTCCCGGCGCTCGGGTTGGATCGCTTCGTCGTCCTGTCGGCCCATGTTGCCTCGCTGGCGATTAAGGCGTCAGCGACTATTCTGAGGGTGTACGCGTCGTGGAGCTCTGCCTGGTTGCTCGACACGATCGTCGTAGTCCTCTGCGTCCTCATAGGCATACCTGCCATTATGGGATGAATTGTCCCCCCCACTCTCGACTCGCTGTGAAACATCCTCAATTTTCCGCGAAGGGAAAATCCACAGAATGATATACAACAGTTGATAATCAATTCCATACATCGAATTCTGAGAATACAGAGAACAAATAGAAGGGTTTACATTAATATTTACAACGCCACCTTTGGCGCAAACAAAGTATTTCTAACATCCCGAACGGCTTGCGAAGGTGGAAGTAAAACGCGGAACGGCTTCAATCTCCAACTTGAGCGCAGGCACGAGACCTTCTAATCCTTTCAATCCTAACATCACGGAAAACTGCACACCGCGGATGTGTGCGGGTCATGGTCGCACCGAATGAGCTTTAGTGGAAAAGAGAAAATAAAGGGATCTGCGATCCTATATTTGGCCGTGGTTTGCATCCTAGCGCATGCGAGGTAGCAACAAGTATAATAATAATAATAATAATAATCAAGTTTAACACATTCCCAAATCCCACACACACATCCATCCTCCATCCCATCCATCCCATCCACACATCACCACACCTCACACCCCACACACCACACCCCACCACGCTTCACGTGGCCGGCAAAACGACTCCCTCTCGTCGGGCCTCAACGACCCGACCTCCCGGGCTCACGGTCGGATGTAACATACCCATATCCCAAGGAAGGTAGAAGACTCCTCTCCTAGTCAAGCAAGCATCACACGGGATGGTCCATAGCCAACGAGTCGGCTATGTATCGATCGATCAACCATACACTCTGCGGAGAGGTTTCACTATTCCACAAGATAGCCATCATCGATGCGGCCACATCTAGGCGGTTCCGATCGCCATAAGCCTAGAATGGATACCATCCCGTCACCCGACCACCGGCCGCCGAGGCCCCCTGTGAACATAGTACCAGGCCAAAAGGGTCACTATGTGGTTAAGGAGGGTGTGGGCTCCGCCGTACCTCCCGACACTATCCGCTTACACCCGACGATAATGGCATCCATACTACCATATGGTTAGACCGGCTCCCCTCCCATTGGAGAGCGAGTGGAAAGTAAGCGTCCAATGATCCGGTCACTAGCACTCAAGTCCTTAGGTCTTGGCCGAGGGCGATATCTCCCACATGGGCTAATCTTTACCGTCTTGCCACGGCACCCCTTTCCAAGGCTCCACCCCAAGGAGCTCACACCAAGGACACCTCAATCCAAACCGGTTACCCGCCACGGTACTCACAAAGCGGGGATACCCGGGCCGTATCCCCTCGGCAAGACTCGCTCGAAGCTTGTCGTAATCCCCGTCCGGCCGACTCAACCCTCACCACACACCCAAGACTCACGCGACACACCGCTCATCACCATAACCACAAGTCCGGCATCCCAAGCCAAACCATTCCCGGGGTTCACCACCCGCACCACATAATGCGAAGTGGAGTTATAATAAGTATGGTGATAATAAATGCAAGCACGTGAAGGCGGTAATATATATAAGTGCGAGCGCAAGGGTGGGTAACATGGTAAAGGGCTTGAACAAGGTAAATATAGCTCGGGCAATATCATGCATCATATACTAGCAAAGGAATAAATATAAAGCGCTAGCGATTCTAAACATGCAATGTCTAATAGGATTCTCTAAAATAAAGGTCTTTGCCATGACACTGCGATGTCGAGGAAGTAGTGGTACAAATCCGACGGTAGTGGTACAAGTCCTCCGTAGTCGTACGGCGGATCTCCACCTCACGTCCTCGGAGTCGCTCCTTTCCCGAATCGACTAAACCGAAACGTAATAGTCGCGTTAGCGACTCCTATAGAATCCACAAAGAAGCAAATGAAATATAGAAGATCCAAATGCACTCAAACATAGTCTTAAACTGTACATCTCGATTTTAGATGAATTTCCATATAAAGATCATAATTTTTGGAGCTCGCATGAATAAGTTATGAATTTTCGAAGTTTAATCAATATTCTGAAAAAGATAAACAGCTGATTAATAATAGGCCGACACGTGTCAGCACAGGACTAGGCCACGTGGCGTCTGCGGTCCGGCTGACACGTGGGACCAGGGTGACGTCAGCATGACGTCATGATGACGTCACCCGTTGACCGGGTCAACCCTAATGGGCCGAGATGGGCCGGACATGGGCCTGAACTTGGGTCGGGCCGGGCCGACACGTGGCGCGCTCTGGATGCGCCACGTCGCGCGTTCGGATCTGGATCGGGCCGTGGCGTACGGGGCTGGTCCACCATGGACTTTGGCTCACTGGTTCATAGACCACGGGCACGGTTCACGTGGACCAGTCTACGCCCTATCCTCTCCGTATGGCTCACGGTAGACAAGGTCCACGGGGCGGTGTCACGGGGTTTTAGCTCACGGCGTCGCGCGCACGGTGGACCGGCGGCTGCGGGCCCGGCGTCGGCGGCCGAGGCTTTCCATGAGCCGGGTTCATCTTCCGTATGCCACCTCCATCCCCATCTTCTCCCTTCTCTTCTCTATCTCCTGCCCGCGGCGTCAGACTTGGCCGGCAATGGCAAGGTCGGGCATGTGGCCCCGTCGGTCGTCTTTGGCTACAGGTAATGGGCGCATCGGCATCGCGGGATCGAGGCTAGCATATTCGTGGCACCGGCGCTGCCCGAGAAACCTCCATACGCCGCTTGCCGCGCGGCGGTGGCGGTACGGCGCGCCGGTGCGCGATGCCAAGGGCTACGGCCGCTTCTTGGTTCAATTGGCGCGTGCGCCGGTCGATTGGGGCTTACGGACGGTGATTCGGCTCGACGGCGGTGGCCAAGAACGCGGGCTGCGCGTGCGTCGGAAGCGAGCTCGCGGCCGAGCTCGCGGGCATGGCGGCGTTCGACACGGCGTCAAAGCGGGCATCAAGGCCTCATCTTCACCTCGCGGCGGCGCGGCGTGCGCGGCCCGCGGCCTTGCTCGACGGCGTGACCTCGACGATCGAGGCGGCCGGAGCGGGCCGCGCAAGCGCGCCACGGTGGCGCCCATGGCGTCCGTGCGGACATGGCCGTCGGAGGGAGAGGTGGGGAGAGTCTTCCCCGCGGCGTCTCTCGCCGGCGGCGGGCGCATGGGATGCGCCCGTCGCGGCGGATGTCGTTCCGGGGGTCCGGCGCGTTTTTCGGGCGGCTACTTTGCCGGCGTGCGGCGGCGCACCGTGGCGGGGCTTGGCCACGGTGGCGTTCATGGCGGCACTGGTGCATCTGCGTATGGTGGCGCCGGAATTCCGTTGGGCTAGGTCCGGTCCGTGCTCGTGTCGTGCGTGTGTCTAAGAGCCGGGTGATGGCTCTGGCCTACGCGTCCTTGGACGCCATGGCCATGGAAGCAAAGGTCGGGGCTGGACAAGGGGTATGGCGGCTTACCTGCGCGGCGCGGACGAGCAGACTCGGTGCGGCTCGAGGTGCGTGACGATGAGATGGCGAGGTAGTGGAAGTAGTCGGGGGCGAGCTCGCGGTGCGCGGCGCGCCTCCTCCTCTGCGTGCCCTTCTTTCTCCGGCCCGGCGGCGGCGTCCCGCTTCTCTTCCCTTCCCCGCCTTCTTCTTCTCCTTTTCCCTCTTGCTCTACTCCTCGGCTTGCGGGTGAGCTGTGGTGGCGTGCGACGCGGCGGCGTAGCCGCACGGGTGTCGCCCCGCTACGCGGCGTGCGGCGGCGGCAACTCCGGTTGGCTCTCCTTCTCCTTCTTCTTCTGCCCTCTAGCTTGGTGGTGCTTGTGGTTTACCGCGAGCGCGGGCGGCGGATGGAAGGGGCGCTAGGGCTTCGGTGCTCCCGGTCCGAGCTTTATAGCCGGCGGCGTCCATGGTTGGGGAGCGGACGGTGATCACGGCGTCGACGCGATCAAGTGGCTAGGAGGGCTCCAAGGGTCGGCGTCGAGCGCGTCCGGGCCCGGTTGGCGCGAAGGAGGCCGGTTGGCTTCGTGGCCAAGGAAAGCCGGGTGGCCGCGGGGCGCATGTGCGCGGCGCGCGAAGAAGAAAGCGTCGCGGCCGTGGGCGCGCTGCTGCGGTTCCGCGTGGGAGTGCTCCGGTGGGTCCCGCCCATCCGCGGTCGCGGCGCGAGTGCGGAGCGTGGCGCGTCGCGACACGGAGGCGGCCGACGGAAGTGACGAACGGGGCGAGTCGGCGTCGGGTTCGGGGGAGAGGAGACGGCTCGGTGACGGGAAGAAGCGACGGCGACGGAAGTTCGTGGCTGGCTTTCGGGTCCCCGGAACGGCGTTCGCCCGTGCGTGATGTCCTCGCGAGGAGACGGAGGCGCCGCACACGTGATCCCAGAGGAAAACGGGCCGGCTCGGTTCTTTTATGGGCCGGTTGCTGGTGTGGGCCGACAAGGCCAGAGAGGAATGGAAGAGGAGGAGTAGCAGGCCGGCTCGGGTGGAGGGAGAGCGGCCGGAATGGGCCACGGCTGGCTTGGGCCGGTTTGGTCGAACAGGGAAAAGAAAAAGGAGAGCAGGCCGGGCTGGTTCGGTTGGGGAAAAGGAAAGGAGAAAAGGGGAGGATGAGTAGCAGGCCGGGCCAGACTTGAGGGCTGAAATGGCCTCGCCATTTCCTTTATATTTCCCTTCCTTTTTCTATTTGGGTTCTTGGTCATTTGTCTTATGTAAAGTATGTCTCATACCTTGCATAATTTGCACAACATCGAGGTTGGTCACAAGTGGTCTTAGGTTTGTTGGGGTTTTAGTCCCATAATACTATATTTATTTATTTCAAGGCCATTTATTGTTATAGATTTATTATTCAATACAATGGAAAATCCAAATAAAAATCCAAATCATACATGTTGTATATCATCTTAATAGTTCTAGCACAATCCAAGCATAAACATCACACATGTGACACGATGGTATACTGCTTAGGCCATAAAAAGGGTTATATCTAAGAATGACATGTGTAACTTGTCTAGGCCAATAGCTCTCGATGTGATAAGATCCAAGGCTATGTCAAACTCAACACGTGGCCTAACACTCCTTCCCGGGTTAGCACTAGATACTCTATCTAGGTTGGCTAGGCGCCTAGACAACTAGGTAGTTATACCTAGACTATCCGCTAGTCATACTCCATGGCACTATGGTGACGTGTTGGCCCACTAGATCATAAGCATAAGGTTAGGGCACGTTGCTCTAGTTTGGCATAGTCGGTGGGTTGCCTCACTAGGGTGGTCTAGTGGTGTCTATCCATCAGAATGGTTAGGTAGCTAGTCAAGCTGAGGTAGGTTGCTCCTATTATCGAGGTAGGTTGCTCCTATTATCGAGGTAGGTTGCTCCTATTATCGAGGTAGGTTGCTCCTATTATCGAGGTAGGTGGCTTAGGCCACTACCTCTCAAGGGTAGAGGTATTTTCCTGGGTTGGTGTGGGTTGGTCTACTAGGGTAGTTAGGCAGCTATATGTGTAGGTGGTTTTCTAGTACCACGACACTGGGTATCAACATTCTCACGTGGAGAGGTGTTACCACGGTTGACATGATATCACTAGTCTTTGTCTAGCTAGGGTCAGGTAGATAGTCACTTGGAGTGGATAGGTTCTATTATCATGGCCTAGGGTTCAGGATCAATACTCCTCTATGTGGAGTCATGGGCATAGGTCTGAGTCACTAAGTCTCGGGTTGGGGTGGTAACACTAACCACTAGTTAGCTCTAGTTAGGTTGTAGTGAGTTGTAGGGTTTATACTATGGGTGGGTGTACATGTATACACGATACACCTTGGTAGTATTGCTATCGGGTCCATCATAGAGTTGCTAGGGTTTAGGTTCATATCCTAGGGGCTATCACTAGGGTATACTATGGTTAAACGGTTGGTCACATACTCTCATCGGTAAGTATAGGAGGTTTCCCTAAGGTCCTAATCACATGTGGCTTAAGGACTATATTAAGACACATGTGATGTTGTTGCATCGCAATGCTTAACAATTAAACAAAGGTACTTTGTATGCGAACTAATAGGGTTTCGTACGTGACAGGCAACAAACAAAGGTTTATTTAGAAAAAATTTTGTAGTTCGGATTTTTGGGATGTTACACGCTGCTCACGTCGATTCCGGTTCTGCCGAGAACGACGGGATCGGTAAGAACTAGCCATGGAGCCCATGGAACGGAGGTCGTTCACTTGGTCCTCGGCCGCTGCGAGGAATTCCTGAATCTCGTTGAGTCCAGGGGTCTCAGGGGGCAGCTGCTTCAACTTCTCCATAGCCACGGCGATGTTTGCTGTGGGGGTTTCGTGGATCATCGGGTCGCCAGCACCGTCGAACTCAGGGTTGAGTTTGCGACGCCAAGGTCAGTGTCGTGGTCCGGTACCTCCATTGGGACGAACCTGCTCGGCGATGCGGCATTGATTGCGATTCTCGTTACGACCTTCTCTGGCCTGACGCTCGGCGTCTGTTTCATTCGGAGCCGGAGGCTCGTCATTACTAACCATCAAGATCATTGGTCCGAATCCAGGTGGATACTTGGGGAAATCCAGCGCGCTACTGGGTGTATCCGTCTGGAGGTCGGTCATGTCCTCGGTGGTCGGATTGAGCTCCGTATCCATGAAGTAGTCTTCGTCCGAGGAGAGGTACTCGGTGTAGTCCGGAGAGTACTGCACGAGTAGATCGGAGACAGTGGGAGAATCCTGAGACACGCTCCCAAGCTCTCAGATCTCAACCATGCCGATCACATGTGCGGGGCTCCTTGGTGTGACGTCCTTGATTAGGAGTGCGTCGAGCCGCTGCTGGAGGTCCCCCTCATACGTCGATGCCGCGTTGTTCAACCCGAGAGGCAGAACATGTGGCGGAGCAGATGCATCTGCTATGCAAATCTGGTCGGTCGGCGCATGGCCTTTTGATTGGTCATGTGCTCGACGGTCGCGACGTGCTTCGATGAACTCGCTCAACCTAGGGAGAGGAGGAGTGCTGGCCCTGTGCTTGACCTACTCGGTCGACGTCAGATGGCGGTCTTTGTTGGGATCTAACCAAACAGAACCCTTGGCCAATCTAGGAACGACAGATCTGGAGACAGGGTTGTGTCGACATGGTCGAACGGGTGTGAAATCAGAGAAATCTGGTCACCTGCAGACCAATTCCTGCGTGGCTTCAACTAGCTCAGTGATCTCGGCCAACCCACGACCGTGCTGATCTATGAGTTCGATCAGATCTGAGTTGTCGATGGTCTTTCGTTTGTAGCATAAAAGTTGATCTATGAGTGCTCGGAGATCGGTTGTATCCGCCGTTGCCGAGGGCAAAGGGGATTCCTGCGCGGCTGGTGCTGCGACCGGCGGCGAGGTGGTTGGCGCTGTGGCCGGGCGAACGGACGGCGCTGAGACCGTCTGCTCGGTGGGCGGTGCTGAGACCGTTTGCCCTGCGAGCGGCGCTGAGACCGGCTCGGATGCTCCCGTGGAGGTGAGGGGCGCCGTCATCTTGGTGGTCCAGGTGATCGACCCGAACGTGAAGGTGTCGCTGGCCTCGAGATCCATGGAAGTGGGGAAGGAAACCATCTGGATCGCCTTGAGATCGAAAACTCCACCCCCTACCTGGCGCGCCACTGTCGATTACGGATAACCGGCAGTCCACCACGGGGTATCCCACGGTGGTGAGTTTCGGCAAGGGCGTATTACGATCTGCGATCTGGACGTTCGAGAAACAAGACAAACCAAGGACAACAAGCACTACAAGCTTTTCGATCTAATGCAACGCCGAAGAATTGCAACGTAGAAAATTTGGTTGCTAGAGATCGTTGCATTACAACCATTCTAAAAAATGGTAGCGATATGTGCCTTTAATACAACGGTTTTCAAGATGTTGCAAAGCTCTGTTGCATTTGGTAGACAATATTGCAATGGTGAAAAATGGTTGCGAGTAGAATTGATTTTGGTTGCAATTATATGGTAGTACTGCAACTACATTTACGTTAGTTGCATTTGGTTTTGACTATTGCTACGGTTTTTTTGTGTTGCATAAAATTTGACAAGCGTTGCAAACGCTAGATGCTTAATGCAACGAGAACTCTTGGAGGTGAAGCAAAAGTGGGGGGCAATTGCAACCTTTTTGGCAGTTGCAATATACTTTGATATTGTTGCAAGTGCTAAATTTTATTGCAACGAGATCTCGGGGTCGAAGCGAAAATTGTGTTCAAATGCAACGCTTATTTTTTGTTGCAATATACTTTGATAATTGCAACGAGAACTAGAAGGCGAGGCTGATTTGGATTGGGCTTTATCACGGGCCATACATGCAGCCGGGAGTGTGGTGTTCTTCGTATTTATCTATGACTATTATTAATATAATTTATTCTCTAAGATTTTATCCAAAATAAAAAAGGGTAGGAGTTAAGAGGATCGAACCCTGCACCTCATGAAGGAGATAGGACAAACAAACCACCAAGATAGGGATTATTTTGACAATTTAACATCTTTTGCTAGTAGAAATGTGTCGATTAATAATTTCGTTAATGAATGAGAGCATCATGGTCCCACTTGCAGGTCCCACTTCAAGGACGTGGCGATGTGGACCCGCCAACAGGGCGTGCCGGATTGACCAGCTGCCTGCCACCTCCCTTTAATTTTTTTTTTTTTTGCAAAAAAATTGTGCCTAAATGGGTTTGATCCCTCAACCTACCGATCAATACGTAGAAGTCTTACCACAGGAACACAAGCGCTTTTGTGAATATAAGTGACATGTTCTTCTATTTGTTCTGAGAACATGCAGATGACGTGGTAGGCGCACCCACCAGCGGCGAACACGTGGCGCTGCTGGCCCACAGTCCAGCTCGACCAGCGGCCTGCCCCTCCATTTTTTTTGCAAAATGCAGGATCCACATGCAGGACCCGCGACCTCTCTCAGTGGTTAACAGGTCAGAGCCTTTCCATGGAAACACCGACCTATTTGTGAATGTAAGATACATATTCCTTTATTTGTACTCAAGTACATGATATTTTGTTTTTTTTGTCGATGAATTTGATGGGCCCATAGGCCGGCCTACAGGCCCATTAATTTGGTCAGGCTTAGAATCATTTGCATAAAACTACACTAGAGACTTAACAAACACACTTTAATAGCACAATGGTTTGGCACTTAGAATTTGTCCATAAGCTCCCGGGTTCAAACCAAAGAGGAACCAATTTTTTTGTTTTTCCAACATTTTTTGTTTTATTATTTTTTATGTCTCTATGTTCTCTTCTTTGCCAGATTTTTAATTAGTATATTTTTGCTTAAGAAATTCATTCATTTCCAAATTTCTCATTTCCTAATTCTGAGAATGTGGTCATGCACATCCCCCGAAGGCATACGTGTCTAACATATATATATCCTAATAACTAAGTCAAAGATATTCATCCTTGTACAAGACGTATAGTACTACCTTGTCAAAATTATTTGAAATTTTTATGGGATGTTTATAGAACCAAACTATGATGTTGTGTGCATCTATGCAATTTTCTGACCAAGTTTACCTATTATCGTAATTTTTTGTTGGATTAGTGAATGATAAATGTTAAAATACTGTAAGCTACCTAAAAAATTCTAAAAGCTTCCATGGACACCTCACTTTGGTGTATAATGTTGACAAAAAAGTTTCAACTAATTCTAAGAATATGGTCGTTCACATGCTCGCAAAGGCATACATGTCTAATATATATCCTAATAACTAAGTCAAAGTTGTTAATGCAACTTTTAAGATTTGTCTAGCACATCCTCAATTTGTTGTATAATGTTTACAAAAAAGTTTCAACTAATAAGATGTTTGAAAATGAATGATGTAAATCATTAATCAATAATATTGTAATGATTAATTAAGAATCTAGCAAAAAAATAAACATAGAGAAATAGAAAAATACGGGAAAAAAATTTGGCTCACTTTGGGTTAGAACGAGGGAGCTCAAGGAGAGACTCAAAGTGCCTTACCAATGAGCTACACAAGTGTCTTTGGTGTGCAGGAATTTTAAAGAATTTTACAAAAAAAATATATGAATAAATCTATTTTTACAGGAGAAACACACAAAACAAAAAAATTTCCTCCATCCCAAAACACTCAAAAGTGATGAGTGCTGGTGGAGACTGAAAAATTCACCAAGAACACGTTCATCTACTTGCATGGAGTCATGGAGACTGGAATTTTTTATGCCGATCAGCATGTACATGCTTTAGCCATACACGACTCATCAGTATTTACGTATCCTCCACGTTCAGCAAACACATGACTCAAGCGGTCACACACGATAGGCAGCGGGCGGGAGCTCTGGCGGCTGCCCATGATCACCGATCCGAAAATATGATCACGGATCCGAAAATAGGCCCGCCAATATTCTAGCGAAAACAAAGCTTGAGCGCCAAATATCCCGCACTTTTTTGCCCCTAAATGTTTTTGCCGCCGTATACCATCGCTCCTGCCCCCGTCCAAACCCTAATTAACCCCCCACCTCCACTTAATCTAATCCCCAGGGGAGAAGGCAGCCGCCAGTTAGGCAAAGGGTCGTAGATCCACCTTAGTCGTAGATGGCGACCTCCTCGGCTGCCGCGGCCAGCGCCCTCAACGATGAGACACGGGGTCACGGTGTGGCGCTTTTCGGCGATGCAGGTAGGACGGCGCCCACCCCAACTTTGTCCGACCATGACGGAGAGGACGGCAGTCAAGATCTCAGTTCATCAGGCCGACCACTACCCATCAGGCAACGTCGTATTGGATCCGTGATACTTGTGTTGGACTCACAGCGTCGGTAAGCGCACTCACACTTCATTTAGAGAAATTGTCGAGTACTTAAATAAAATTACTCAATTTCCATTCAACTATGTGTATGCCTCTATATATTATCCTAGTTGCTGGTGGTGTATGCCTCTGCAAATCTCTGTTGTGTAACATTCTGAACGAAACTGAAACAAGATAAGTTTTACAGTATAGATTATCATGTTATCAATTTCCAGGTATATTTCATTATCAATTTCCATTCAATTTTTGCCGTGTATGCCTTTGCAAATTGCTGGCCGTTATCCGATTGCTTTCTTCAGTTGTTTATTATTTAAGTGTTAACTATTCTTTCTTTAATTGAGATTATCAGAGAATGAACCTTGTCTATTGATTAATGGTTGTTTGTTCATTACTACTTACTTTACAAAATTACTACTTAGTTTAGAGAACTCAGTTTACGCTATTAGCTCGCCGTACTTGTTAATTCCTGTGCCAGCTACATACAAGCATCTCTGCTGCATGTTTTTGTATAATGTTTAATCAACCACCGGAGCCAATATATAATGTAATTGTAAGCCAAAAAATTCAGTATGTACTATACACCCCTAACCAAATGATCCTATAGTTCAATACTTATAATAGAATACACCGCATAGATGCAAAATCATACCCTCTTAGATGTTGACTGTTCAGCTTCTTAGAAGATCGATTTCTTAACTCATCCTCCCGACGCTGCCTTTCCATTCTGTAAATACAAGGCAAATATAAGGCCATGGGTTAGTGTTTAATAATTTCATCATGTCTTATTCCTACTATCAATTGGAATTGAGAAAAAAGCTCATTGCCCATCGTTGACAAATCTAATAACAGTGATATCATTCATGGCTTAAGGTAATCAAAACTTTACATCAGAACATTGTATATATAATTAACAAAACTAAGTTGATATGCCAGCAGATAAATCTTAGTTTTTCTCTAATAATCTGTTATTTTATTTCGCCTAGTTATATCTAGCCATCTTCTATGTGCTCTAAATGTGTAAGTGCCAAAATATTGACATAATTCTAATTTGGAATGGGACTGTAAGCATTTCCTATCAATTAAGCTAAGAAGAACAAGTGTGCAATATTTAGTGTTTCCTAGTATAAATATTTTTTTGGTTTACTTTAATTTCAGTCATGGGGTGCACATATAGTTCAAATAAGTGGCACTAAATAACATGCATGTCATATTCTTCTCAAGGGGTGTAATTTTTAACACCAACCATTTATTTTCAGGATACCCAAGAAACCAGCCAGCCCGAACAACAACCCCCTTCTTCCGCAGTGAAGAACGTCTCACTAGAGGGCGCATGAGAAGAAGTAATTCAGCAGTGAATTCGGGTGCTGTTTTTACTACAACAAAGCAACTGAAGAAAACGGCGGCTAGGAAAAGATCTCAATTGTCCAAAAAGAATACACGGGTACTATGTGAAACCTTTTATCTCTCTTTGCATTAAAAAGGAACATGTAGTCCTTTTGGAGAAGTACATAGACATTCTTTTGTTCTGCTCCTAAATCTGGTCCAGGCTTAGTTTCCTCTTGCTGATTAGAAATATATATGGATGTGTTTGTGCTCATGTGCTCATAAAATGTCTTGGGAGGCAACTGCATGTATGTTTATATTTGATTTTCGCTTCAAAGTTCATGGTTGATAGTACTTGTAGCTCATAGAACGCTAGTACTGTAGCTCGTGTTTTGCTTCGTGTTCAATCAGCTTTGCCACCACTAGTCTCGGTTTAACTAATGCATGCCAATGATTTTTTTCGGGAGGGATCTTGAGTTTGAGAAGGAGCATGCGAATGGTGGGACGATGGCCAACTTACATATGAAGGGAACCTTTGCTGCTACGGTAGACATTAGTCTTTTGATTCGAATGAGTTCAAACGGTTATGCATGCTTGACACATTATTATGTGTTAAGCTATCTACTTGTGTTCTCATTTAGTTTGACACTCGGTGTGTTTTCATTAAAGATTTTGTATGAACAAATTATATTTCATTTTAATGGATATCTATGCTTCATTCATTATGTATTTGTCGTTTTGCGATTATTGATTTAAGCTACCAAACAAAGCGTCACAACATGAATTATTAATATATTAATCTGGCGTTGCAATAAATGATGGCACATATAATAAGCACATTTTGTCGTGGCAATAGGTACGATAATCGTGGCAATAGAGAACCTATCTCTTGCAACTACAAAAAGATGATGGTGGCAATAGAGGAATCGACTTATAGCAACCAGCTAGTTAGTAACGTGGCAATAGACGACCTATCTGTAGCAACCAACCTAACTAACGTGGCAATAGCCCATGCCATCTATAGTAACCATTCAGAAATGTGGCAATAGAGGACCTCTCTATAGCAACCAACCTAAATAGACATTGCAATAACGTAAGCCACCAATAGCAACCATTTAGGCGACGTGGCAATAGAGAACCTCTATTGCAATGCTTTCTACGCGTAGCAATAACCACGATTGCAACACTTGTGTTGCATTGCGATTGCATTGTGTTGCTACACAACCAGCGTGTCGCAATACATATCGCTAGCAACGCCTAGTTCGTTGCAATTGATACTATTATCACACCCGTAGTGGTTGCAATTGCTTTTGTTACAACACTCACCATGTGTTGCAAAAGCGTCAAAAGTGTTGCAATAGAGGGGTTGTGTGTCGCAACTAAAACGTAACCCGTTGCATTCTACTATTGCTACCGTTACAAGTGCAACGACATTTAACCAAAAAACAATGGTAGCAAAAGTACAATTGCTACCATTTTTGGGTCTTTTGCTACACTTTTTCGGCATTGCATTTGACCGAAAATCTTGTAGTGAAGGTTTACCCAGGTTCAGGCCGCTCGGAAGCGTAATACCCTACGTCCTGCTTCTCGTGTTATGCTGTATGATCAAGTGTCGGATTACAATGAAGCGCTAAGCTCTCTAGGTTAAGATGCCAGAGAATAGCCCTGCGTTCTAGGGGGTCCTTGGCCGCTTTATATAGCCGAGCAGCCAAGGGTACATGTGAGGTGGTCGGTTACATCAAGTCGTGCCCTAGGAGGACTCTATCTGACCTAACCGACTAAGCATACTTGCGAGACAAGCATCCTTGCGCGCGATCCTCCTCCTGGTTGGTTGCGGACCACCCCGTTTGTCTTGAAGTCTAGCCCATCAGCCTGGTCGGTAATGGGCTGGGTCTTGTCTGGTCTGGGCCGTCTTGCCGAGCAGCCCTGGAACTGTCTATGGTGGTATACCGGATTTATACCCCCACATCGGCCGACTCCCCAGCTCCACCAATCAGGTGGAGTCTCGCGGATCCTGCCTCCACCGCCTTTGAGGATGAATAATTATCGTCCAATTAGGTCAGTCCTAGGGGGCTATATATTCAGAGCCCCTGGCCCCTGGGTGAAACCCTAATTCATTCTCTCTTCATTCATCTGAGAGGATTTAGAGAAGCCAGAGCCACCATCTCAATTAGAGCTCCATAGTTTAGTAGCATAGCTACATAGGAATAGATCTAGAGGGAATCAAGCCTAGCTTGGAGTCCGGATCTGTCAGAGTTCTTGGTAATTCCCCTCTACATTCTTGTAATATTCATCATTGTTCGTGATACTATGAGTAGTACTTTATTCTATTCTATTATATCAGACTTGACTTTGCTCTATTTGATTATGTTCTCGATTATATCGTTCTTAGTCTACTTTGATTATATGTTTAGCATAGTTGGACTAGAATTATGTTTATGCATAGGATCGTATAGTGCTTGCTCATTAGGCCAATGGGTGAGTGATAGATATTGTGTAGGCATGGTGCCTATACCGTATTTATCTGCGATTGCACCCTATATTCCGGATCGTGAGGTAGATCGCGGGAGTGACAGTCCTGTTGAGTCCTTTGTAGCCCTTCTCCCGAGTATAGGTCTAGGAGAATACCCCTATTACATTGAAGTCATTGCTATGTCTCTAGTCTTCTCTGGTAATATCACTATGCATAGATGTAACCTTTTCCCGCCATGATTGCTAGATGTTCTTGCACTAATCATTGTATGCTTTGACTTTATAGTTAGAATAACATAGGATTATACCCTAGATCGTCCTAGTCCATGCTAGTGTTATAAGCTTAGAGTGCTAAGTTGAGATGGCTATTACTATCATTTTATGTGGCTAAATGCTCTCATTTATCTTATGCCATTTATCATTCATTCCTATATTTTATATGACACGACCCCGTATGAGATGATCGATACGAGACAAGGTTAAGCTCTTTATTATTGCATGTGCATTGCTCATCACTCATTATCCAGTGCATTCCCTTCCCAGTGGTAAAATTATAAATAACGATACCTGGATTACTCCTAGTTAAAATGCTACGATGATATATTCTGTGCGCTTGCGGAACCCTTCTTATTTCAGTTGCACTTAATAGACATCAACATTCACCCGTTCGGTCTTTCTCTCTATGTAAACCCGACATGTGGACCATCTTGGGTAGTTTTTAGCCGTCACCCCGTTGAAATAGATATTCACCAAAACTCGTGGAATTACGTCGGTGGTAACCCTATATCTATCAAGTATTTATAAATAGGTCCATTTGCATGCCGAGTTGACGGTTGATTTTATGAGTTAACGACCGTCAACAGCTGCCACCTGGGTCATGCCTGTACTGGGGCTTTTGGTCCATTTGGCCTCCAGGTGGCCCACTTGCTCTCTAGCTTGGTTTACGCCTTCTCGAAAAGCGCCTTTTTATTCTAAAAATTCCTGCACTTGGTGTATAATCTGCAATGTGGCACAACTTCCAAGTACAAGTGGAACTAGGTCAATAGTAAAGATATATGTGCAATAAAACATTTATTTCTCCCAAAATGATCTATAATTGGCGGGTAAAAATCGGAGTTAAGGACCACCAACAAGATCCCCCAAGCTTACCCCTTGCTCCTCCCGTGCAAGGTTTTGCTTTGTTGGGTTGTTGATCGGGGAGTTGCCGCAATGCTGATTACATCTCAATTGTACAAAATTTAAAAGAGAGCTTTCTACTTTGCAATTTGAATAAATCGGCAATTATAACTACTTTGTGATTCTGAATAAAGTGGGGCTTCTAATTTATCGTCTTGGGCGATTGCAAGACGAATGTTTCAAAGAACGGTGCTTTTCATTCATCCCAAGATCAACTTTCAGTCCGGAGGTTTTTTTGTAAGATTTTGCAAAATAAACCAAGTTCCTCAAATGACCCACTCAATCGCTCAAAGTGTATGGTAACCTCACCGAAGGCTTTGATGTTTGCCTTTGTATCCTACCTCTAGTATTTTTGAGTGGAGTTCTGGGTAGGCATACAAGGAATGGCTTACTTACCGATCGTGTGTAGCCGAGTCAAAGTCCAAACCATGTTAAGGTTAAAACCATACACTAGGTTGAGATGTGCAAGTGTGTGAAATGGATGAAGAATGATTCCTAATTTTTGTGGTATTTTTGGGTCTCCATGCATCATGACAAACTCTCTTCTATTGGTGGATGAAGAGATGAAGAAAATATAGGCTATCAAAGAAAAGCTAAAATTGTTTTTCCTTTTTACCGAACGGGGATCTAAGACTTTCCCGTTTGCCTACAAGAGTGGAATGTCTAAAACTTATTTCTCCCTCTTCTCTCTCTTTTTTTTCTTTTCTTTCTCTCTCTTTTTTTCCAACTAAAAACATAGCCCAAAACTTATTGCTTGGAAAACGATGAAGGGGAGAGAGATGTCATGATGGAGTGCATGAAATTTTTTTTTGGCAATCTAAAAGAGGGATGCACAATCCTCAGGGTAAGGGTCAGCACTTTTATTTGGTGGAATGGTGCGCAATTCTCGGTGTAAGAATTGGCATGTAGGCGAGAGGGGTGCATTTTGTGCGCAACTCTCAGTGTGAGAGTCGGCAATTATTTGGTGGGTGTAAGTGAATCTCAACCATAAGTGTAAGACCCAAATCTAGGTTAGGTTCAAACCGTGACAAGGCCCAACAATTGGTAAGAAGCATACGACAAAAAGGTTTTGTAAACTTGTTGAGGAGCATGTCGTATTTGGCCTTGGTAGGTATTTTGCGATCATTGAGGAACTAATGTTTTTGAAATTTTTGAAATAAAACTCCGATGTCGTTTTCTCAAAGGGACAAAGTCATTGATGTGATCTACTTCACCATATCATATCGAGTAATAACCTAGACTAGAGCAATTGTATGCAGCCCACTAGATCAGATTTTTAGAGCATGATATTTTAAAGCCGATAAACTCAAATATCAGAGAAAACTCCATTTTAAATTAAGTACAAGAGAAACATAAAACAGAGCAACTATTCATCATATCAACATGGGTAGAACTAAACATCTCATAGCACATATATAGAGTGGAATAAAAAAATATATTTTTTTTATTTTCGATGCAAGAAAAAACTCGAATTTAAACATGCTAAAAAGAAAATAAACTTGCAGAAATTAAATATGCAAATGCTGGTACCTCATGTGTGGGTCCTCCCCCAAGCTATCCTGAAGCTCATGGCCCAGGGTTGTACCCCTGGGACCTCCAGAAGGCCCTCTGCTGCTCCTGCTGCACGCGGAGGCTCTCCTCAAGAGCATCAAACCACTGCCCGTGCTGCAGCTGCCACTGGGTCGTCGACTGCATGAAGTTACCGAGAGTGTTCCTGATGTCGTTCATTTGGATCTGCAGTTGCCCAATGCACACGTGAACTGTGGCCAGCATCGGCTCTTCCTCCTATGGTGGTGAGTCGACAGCATATCGCCTCTGTCGCTCCGACTCGTCGGTCCCTGCCTTGGACCATGCCCCTCAGCGGGCAGTGTCGGCTGGGGGTACTGCTCCCACCCCGAGTAGCCTGGGTAGGCCTGGTAGGCCTCCCATCCTGCATAGCTATACTCCTGAGGAGGCTATGCAGGAGCGTCAGGCTATGCATGGGCCTCAGCCTCTCCCCTGGTGGCTCTCAGTGTGAGCTCCTCCCTGCGTGCTTCTTCTGCAGTCTTCAAATCAAAGGTGAGCACATCACAGTTATATAAATAAAGATTCGAGTTTGGTAACCAGATCATATTTATATAACTGGGGAAGAAAAAACAAATATGACTCCTTCCATCGGCCTTCAGGGTATGCCCTTGGTTTAGGGCACGCAAACCACAAATCGGGCACTCAAGAGGAATAAACTCAACATCCTGTCCGTCTAGTGCTCCAATGGCATTGGCAATGCGCATGACAAGAGAGGTGCAATCGATAGCATAAGACTTCTTAATCATATCTAGCCAATGCAGACACATCTCCTTCACAGGAGCGACTTTGAACTTATGAACAATGGCATAGAGTAACTTGAGTTCTACGGTATGCACCCATCTAATCTTGCCTGACGGAAATAGGGTCATCGAGATCCAACGATGCATGAGTCTAAGGTTAGGGTGCTAGATTTGTGTGTGCTGGGGTTTGAAAGGGCCAACTTCAACCAGGGATGGCTGGGTCTAGCTTAAGTGCACACTTTCTATTAAAGCCTAGATGATGAGCAAGTTCCCTCCAGGTAAGATGATAGTTCGTGCCAAACAAGCGGAAGTAGATATGCTCATCATCATGATCAAGAGTGCAAAGAAACTGAATGGTCAAGAGGCGCGAACCTTGCTCATCGAGGGGTTCGATGCCTTCCCAACCGACAGCCTCCCAAATGGTTTCGATGTCGGAATCCATACCTATTTTCTCGAGGAGGGCGGCGTCGTAGATGGTTGTGTGGTTGAACACATGATCCTTGAGGTGGTGGTATGCCGGCAGCTCCTGCGGCTCCTCCAGGTCGAGGTACGGGGCATCGACCACGTACACTCCTTCGGCTTAGGGGGTCGCGGGTGCTGCTCCCTCCGCGGGCACTTCGGGTTCGTAGGGGGCTCCATAGTAGGAGCTTGAGCCCTCACCGAACCCCCACGAACCGTAGTCGCTCATGGTGAACTCCGAGAGTAGCTAGCTCTCAGGTGCGAAAGAGCTAGTGGAAGATGATTTTCCACACCCGAGACTAGCTTCAACACTTGTGCTCTTGCTCAAAACTTGCTAGGGGAAGCTTATGGCATAGGAAGTGGGGGTGGAAGAGAGTGAGAAGTGAGGAAATGGGAGGTGGTTGAGCTCCCTGGCCACTCCCTTCCTTTTATAGCCGAAGCACCGGTGGGGAAAAGGGGAGGCAACGGCTAAGAGCCGTTGGGCGCCGGCGTGGGCCCTGCGGCCATAGGATTGGCGCGCGTGCGCCCAGGCGGGCCCCGCCGCTGCTCCCCTTTGGCCGTTGTGCTCCAACGGCTAGCTGTTGGTGCTAGCCGTTGGGGCTTCTGCCCCCAGCGGTCGAAAAATACTTTTTTTTCAAAATAAATCTTCTTCTTCTTCTTTTTTTCAAAGAAGAAGCTCGCTTTTTTTCAAGTAGCAAGAAAAATACTTACCGACCTGCTTTGTCGGTGCTCTTATTCCTCCCGAACTTGCTTTTCTTAACGGGGTGTGTTGGCATTTCTTAGCGCAATCACTAGGATTGTTACATCCCAGTGGTCACGCCAAGAAATGCCAGGGTTGATAGTCGTGTTCTAAAAGATATGATTATCCGCAAGCGCACGGATCTATCATTGTAGCATTTCACCCGGGGAGTATTCTCAGGGTATCGTTATTTATATTTCCCGTAGGAAGGCATGGTGTAGATGTGTCTAAACATGGATATGGATGATTGACTTCATGTCGTTGAAATGAGACTCTTAGTACTACACAGGGGTAAGTATAAAATGGTTTTTCAAGATAGTGGACACACATTTGGCCAAACCCAAGGATAAAGAATAAAAGAAAGAATAAACGAATGAACGAATAAAGAATAAACCTAAGCGGAGCAGTAGGTCAATTGTAGCTATGTCCCGAACAAATAAGTCATATAGTCTACAGGGGTTAGAGACATCGAGCCTAAGATAACAGGGAGACCCCCGCAAGCGACCAGCCGATAGAGGCATTTACGAACTCCTACACGACATACCGACGTGGGATTACAAAGGACGGACAGGGCCGTCACCTCCTCGCCGCCTATCCCTCAACCGTGGCATGCCGTCATATTCGAAGGCTCTCTCAGATCCGGACACCACGCCCGCATATTTGAGAACTACCTACATCCCCGCGGACTCCCACCCCGCGGATGGACGAGCTAGAACGTAGGCAAACCCGAAGGAACAACGAACCGTTACCCCATTCTCATCAAGATCTCTACTCCTATAAATTATATGAACGATGAAGAACAACGAAGAACATGCTAAGAACTGATCATAAGAACTTTGGTCTAGTTCATATGAATCAGGGTTAGCAACACGCAACTATGCTCTAGTTCAAGAACAAGACTACATAAGATGAATAAGATAGGAAGAACACTCCATAGTAAATTACCAAGTGATGAACTTCTTCCTAGGAGACAAGCCCTCCTTGATAGCTCAACCTAGCTCCTAAGCTACTAGACTAGGCTAAAGAACAAGAGTAGAGGAGAATGGCTCAAATGAAATGTGTGTGGTGAAATGACTTGGATTTCCCCTTTTATATGTTGAGCAGGTCGGTTCGAGGGCAGAAATGGAAGGAACACCAGCGCACCGCCCTCCTCTGCAATTAATGTACCGCCTCAAGGAGGATGGCCCCACCGGTAGGCGCTGGCGCTAGCGCGCCCGTTGGAGCCTCCCCCAACCGCCTTTGGCCGGTGGGCCTCTCCCGGTAGGTGGGTCTCGGTGGTGTGGTGTTTTGGCCCACTTCTCGCTGGGTTGGGCCTGTCTCCTCCTTGTGCCTCTTTTACGCTTTGCCGGAAAGCGCCTTTTCTGTGTAAAAATCCCCTGTACTTGGTGCATTTCCTGTAAACATTGCTAAACTCTAGGTACAAGTGGAATTCGGTTAATAGCACAAGTGTATGCGTGTAAGAACATGTAATTCTCCCTTTTCTATCTTAAATTGGCGGTTAAAATGTGTTGATAAGGACCGCCAACAAGATCCCCCAAGCTTACCCTTTGCTCGTCCCGAGCAAAGCTGGGCATTTTGGGTTGTTGATCAGGAGCTGCTTCTATGCCGATCATATTTCTAATATACCGTAGTTATACGCATGTTCTCCACTGGATTTGAATAAACCGGCATACACCTTGATTGAGATTGTGCAAGTGTGTGGAATGGAAGAAATGGTTCCTAACTTTTGGATATTTTTGTGTACTCCATGCATTGTGTCTCTCTTTTATTTGAATGATGGTGATGGTAAAAGAAGAGTATGGGCTATAAATAGAACAATCTTTTTCTTTTCTCTCTTTTTCTCTTTCTCTTTTTTTGAACGGGGATCTAAAGATTTTTCCGTTGATTTATTGCACTATCCTATCCTTTTTTTTTCTTTCCCTTGCTCTTTTTCTCTCTTTTTTTTCGAATGAGTGAATAGCCCATCTCTGATAAATGATTAATGAAAATGGAGAGAGATGTAATGATGAAAAATGCAAGGAGTACTTTTTGGTGGCTAAATCATGCGCGATCCTCAGGATAAGCATCGGCATTTTGATTTGGTGGAAAGATGGTGCGCAACTCTCAGTGTAAGAGTTGGCGGATGGAAAGGGGTGCATGTTGTGCGCGACTCTCAGTGTAAGAGTCGGCATTTTATTTGGTGGGTGCAAGTGAAATCTCAATCGTGGGTGTAAGGTCATAATCTCGTGTCGGTACCTGATCCGACCGAACTCAATGTACGAACAAGCAGCATATGAAGGTTTATACTACAGATAACTCATATGGCTCTGGTGGGTATTTCATAATCATTGAGGAACTTTTTGTTTTTGAATATTTTGCAAATGAAAACTCCGGAAGTCAAGTCGTACCCTAGAGCAAAGTCATAGCGGTGGCTATAGTACTATATCATACCCAAGCAATAACTTAGGCAAGAAAACACAAGTGCTCCCACTAAAAAGCAAGTTTTCGTGGATGAGACATTTTTAGCCGATAAACCCAAATCTAGAGAAAACAATGTTTATAACTAGGGTACAAAGAAACAAGAGACAGAGCAACCTCATCATTTCAACAAGGGTGAACTACACATTTTTACAGCACATACTAAGAGGCACAGGAATAAAAATATTTTTGGGTTTTTTTAATGCATGAGAACAGGAATTAAACATGCTAAAGAAAAATAAAATTACTAGAAAATAAATATGCAATGCAAGATACCTTTGGGGGTCCTCCCCCAAGCTTGTGTGAAGCTCACTGTCCAGGGTGATATCCCATGAACCTCCAGAACTCCTCATGTTGAGCCTGGTCTTGCTGCATCTGTGCACTCAAGCCGTCCCACCTCTGGTCCATGTGTGCCTGCCACTCGTGGGTCTCCTGCACAAATGAGGTGAGAGAGTACTGTATTTCACCTGTTTGAATCTGCAGCTCTCCAATGCGGGTGCCGAGGGCCTCTATCTCGGGGTTGTGTCGTGGCTGGACGGGTGGTGGAATATCCTCGTACTGCTGCCTGTGGCGCTCCCACTCGTCCATGCCTACCTCGGCCCATGCCTCTGTGGTCGGTGCAGGAGGCACAAACTGGTCCCAGCTCCCGCTGCCCTGTGGAGCAGTTCTCAAGGTCTCTACCTTTGGGATCAAATGATGCACTGAAGGAGTGAACATGACAAGAAGTCCCGTTCGGAGGACTTAAATCACGAACCCTCGCCAAGGAGGTAACTTGGTATTTATCAGCATTTCCTTTCACAAAGATTGCATTTTCCTTTAAGCATATTTGTTTTCCTTACATGCATCTTAATTGCATCTTCGCTTTACTATCTCTGCACTAGAAAAAGAAAATAAAGATTTCTGCATTTTGCATCCAGAAAACTACTAAGCCCCATGTGAATAATCATTCATTGTGGTGGCATAAAAATAATTTTTTTCAGCATATCTATTTTCTCTGTCTGCATCCCTATATTATAAAATGATAAAAATATTTCTTGTGATCCTGTTAGAAGACATTTGAGTTAAGGCGAGTTCTAGACAACCAAGGCTTAGAGGTTTTCATCACTAATGCTTAATCGGTTCCACAAGCTTTGTTGTCTATTTGAGCTTCACAGAACATAAAGGATCAAGAAGAGTCAATAGACGAAAGGATGTCTAGTCTCCTGTCGGAGTGCTGCCCTCAACAATCGAGCACGTCTCCAATAGCAACTATCCACGACACTCCGGGCATACTAGAACGCCTTCACCGCTAGTCGGCAACATCGACGGACTACGTCAACATCCAGCTTGGGGAGAGCATCCCCGTGTACCAAGCTAAGTGTTTCCAACTTATCTATCTATGCTTTCATAGAGCTTGCTTTGTTAAAAACAACTAAAAAAAGATGCATAATCTTAGAAACCCGGAAAGATTTCTTTATCTATCTTTTCTACCTTTGGAGAGCTCTTGCAATGTTGTCTTAAAAGTGATCCCTAGAATAAACTCTACATGGAGATGATGAATAGTTGCTCTGCCGTAATTCCTTTCAAGTACCTAGTTTTCAACCTTGCACTCTCCCGAGTTTTGGACACAACTGTTTAGATTTGAGATTTGCTCAACCCGAAACTTGTGGGTAGCAAACACTTGATCTAAGTCTAGGTGGTTGACGGGTATGATATGGGAAGGTTTTGAGCTCTGTCCATCTTGTTCCTAGAGATACTAGAGTTCGGAGAATTTATCTGTGAAAATATTAAATTCCTGCATGATGAGTTCCTTTATGATGAGAGTTTAAATTCCTACCACAGCCATATATTCATGCTTACTAGGTTAGGAAAACCCATCTGTTTATATAGATCATATAGTAGGCTTGAGTGTAGTCTTTTTAGGCATTGAGTGTGGTTATGTCATGGACCCATAAGGAATCAGTCATGCAGTTAAAAGTCATTACTATGTGCTCTCCATCCATTGATCTATGCTACTTCTGTCCTCAGAAGCATGCACCTATTTTATAAGTACTACATTCATTCTGTGCTACTTCTGTCCCTAGAAGTACCACCCATATATAGATCCACATCCATCACATATTGTGCTATCTCTACCCTGGAGATATGCACCTATGCTGCTCCTATCCTGGGAGTACGCATTCCCCCACATATTGTGCTGTCTCTACCCTGGAGATACGCACTTATGCTGCTCCTACCCTGGGAGTACGCATCCATCCATCCATCCACATATACATATGCCACTCATTTTATTCTATTCAAAAAAAAGGTTTTACTCCTATCCTGGGAGTGAACATCTAGAAATAATCATCGCCATTCCATTTGTCTACATAAAAGCTCCAGTCATTATCATTTCAAGTTATACACTCCCGTTGCTAAATTTTGTTTTCGAGGATTGGTTTCTATGTAAAATAAAAAAAAAGAGAGAAAAAAAGAAAAAAAAAAAGAAAAGAGAGAGCAGGCCAAGTCCTTCCTTTCAAGAAGTTTCAAGGTTTCCGAATAAAGGGAGTCATGTTATCCCCAAAGGAGCAAGTGTAGAAGTAGCTGTTCACCAAGTGATCACCCCTTATAATCATTTCCTTATTATCATCATCTCATCATCATCTTATCATCCATTTCCTCATTCATATGCACATATGACTTTATTATTATTTTAGTTCCTATTGGATACATGTCTTAACTGTGCAATATATGCAAGTGAGTTTGAGTGTCTCCCCACCTATGAGCTCCACATAAGCCTATTAGAAAGTAGGGTGAGAGAGAGAAGGCTCTTTTCACTATGCCTTAGTTCCACAAATACCACATATTCTCGAGAGAAGAGAGAAGGCATACACTACTCATGCCTTGGAGAGGATCCAAAAATACCACAAATGAGAGACCTGAAAGGTTCATACAAGGAACTCGAGTTTTATTTAAAAATCTTGCAAAAACTCGGAATAATAGTTGATCAAAGAGCGAGAAACATAGCGCTTGACTTGACCGTTAAATCTTTCAACCGCTCAAGACCCAAGTGACGGTTACAAGCCCCATGGTGAAAGGTAATATGAGTAAGTTTTGAGTCAGAATAGTTCACTCTAATTCGGAGGAGAGTTCTTGTTTGAACGTATGTGTACTTTTGAGGCGTGAAAGCATTGTAGCAACTCCTGATCCACACTGAGTTCATCATTGCTCAGGGACGAGCAAAAGGTAAGCTTGGGGGAGTTGTTGACGGTCGTTAAGTGCCAATTTTTACCGTCAACTAGACATGAAATAGAGTTTTGGTTCACCCAAATCGAGTCCGACGACAAAGTTACGCCATCCAAAAGATTGCAATTGTGCTCCAAGAGTTGTCCGGAGTAAAACGGGCATATCTCCCTCATACGAACTCCGATTTAGGTGATCCACGCGGCAAATCGAAGCTAACGAAGAGATCCATCAGCCCACAAAATATGAGCCCATTTGGGCCCAGCCAAGGGTCGGCCGCCTCCACCCTAGGGTCGGCCGACCCGTCATCTCGACCAATCAGAACGAGTCTCGCGGATCCCTGTTCCACCGCCTTTGAGGATGAATAATAATCGTCCGTTTAGGTCGGTTTGATCCGAGGGCTGTGGTGCATCCTAGAGGGCTATATAAACAGGCCCCGGCCCCCGGAGGAGGCATCCCTTAAACCCTAATTCATTATCTCCCGGCGGGATCGTAGTTGTAGAGGCGTCCCTTGAATGGATGACTTCTCTTCTCTAGAGAATTAGAGCTAGACATTCCAATGTAGTAGATTAGATCTAGATGAGAGTTAGGAGAGCGGAGCTGCACTCCGGTTCTCGAGAAGTCTTCGTAGATTTGGTATGTCTTTGTATCTATTCTTGTAAGACTTATGCTTTAATATATATTTATCTTCTCTATGTACTCTTATGCATCTTGTGATAGATAGTATAGTTGTTATTCTTTGGCATGGGATCTTTGCTCGTATTGAGTGCTCTAGTTATATATAGTGATTAGAGTAGTAATCGATAGTGTAGGCATGGTGTCTAGACTATAGGTTACCCGAGGTTGCGCCAATCCCACGGATAGTTGTGGTAGCCCCGAGGTGACAAACTGTCGCCTTTGTATTCCACCACGTTCGGGTTGGTGTTTCGTAGAGCTTTTTGGCGGCCTTCCCCCGACTACTCTTTACCCGCCTTCTTCGAGAGTCGGAAAGGTACTTGTTGCTCCAAAGTGCTATTGTGTGATCGTTATACTTATCCATCCCCGTTATTATAGAACCAAAGTAGTAGAGAAGAACATAGGAACCTAGATCTCTCCCGTTGTCCTCCCACTATATCTAGCTACTCATTTATCGCTTAATTCTCATACATATATCCTATCATATATATTTTACCCCTGCTTTAGTCTAGTTGGTTTACTAAGTTAGTAGATACATGATGGTGATTTATTAGATTCTTTAACCCTTGCTTCCCCGTGGTAAAATATAAATAACGATACCCGGTTTACTCCCGGTAAAATGCTACAATGGTATCTTCTCGTGCGCTATGAATCCTTCTTATTTTAGTTGCACTTAATTTATACCAACAACCATCGTGATGAGTCCAGTCCTGAGCTCAAAGTTCTTCTCCGCTGCATCGACAATGGGTCCCGTGGGCACATGAGCGACAATGAGCCGAGAACTCGCGGATTGACTTCTGGGCCATCACCGATGGTGTGGGTGGTACTCTGGTTCAACTGTCGGAGCTGCCTCTGGATTCGTATAACAATTCTGGCAAATGAACCAGCCCTGCACTATCCTGTTTTCATCCACGATAGACGAAAAACATGAAAGTTAGCCTGCATAGACTAGGTCCATTTCTAATGAAGTCAACTCATATCCATGTTTATGCTAGATTCTTTTCAACCAATGTCTTCCCCGGCAACGGCGCCAGAAATGCTTGTTGGCATTTCTTAGCGCAATCACTAGGATTGTTACATCCCAGTGGTCACGCCAAGAAACGCCAGGGTTGATAGTCATGTTCTAAAAGATATGATTATCCGCAAGCGCACGGATCTATCATTGTAGTATTTCACCCGGGGAGTATTCTCAGGGTATCGTTATTTATATTTCCCGTAGGAAGGCATGGTGTAGATGTGTCTAAACATGGATATGGATGATTGACTTCATGTCATTGCAATGAGACTCTTAGTACTACACAGGGGTAAGTATAAATGGTTTTTCAAGATAGTGGACACACATTTGGCCAAACCCAAGGATAAAGAATAAAAGAAAGAATAAATGAATGAACGAATAAAGAATAAACCTAAGCAGAGCAGGTAGGTCAATTGTAGCTATGTCCGAATGGTGTTGGCGGTCCTTATCGCACATTTTAGACCGCCAATAAGATTATAAAATCTATCCCAAACTTAGCAAATAGGACTTTACACTAACATATTCCACGAGTTTTGGTGATTGTCGCTTGCTGGAAGACAACTCCGGAAATGCACACAAATGGGCCAAAGCACACAAGAAAACCATGAATAAGAGAGTGGCCCACTTGCCTGACAATTGTGGGTCTCATACATGAGCCAAAATGCCAAACATAAGCCCAAAAGATGGAAGACCAAAACCCGGTCCAACTCCATCTCGGGCTGGATGAGTGGGTCTCAAGTAAACGGGCCATATCTCACCCATACGGACTCCGATTGAGGCAAACGAATATGCGTTGCGAAGCTGGCGACGAGGCCCATCCACTCACCAAGTTTCAGCCCATTCGGCCCAGGACCTGGCGCGCTCACGCCAGGGGCGCGCTCGCGCCCCGGCGGCTGCCAGCCCGGACCCACTTTTGAAGGTCGGTGCATTAACTCGCCGGGAGGTCGGTTCTGGGGTGCGTCCAGGTGCATTGTACCTCAAACCGACGTTGGGAGGTCGGTTTCCACCTTCCAAGTGGGGATGTCACATTTGCAAGAAGCCCCCTCCTCTCCACATATAAAAGGGCTCTTTTCTCTTCATTCACAATCAACCATTCAAAGGAGAAGAGCACCACACTAGAGCCTCATTCCAAAGGGCTATGCCCTACTAGCTATAGAGTTAGAGAGAGAGATGTAAGGGAAGAGAGCGGGGAAGCGCCGGGCTTGTCGGTGTCTCCCCGACCTTGTACCTCTGCGGATATTCTACTCGGCTCCCTAACGGGATCTTGGCTAAGTGAGTATTCGTGTTTCTTATAGTCTTTTGTGTCTTTTGTGTAGTTGAGCTTTACCATGCTTGTTCATGGGTTCGTCGTCCGTCCTTGTGGCGGATTCTCTAGTAGAGGCCCCTGATAGAGACGGGATCCCCTGTACGACGCTAGAGTAGTAGTCGCTGGCATAGACGTGGTGTCTAGGCTAGAGGCTGCCTTCGTTGCGCTCGCACTCCACGGTTGAGGTGGTAGGCGGCAGTGGTGACAGCCCCGTCCGTCCCTTGTAATCCCCACGTCCGGGTGCGGCGTAGAGCTACAGCCGCATCACCTGCTGCCAGGTGCGATCCGGTGCCCGAAGTGAGCCAGTGGAAGTATTGTTTCGCTATGCTTAGGACCCTAAAGCTATAGGAATCCATCTCTACCCACCTTTCTATCTCTACCCTTGGGTTGTTCCTTGGACGAATTAGCTAGGAGAAATACCTCCGTTCCCCGTGGAAATTACGATACCCCGAATACTTCCTAGGTGAAGGCTACAACGGTACTTCCGTACGCTTGCGGATTCTCTCGCATATGTTAAGAAATGCCAACAAGCTTTCGGCGCCGTTGCCGGGAACGGTTGCTATTTTCTTCGAACTTAGTTCGCCCTCGTATCATTTTATAAAAAGAAAATACTTTATCTTTCTTTTCATAAACCAAACACACTTCATTTATCCGATCCTACCACCATGAAGCCAAATCCAATTCCAAATCTTTTTGCTTCAAAAAGAGGAGTTCTTTGAGCCAAAATTCTTTCTACAGAAAACCCAATTTTTCATCTAGCTGTGAACTCCACCTAGGATTCAGAACCCTGGTTCGGGCATAGCCTTTCTCAGTCTAGCCCATGAAAATCATTTTAGACATCTGCATGGTTTCGAGGAAATGTGTTCATGCCTAGCACTCCTGGCATGACACAATGAAATTCTTTTGTGGAAGTTGTTTTCATTCTCTCTCAAACGGGGAGCAAAACAATGGTACACTAATGCCGTAGGAAGTTTGAATGGAGACTAGGGAGAACTTAAAGACAAGTTTTGTCTCACATTCTCCCTTACGCCCCATATCAACTCTCTACCAAGGGCAATCCTCGATTTCAAGCGGAGCGAGAAGGAACCCATAGGTGCAGCCTAGGCGAGGCTTACAATGTTAACACATGCCGGCCTAGACTTGTCTTTACCTAACGACATGCATTTGCATATCTTTTGGTAATAGACATAGATGCTGCCCTATGCTTTGACATGACCATTGGAGGGTTGTTTTATGTAAAACCATGACGGAATAGAGGAAAATCTTTGTTAACATCCTAGAGAAGCATGCTTCTCCCGTCATAGAGCCTTAACCCCTCCATAAAGGTCATGTCAAGCTTTGAGGAGCCCTTATCAATTGAATCTTTCCCTTACTAGATTCGATTGTTGAGACCTCACCCGAACCACGAACACTAAAGGAAGGAATGTTTTATCCTTTGGAGTTCGCTATAAACATTCGAGGATTATGGCAGAACCTCGAGCATTTCATGGCACATAAATTAAGCATTTATTTCTAAGGAAGTCTCCTCTAACAAGGAACATTCATGAGAATGGTTGTCGAAAGTGAAATGCTCTTCTGAAGCAATTCAGATTCTTTCACCTTCCACAACTATATTTTGTTCGTTATGAGACTCCCTTAGAAGCCCTACACAACCTCAAAGTCGAGACTTTTATCATTTTTTCTTGCGAAAACCCTTTTGGGAAATTGCCCCTAGTCCCAGCTGAAAAACTCTTCAAAAAGCCATCAAGGCTCATCTGAGTGTTGTGGGATTGTGTTAGGGTCATGCCATTTGAAATGAATCGAACCGAGGTTCACTTAGACCTTCACATTTATGCCATCCTCGATGCTCAGACTTCTCATAAGCCTCTCTTTGAAACTCTTGAGCAAATGAGAAGTTGAACGTTTAGCTTCTGCTAGCCTTATCTCTTGCCCCAGAGACCCAAAGGCAAAGCAAAGCTACCTGTTCAAGCAAGCAAGTTTTGAGCTTCCTTTTCATCTTTGTGAAATGGAATGTCCAACTTCGCCCATGCTCGAACAGGAGACATGTCCCTCTGGCCATCAAAATGTTGTTCCCGATAATTGTCAAGAGTCAATGTTCATCCTTCATGATACATCTTTTAAGGACAAAAACTCCCATGCCATGGACATGCATGAAGCAACAACACTAGAGTGAACCCGCTAACGAGCATGATAATGTCTCTTTGAGACTCATGTTTTGTGCTCGCCTTCGGGATCTCTAAAGTTTGTTCTGCTTCTGACCTTGTGCTCCTACGAGAATCCCAACCACCTCTTAACACTTGATTCAAAACTTCTAAGAGGATGATTGTGGATGGCTGTCATAAGCATTTTCAAAACTCGTAGCGGCACGATGGAATCAACCTTGCAGCTTTAGCACCTTTGCCAAATGTTTGGTGGCCAACACCACCTTTGAGAGCTGCAAGATAAATTCCTGCAGTCCAGCTTAAGACCATAACTTAAGCACTGCCGGAAGATACCCCGGATTATCTTTGAAAAATAAAGCAGGGTCATGATTTCAAGTAGTATGCACCCTCGGGTATTCCTGTTGCTAATCATCTCAGGTTGAGAAGAAAACGGGTCATACAACACTTGCAAACGAGGAGTGACATCAGTACAAGCCTTGATTCTCTTAGGCAATGGAACACACTCGCAAGGGGATCCTGACGCTACACTTGGCTTTTACACAAAAGTCCAAGTGTAGGGGAGGGAAGTGAGAAGCCCATGTTCCACACGCACTAAGAGACACCGAAAAAAAAGAGAATAAAAAATTAAGTGGTGAATTCAAGTAGATGTTAGCCTCACCTTGCTAAAAAAAAGAAAGAGAGGAGAAGAGAAAAGGCAAGGGTTCTCTCCTTCTTTGGATCTTTGCTACCATCAAGACCCATGGTCCATGCATACTAGCTATGTGTGACCTAGGGTTGGTACATACCTGAGCTGAAATCCATGGCGTTGAAGTGGCAAGCTCAAAATTTTCATCAGCATACGCTACCGGTGAGTACGCTCAGGTAAAGCAAAGGTAATGTTCACCAACTTGTTTACTCATACTTGTCTCCATGTGACCATACAAATTCATGCTTCTCAGGTTTATGTCTTATACTCTATGTTTGGGTGTGTCTACATGGGCCCATGTTATACACCCATAGGTCGTTTTAAATTAAGCGTGGTGCTTAGGTTAAAATGATCTTCTTTAATCAAGTTTTGACAAGGTGTCAAAATTTGATTAATGAACTTGAGTTGTTGCCATAGACTATGGGAAGTAATCTGATATGGAGATAAATCAAGGTCTGTTTTTCTATGCAATTTAATCTTGACCTTGTTTGAGTTACGAGTTGGTTGAGCAAATGAAAAAGAAAGGTTTAAAAAAAGAGTTTATTTTGATCAATAAAACTCGCTCCCTAGTTTTCCAACCAAGAGAGCCCATATTTGTTTTTCTTTCGTTATCCTCTTAAATAAAGCAGTACAAGAATAAGTGTGAGGGAGATCTCTCGAACAATACTAACACATGCATTCGAGATCTCCCCAACACAACGCACAACATCAAGCAAGACAAGAGGACAAGAAAAAGATTCAAGCGAAGAACAAGTGACCCTCGACTCCTTCATCTTCAAACGATGGTTTGTGCAACTCTATCCTCACATCTCAAAAGTTTTGAATTTAAGATTTATTGATATTAAAAAGACAAAACTTTTTCTCAGTGCTATCCTTTGATAAGATTTGCATACTCTTTATTCCTTGCTAATATGCCTATGCCTTGTGAACAAGTTATCATAGGGACCCCATGTTACCTAAGTAATTGGAGTATGTGATATAGCTGGATGATTTGAACCTTGCTCTGTTTGTGAAGAACTTGGGATTTATTTTTACAAAAGAAAAAATTCAATAGCATGCTCCTCAATGATTATGAAATACCCACCAAAGCCATATGATTTATCTATAGAACAAAACCTTCATACGCTGCTTGTTCGTACATTGAGTTCGGTCGGATCGTTATTACCGATGCGAGATTATGACCTTACACCCACGATTGAGATCCACTTGCACCCACCAAATAAAGTGCCAACTCTTACACTGAGAGTTGCGCACAAACATGCACCTCATCCACCAGAAATGCCAACTCTTACACTAAGAGTTGCGCACCAATCCACCAAATAAAAATGCCGATTCTCACCCTGAGGGTTGCGCATTCCTTAGCTACCAAAATCTACTCCCCGCATTCTATCATGATACCTCTCTCCATTCCAAAATTCCTCATAGAGAGCTATGGGTCATGTGCTTATTCAAAAAAAAAAAAAAGAGAGAAGTCAAGGGACACAAGTTAGATTAGGATCCAAGAAATAAGACAACGGGAAAGCAAAGATCCCCATTCAAAAAAAAGGGGTGACAAAAAAAAGAGAAGAAAAGAAAAGAAAAGAAAAAAAGGAAGAAAAAAAGAAGAGAAAAAAAGAAGAAAAAAAAAGAGAAAAAAAGAAGAAGAAATAAGAGAATAGATTTTTAGCATACCTCTCATAGCCATGCTCTCCCAAAAATTCCATTCCTCAATAAAGAGAGAATCATGATGCTTGGAGTAGCCAAAAATACCACAAAGACTAGGAACCATCATATATCTCACACACTTGCACGTCTCAATCAAGGTGTATGGCTTAATCTCCTCATGGTTCGATCCTTGACCTTACAATATATGTGATACAAGTATGCCCACTTTACATACCTACCCAAAACTCCACTCTCAGCTTTTTAGTGGTAGGATGAAGGCAAAACTCAAAATGCCTTTGGTGAGGTATTATACACATTGAGCGATTGAGTGAGTCATATGAGGAGCAAGGCTATCTTTTCTTTTTATAAAACCATTTAAAAAACCCAAGTTTCGATATGACTCGATGCAAGGGGATTTGAATCCATGTTGTTCCATTATTCAATTGCCCAAGATAATGTGGTAGACAATTCAAAAGTTCACAAGTGCGGTGAAGCTTGGAATAACTTGTATGCGAGTTATACATCAAAGAGATGAGCCTTCTTAGTCCTAAGCTTTACTCGAGGACGAGTAAAGAGTAAGTGTGGGGGATCTTGTTGGCGGTCCTTATCGCACATTTTAGACCGCCAATAAGATTATAAAATCTATCCCAAACTTAGCAAATAGGACTTTACGCTAACATATTCCACGAGTTTCGGTGATTGTCGCTTGCAGGAAGACAACTCCGGAAATGCACACAAATGGGCCAAAGCACACAAGAAAATCATGAATAAGAGAGTGGCCCACTTGCCTGACAATTGTGGGTCTCATACATAAGCCAAAATGCCAAACATAAGCCCAAAAGATGGAAGACCAAAACCCGGTCCAACTCCATCTCGGGCTGGATGAGTGGGTCTCAGTAAACGGGCCATATCTCACCCATACGGACTCCGATTGAGGCAAACGAATATGCGTTGCGAAGCTGGCGACGAGGCCCATCCACTCACCAAGTTTCAGCCCATTCAGCCTAGGACCTGGCGCGCTCACGCCAGGGGCGCTCGCGCCCCGGCGGCTGCCGCCCGGACCCACTTTTGCAGTCGGTGCATTAACTCGCCGGGAGGTCGGTTGGGGTGCGTCCAGGTGCATTGTACCTCAAACCAACGTTGGGAGGTCGGTTTCCACCTTCCAAGTGGGGATGTCATATTTGCAAGAAGCCCCCTCCTCTCCACATATAAAAGGGGCTCTTTTCTCTTCATTCACAATCAACCATTCAAAGGAGAAGAGCACCACACTAGAGCCTCATTCCAAAGGGCTATGCCCTACTAGCTATAGAGTTAGAGAGAGAGATGTAAGGGAAGAGAGCGGGGAAGCGCCGGGCTTGTCGGTGTCTCCCTGACCTTGTACCTCTGCGGATATTCTACTCGGCTCCCTAACGGGATCTTGGCTAAGTGAGTATTCGTGTTTCTTATAGTCTTTTGTGTCTTTTGTGTAGTTGAGCTTTACCATGCTTGTTCACGGGTTCGTCGTCCGTCCTTGTGGCGGATGCTCTAGTAGAGGGCCCCCGATAGAGACGGATCCCCGTACGACGCTAGAGTAGTAGTCGCTGGCATAGACGTGGTGTCTAGGCTAGAGGCTGCCTTCGTTTGCGCTCGCACTCCACGGTTGAGGTGGTAGGCGGCAGGTGGTGACAGCCCTGTCCGTCCCTTGTAATCCCCCACGTCCGGGTGCGGCGTAGAGCTACAGGCCGGCATCACCTGCTGCCAGGTGCGATCCGGTGCCCGAAGTGAGCCAGTGGAAGTATTGTTTCGCTATGCTTAGGACCCTAAAGCTATAGGAATCCATCTCTACCCACCTTTCTATCTCTACCCTTGGGTTGTTCCTTGGACAAATTAGCTAGGAGAAATACCTCCGTTCCCTGTGGAAATTACGATACCCTGAATACTTCCGGGTGAAGGCTACAACGGTACTTCCGTACGCTTGCGGATTCTCTGCATACGTTAAGAAATGCCAACAAACAGCTAAGTCATATAGTCTACAGGGTTAGAGACAGATCAGAACCTAAGATAATAGGGAGACCCCCGCAGCTGGCGACCAGTCGATAGAGGCATTTACGAACTCCTACACGACATACTAACGTGAGGGATTACAAAGGACGGACAGGGCTGTCACCTCCTGCCGCCTACCCCTCAACCGTGGCATGCCGTCATATTCGAAGGCTCTCTCGTATCCGGACACCACGCCCACATATTTGAGAACTACCTACATCCCCCATGGACTCCCACCATGCGGATGGACGAGCTAGAACGTAGGCAAACCCGAAGGAACAACGAACCATTACCCCATTCTCATCAAGATCTCTACTCCTATAAATTATATGAACGATGAAGAACAACGAAGAACATGCTAAGAACTGATCATAAGAACTTTGGTCTAGTTCATATGAATCAGGGTTAGCAACAACGCAACCAAGAACAAGACTACATAAGATGAATAAGAACTTGAAATAGGAAGAACACTCCATAGTAAATTACCAAGTGATGAACTTCTTCCTAGGAGACAAGCCCTCCTTGATAGCTCAACCTAGCTCCTAAGCTACTAGACTAGGCTAAAGAACAAGAGTAGAGGAGAATGACTCAAATGAAATGTGTGTGGTCAAATGACTTGGATTTCCCCTTTTATATGTTGAGCAGGTCGGTTCGAGGGCAGAAATGGAAGGAACACCAGCGCACCGCCCTCCTCTGCAATTAATGTACCGCCTCCAGGAGGATGGCCCCACCTGGCAGGCTGGGGGGCGTGAGCGCGCCAGGTTGGAGCCTCCCCCTAACCGCCTTTGGCCGGTGGGCCTCTCCTGGTAGGTGGGTCTCGGTGGTGTGGTGTTTTGGCCCACTTCTATTCTGGTTGGGCCTGTCTCCTCCTTGTGCCTCTTTTACGCTTTGCCGGAAAGCACCTTTTCTGTGTAAAAATCCCCTGTACTTGGTGCATTTCCTATAAACGTTGCTAAACTCCAGGTACAAGTGGAATTCGGTTAATAGCACAAGTGTATGCGTGTAAGAACATGTAATTCCCCCTTTTCTATCTTAAATTGGCGGTTAAAATGTGTTGATAAGGACCGCCAACAGGGTGACCAAACCCTGTTGCGATCATGTTCACCGACTCGGGCGGGACCTCGGGTTGCCCCGGGATCCGACTCGTGTCAGTGTTCGTCGGGATTGCTGCAGCAATCTGGGTGAGCTAGGTCTCTATCATCTTGTTGAAGCTCAGCTGATTCTTGACGGCAGATGATAGACCCTCTATCTTGTTATTCATATTCTCCAGGATTTTATCATTTTGCGTCATATTTTTGGTGAGATTTTCGTTGATCTTGGCTTGGCCGTAAACCAGGTCCTTTAATGAAGGCTGATTTGAACCGAACCCGGAGGTGTAGTTCGAATTATCTTGGAATGGACTGGTTGTTCCAGCCATTTCCTCCTCCTTGTTGCTGGCGAAACCCGTTGTTGAGGTAGGCGGCCTCTTCATGGGTCTCGGGGCAGTCATTCCTTGAGTGTCCAGCTTCACCACAGACCTCGCACATCATGGGAGCGTCCATGGAGTTGACGGTTCCCGATGAGTCGGTGATGGCACGTCCGTCAATCTTCTTCAGGAGTAGGTATATTTTTGCGGCAAGCACATCCGCCTCCTTCACGGTATTGTTGGCGTTTCTTAGCGTATGCAGCCAAATCCGCAAGCGCATGGAAATCACCGTTATAGCACTTCATCCGGTGAGTAATCGGGTATCGTATTTCTTTCATGAAGAATGGCTTGTGAGTTAATTCTAAACAGAGGTTGCCCAGAGATGGAGTAGGGTAGCTTAGGTAGTGAGGTTTTCTAAAGGTAAAGTCCTAAGAGATGGCTAAACTCATTGCTACACTTCTTACTTCGGGCACTGGATCGCACCTGGTCTGCCAGGTGATGCCAGCCTATGGCTCTACGTCGTAGCCGGACGTGGGGGATTACACGGGATGGACAGGGCTGTCACCACCTGCCGCCTACCACTTCAACTGTGGACTACTAAGCAAACGAAGGTAGGTTCTAGCCTAGACACCACGTCTATGCCAGTTGCTACAACTCTAGCGGTGGCCAGGAGCTCCCGTCTCTATCAGGGGTCCTCTTACTAGAGCTTCCGTCACGGGGACGAACAATGAACCCGCAAGAAGATAACAAGCAAGAATAACTTACTCAAAGGTATTACCAGAAGACAAACACGAGGTCTTACTTCAAGTAGCAAGATGCCATAGAGGTACAAGCGAGGAGGGTGCCGACAAGTTCGGCAGTCCGCCCCTTTGGAAGACTAGCTTCTGAGAGCTCTCTTGGGGAGATGCTCTGCTCTTGCTCCTCTCTCACTCCTTACCTCTATTCTATCTAGGCTAGGTAGAGTGGCTCTACTCTCTCTATTGTACACTTATGGAGTGGAGGTGTGGTAAAGAGTGAGGTAACAAAATGAATTGTTGAATTGTTTTTGAAGGAGGAGGAGTGCCCATGCTTATATAGGGGTGGGATGGTCGGTTTCCGCAGGGCAATTGTCAGAAATACCCCCGAACCGACCATTAGGTGGCCCCACCAAAATGACCAACCAAAGCTAGGCCCGGGACGCGCCCCACTGGGCGCGCGCGCGCCTCAGGCGCGCTCGTGCCTGGCTGGGCCCCGCTGGCCTTCAGCTTTGGTCGGTGTCCTCCTGGCTGGGCCTCTGGTCGGCCCATGCTGGTGCTTCTTGTTGGTTTGGCTCCGAGTGGGCTTTTTCCTCCTTTTTCCCTTGTTTGCTTGGGCCAAAAATAAAAGGTATTTATTTATATGTGTTTTTCTTCATGTCTTGGCCTATTTTGTGTGTATTTCAGTGATGTCCTGCAAAACAAGAAATCAAGCGCCACCGTGTGGAAATAGTTAGAGTAGAGCCCTATTCTAGGTGAAAATTGGTGTTGCCTAGGCTAATGTTGGCGGGGTTAGAAATGAGTTAAGGACCGCCAACAACTCCCCCACACTTAGCTCTTTGCTCGTCCTCGAGTAAAGGATGAAGAACTATGGTGGTTGTATTCTCCCAAGAGCTGACCTGCATATAGATTATTCCGAGCTTTTTCCTGCATTTGTGAACATTCATGGTGGCTACCAAGTTATCTTATAGCCATTGGGAGGAGGAATAGCTTGAAATCAAGTCAACTCACACTACCCATGCTTTGAGACTTGGGGTTTTAGCATTTTCGCAAAGAAAGATAGCCTTAGCTCCTCATGTGATACTCTCAAATCGCTCTTTTTTAAGTGGCTAGTTCTATCCAGGTGTTCTTGATCATCCTACTACTACAGGCTGATATGTGGAGTTTTGGGTATGGATGATAAACAGGTTGCAACGTCAAGCCCACTGGACTCATGAAGAGAAGGCCATATCCCTAGATGTGCAAGTGCAAGTGTAGAAATATTTGTGGACTCCTGATCATGTTTCTCTCTTTATGAAGGAATATGCAAGAAGGTATGGACTGAAAAACATCTCTAAAACTTGTTTTATTCCTTCCTTTCTTTCTCTCTTTTTTTTCTTTTCTTTCTTCTCTCTCTCTCTCTTTTATCTCAAGACCTTGGAGAAAAAGAACTCTTCTTTATTCATGAACTATGCCTTATTTTTGTTGGATTTTCCTAATAACAGTCCATACTCTTCTTGAATGAAAAATAATAGAGATGCATGACTTGTTGACAGAAGTATTTTGGTGGAAGAGGAAGAAGATGTGGAATATATGTGCTCAATTCTCAGTGTAAGAAATGAGCGTTTTTGGTGGAATGGTGGGTGCATAATGTGCGCAGCTCTCAGTGTGAGAGCTGGCAAGTTTATTTGGTGGGTGAATGCAATCATCTTGGGGATAAGACCATCTCTAGCAAGAATCTCAAGACTTGACATCGCTAGAAAGTAGCTAGAACAGGTTTTGCACAAGAGTAGGCGTAAATATTTGGCTCTGGTAGGACATAACACTTATCACATGAGGAGCATTGCTAAAAAGTTTTGAATTTTTGCATAAAAATACCCAAGTTCATTGCACGAGTTGGTAAGCATCATATCATTCTACTATATCTCACCTGCCAATAACTTAGATAAAAACATGGGGTCCCTATTGCACAAGTTGTTCACACAATCAAGATTAGCAAGGAATAAAAAGTATGCAACTCGTTCTCAATTGGTGAAAATAGGAGATGGAGTTTTACAAAATTTTTAGTTTTTATTTTCAGCATAAGGAGAATTAGCAGGGAGTGAGAGGGTGCACAAACTGTGTTTTGCCGTGTCGAATATTTTTGTGCACCAAGGAGCGTGGTGCCTCCCCCACACTTATTTTTGTACCTGTCTTTTTTTTCTTATTTGCACACAAAAACAAGTGGAGACAAGACACAATATATATATATAAAATAAATATTTCATTGATAATCAAAAGATAGATATAAAAGGCACACTTAGGGAATTTAAACCGAATGGAAATCAAAGGAGAAAAAGATTGGAAAGGGAAAAGCGTGCGTGTGTGCCTAGTTGTTTTGAGGGCTCTACTGCGGTGGGTTGCGCGCATACTTGTTCTGGAGCGCGCGCACTACCCTATCGAGTTTAGTGGAGAAACTACGGCGCAAGTCCCTTACTTCCTTGACTAAGTCAAGGTGCCTGAGGTCTCTAGTTCCTATCTCGGATTCCATCTCGGCCGCAATGTCATAGAGCCCATTTAGCCGGCTGTTGAGGAAAGCTAAAGTGGGAACCTTTGGCTGAGTTTCGCCACTCTTGCTCTCAATAGGAGCTTTTCCAAGGTTCTTCCTTGGGACTCGCTGAGAAGGTCCCGAAGATGCTCCTGATGGCTTAGGGGCGGCCCTCTTGGTGGGGTTTGGCATAACCCCTTTCCCACGGCCGCCGTTTGGCAAGTCTATGCCTACAGCGATCTTGGAGGGGCTGCTGTAAGGTCCTAGATGGCTAGAGGGGGGGTGAATAGCCTATAAAAATTTCTACAAACTCACTAAGCAAACTTCGTTAGATACACAAACGGCGGAAAGCAAGTTTTGCTTAGCCTACTAGATGTTGCAAGCCTCCTATCCAAACGATTCTAGTAGGTGATCACTAGCACAAACAATAGCTACTGCTAGTGATCAAGAGTTCTACCCACGGGATTTAATCTACACAAGGAGTGGTTCCCGACCGACCACACAAGCAATTCTACCCACGGGATTTAGTCTACACAAGTTGTGGTTCCCGACCGACCACGCAAGCAATTCTATTTTGCAAGAATGTAAACAAAGTAATACAAGAGAGGATGAGACTTGTTATACCGACGCGTCGAGTCGAGGTTGCCAATCACCAAGAGAATGAGCAATCGATCACAATCGGCAACACACAATCGATGACAACCAATCACCGGGAGACAAGGATGAACACAATTGTTTTTGTTCACCCGGTGTTCACTTGGGCACCGCCAAGCTACGTCATCGGTTGTGTCGACCAACACCTAGATGGTTCCTCGGTGTGACCCTCAAGTCACTAGCCCCTCAAGGCTCGCCCCGCAAGGCACCGCAAGACACCACTCTCAAGCGAGGTACTCAACGACACGCGCAATCCACTAGGATGCTCTTCGTGATCCCCACGAGGTGAGCTCAAACCTCTCACAATCAACCGGAGGTGGCCAAGAACAATCACCTTCTCTTGCCAACGCCTCCAACAATCTCCAAGCCGGCTAGGAGCGGTACTCTCCAAGAGTAACAAGAAATCCACCGGCTAAACCACCCACAAGTGCCACTAGATGCCCTCAAGCAATGCAATGCACTAGGTGATCTCTCAATCTCACTTTGGATTCACAATCAAGCAAGAGAGATGAGAGGGAGAGTGTTTCTCTAGCACAAAGGATGAGCAAGTGAGTAGAAATGGGCAAGAGAGCTCCCCATGGCCGGCCAAGGGGCTATTTATAAGCCCAAGGCGAAATCCAACCGTTACCCCTCGGGCCGGCCGATTTCAACTCGCCGGACGCGTCCGCGGCCCAAGCGCCGGACGCGTCCGGCGCCTTCTCGCGCGCCCGCATCAGCCGACCGTTGAAGCTCCTCGTTCAAACGCATCACTCGGCCGGACGCTAAACAGTGAACCACCAGCGTCCGCCGCCCGAGTCAGTGGCGAGTCCGGCGCTACCTAGCAGCTCGACCTCGAGCCCACAGCGAGACCACGCCGGACGCGTCTGGCGGCCGCGTCCGCCGCGCGTCCGACCGAGCACTTGCTGCAACGCCCGAGACCAGAAACTTTCTGGTCCGCGTCCGGCCGCCGCCGGACGCGTCCGCCGCCGCGTCCGATGGTCTCTGCGCCCGCCGGCCACCTCGCGCCATGCCACAATGCGCCGGACGCGTCCCGGCGCTGCCCAGCGCGTCCGCGCCTCTTGCGTATGACGACCTTCGTCGTTTCGTCGCCGCGTCGTGACACCAATTTCTCCAACATGCTATCCAACAAGTATACCAACTTGATCATCAGAGATAGCATGATTTCAACCAAATTTTGCATCCGGCGCAATAGAGAATATGCATCCATTTTTCCCGAAAGCGCCGAATCCCGCCTCACAGGCTCGGCGGGAGGAAGAGAGGGACCCAAACCCATCTCTACCCTGCAAACCACAGCGCGCCCAAACGCCACCTTTGTAAATGTGCCAACACCACCAAGTGTACATCTCCATGTGCTTGTGTGTTAGCTTTTCACAATCATTTCCCAAAGGTTAGGTTAGCTCACTAGGCCCTACATGCAATGCACTTCATGAATTCACCTAGTGGCACCCGTGCGTCGAATAGCCGATAAGACTTCCCCTCTTAATAGTGCGGCTATCGAACCTAAACCACTCACACCCTCTATGGTGTCTTGAGTGCAAAACAAAATGGCCCTAACGGTTATACCTTTGCCTTGAGCCCATTTTGTTCCTCCAAATGATATGAACACTTCACACCATCATGTGACCGTCTCGATCCATCAACCTCGACTTCACTTGCCCTTCACCGTGCATCGGTCCATCGGCGCCTAGTCTTGTCCGAGCTTCACCATCGCATGGTCCTTCACTCCGAAGCCTCGACTAGCCCTTCACCTTCAACACCGGTCCATGGAGCCAAGCATCGTCTTGATCTTTATCTTTGATCACATGACATGTGTTATGCTTCATATGCAATAAGCTCATCATGTGGACAACCTTTCTCTAAATCAACCACTTAGATAAACAAGGTTAGTCCTAGGTTTCATCAATTAGCCAAAACCAAACTAGGGACTTTCAATCTCCCCCTTTTTGGTAATTGATGACAACCTCAACAAAGATGATTTTATAATAAAGATTTTTGAACTTGTCATACTTGTCCAATCGTTAAGCTCACAAGAGGAATTTGGACAACTATAGCAAGTTCGGTTTTGGTAGTATTGCTCCCCCTACATATGTGCATAGAGTTTGGATTTGAAGCTTTGCACATATGCATGGATAAAAGTGTGGGGAGAGGAATTCTACCAAAATGATGCTAAGGTGTAAGAAATGGACCTTTGAAGCGTGATACCAATCGGAGTTGCCTTTTACACCATCCTTAGCACCATGAAGTAACTAGACATCCATCAAAAACTCAAGAACCCCGTGAGATCAATCATTATAAGCAAAGTTCTTGAACCACTTGTAAGGTAAGGGAGTCTAGTTACAATCTATGCATGCTAGTAGATCATTACACCATTCAAGTCCTATACTAGCATTGCACCACACAAGCAAGAAGACACCACTTGTATAAAAACTTGAAACTAGGTGCCATGAGCAAGTCATATGAGAATGCACAAACAAATGCAACAACTTTGTTCATGAGCTTGCTCCCCCTACTTGTGTGCATCAAAATTTTATTTACCCCTTTATCATGTTCAATCATCTTTTTCTCTCCCTTTGTCAACAATTGCCCAAAAACGGGATCAAATTGTGGAGAGAAAAGAACTTTGATGGAGTAAGCAAAACTTTAGTCAAATTTGGTTCAATCTATACCACTTGCCAAAGATATTTAATTCGGTTTGAACCAAAGACAAGCTTCTTCACACCTCATGACAAGGGTTATCTTGCCTATGTTGAATTAAACACTTGTAGCAAATATTCTAGATTCAACACTAGGATTGCAAGCCCATAAACATGTCATATGTCACCACTAGATCAAGCAAAGCATAGAAGCAATAGTGGTAAACATATATACATCAAACACATTTGATTTATCATGAATGCTCCAAATGCACCTTGTATGTCTACATGTGCTACCACAAGTATAATCCTAAGCATGAATGACATGTCAACCAATGGTACCTTGCTTTGTCAAAGGAGAGGCATATCAAGTAGTGGTGGGGTGCATTCAACACATGTTTGAGAAGTCAAGAATATTCAATTCATTCCTTAGCTTGCAAAACCTTCTTTCATCAAGTGGCTTGGTGAGGATGTCGGCAAGTTGATCATCGGTGCCCACACTTTCAATGGAAATGTCACCCTTTTGTTGATGATCTCTTATGAAGTGATGCCTTATGTCAATGTGCTTTGTTCTTCCATGTTGAACCGGGTTTTGTGTCATCTTGATTGCACTTTCATTGTCACAAAACAATGGCACATTCTTGAAGTTGATGCCATAATCCTTCAAAGTTGACTTCATCCAAAGCAATTGTGCACAACAACTCCCCGCACTAACATATTCGGCTTCGGCGGTAGAGATTGCCACACTATTTTGTTTCTTTGAGGACCTTGACACAAGTGATCTTCCAAGAAGTTGACATGTACCACTTGTGCTCTTTCTATTGATCTTGCAACCACCATAGTCGGAGTCCGAATATCCAATCAATTCAAATTTTGACCCCTTAGGATACCACAATCCAACATCTCTTGTTTGCTTCAAGTACCTCAATATTCTCTTTGCGGCCGTGAGATGACTCTCTCTAGGTGAGGCTTGATATCTAGCACACATGCAAACACTAAACATGACATCCGGCCTTGATGCGGTGACATAGAGTAGGCTTCCAATCAATGACCGATAATCCTTTTGATTCACCATATTGCCATCATGATCACTATCAAGATTCCCATTGGTGCCCATTGGAGTTGAGATTGGCTTTGCATCTTGCATTCCAAACTTCTTCAACATGTCCCTTATGTATTTCCCTTGACTCACAAATGTCCCATTCTTCAATTGCTTGACTTGAAGACCAAGGAAATAGCTAAGTTCACCAATCATGGACATCTCAAACTCATTTGCCATCATTTCACCAAATTCTTCACAATATGCTTGATTGGTTGATCCAAAGATGATATCATCAACATAGATTTGCACAATGAAGAGATCATTACCAATCTTCTTGGTGAATAGAGTAGTGTCAACCTTGCCCATAATGAACCCTTTGGAGTGAAGAAAAGTCTTCAATCTCTCATACCATGCTCTAGGTGCTTGCTTCAAGCCATACAAAGCTTTCTTCAATTTGTACACATGGTTGGGTCTCTTCTCATCTTCAAAACCGGGAGGTTGCTCAACATATACTAGCTCATTGATGATCCCATTGAGAAATGCACTCTTGACATCCATTTGATATAACTTGATATTGTGGGCACATGCATAAGCCAATAGTATCCTTATTGCTTCCAATCTTGCCACGGAGCATATGTTTCATCATAGTCAAGACCTTCAACTTGAGTATAGCCTTGTGCAACTAGCCTTGCTTTGTTTCTAATCACAACACCATCTTGATCTTGCTTGTTCTTGAAAACCCATTTGGTTCCAATGACATTGTGATCCTCCGGCCTCTCAACTAACTCCCACATCATTTCTTATGAAGTTGTTGAGCTTTTCTTGCATTGCCATGATCCAATCGGCATCATCCAAGGCTTCCTCAACTTTCTTTGGCTCTTTAGTTGACACATATGATGCATACTCACAAATCATAGCCACTCTTGATCTTGTTTGCACACCACTTCTAATATCACCAATAACACTATCAATTGGATGATCTCTTGCAACATGTTGTGGTTGTAGCACTTGCACTTGATTGCTTGAGCTTGGTTGATCACTTGACTTGTCTTCATTTGATGAACTAGCACCATGATCTTGCACTTGAGCATTGCTAGCTTGCCTCAATGGAGAATTTAGCACTTCATCTTTATCATCTTGTACATCAACCACTTGCTTTGCTCTTATGTCACCAATGTCCATGTTCTTCATAGCTTCAACCAATTGAGTTCCACCAACATCTTCTAGATTCTCATCTTCATCTTGTGACCCATTGGTTTCATCAAATTGCACATCATGGACTTCCTCTAGAATGCCACTTGAGTTGTTCCAAACTCTATAAGCCTTGCTTGTAGTTGAATAACCGAGTAGGAACCCCTCATCACATCTCTTTTCAAACTTCCCCAATCTAGTGCCCTTTCTCAAGATGTAGCATTTGCAACCAAACACTCTAAAATAGCCAATGTTGGGCTTCCTTCCATGAAGTAACTCATATGGGGTCTTCTCAAGCAAAGTATGACAATAGAGCCTATTAATATAGTAGCATGCCATGTTGATTGCTTCATCCCAAAATGATTGACTAACATTGTACTCATGAAGCATTGATCTAGCCATATCAAGCAATGTTCTATTCTTCCTCTCAACTAGGCCATTTGATTGTGGAGTGTACTTGGCCGAGAATTGATGACCAATGCCATAGTGATCACACAATTCTTCCATTCTTGTATTCTTGAACTCACTCCCATTGTCACTTCTCACTTTCTTGATTCTCATGTCAAACTCATTGTGAACTCTAGTGAGAAAGGTCTTGAAGGTGTCATACACTTCACTCTTGTCACTAAGAAAGAATACCCATGTGAATCTTGTGAAGTCGTCCACTATGACAAACCCATATTTGTTGCCACCAATACTTGTATATGTAGTTGGGCCAAATAGATCCATGTGCAACAACTCAAATGCCTTGCATGTGCTCATTATGCTCTTCTTTGGATGTGAGTTTCCAACTTGCTTCCCGGCTTGACATGCACTACACAACTTGTCCTTCTCAAATACAACATCTTTCAAGCCTTCAACAAGATTGTGTTGTGTGAGCTTCTTCAATTGTTTCATGCCAACATGTCCAAGCCTTCTATGCCAAAGCCAACCCAAACTTGATTTTGATATCAAACATGTTGTCAAAGAAGCTTCACTAGTGTTGAAATCAACAAGATAGAGATTCTCATATCTAAAGCCTTTGAACACCAAGTTGGAGCCATCAAGAGAAACTACCTCAACATTATTTGCTCCAAAGATGCACTTGTAGCCTCGATCACAAATTTGTGCCACGGAGAGAAGATTGAAATCCAAGCTTTCAACTAGCATCACATTGGAGATACTCATGTCATTTGATATTGCAATCTTGCCCAAACCAACAACCTTGCCTTTCTTGTTATTGCCAAAAGTAATTGACTCAATGCCACTATCATTCTTCTCAATTGAATCAAACATTCTTGATGTGCCGGTCATGTGTTGAGAACACCCACTATCAATAATCCAATGCCTTTCTCCGGCTTTATAATTCACCTACAAGCAAATCAATGAAGCTTAGGTACCCATTTTTGCTTGGGTCCTTGTAGGTTAGTGACTAAGCTCTTTGGTACCCAAATTGCCTTCTTCTTTGGGCCAACAATGGGTGTACCAACAAACTTAGCTTGTACACCTTTCACACCCTTGGTAAGCACATAACAAGAATCAAAAGGTATAGCATTGTCAAGTTTCTTGTTTTGTTGATTCTTGTTGCAATTTTGCTCTAGGTGCCCAACTTGCTTGCATCTATAGCAAAACCGACCATTGCTCTTCACAAAGCTAGGCTTTGGAGTTGCAAAGGCCGACTTGCCTTTCTTGGGGTTATAGCCCAATCCCTCTTTATTAAGAGAGAACCTTTGGCTACCCAAGCACTTTAGCAAGCGGGCCTCACCACCATAGGCTTTGCCTAAGGCATGAGTGAGCTCATCCACCTCCTTCTTGAGGGTCTCATTCTCTACCATTAGTGTAGCATCACAAGTGAAGCCATCACTAGTAGTGGAGATAGAGTCGGTGGTGGTGGTGGATGATGTGCTACAAGAAGGGTTAGCATTTGTCATGATGATAGGTTGATAAAATGACTCATCAATGATGTCACAAGTAAGACCTATATCACATGATGCAATCACCACTTTCTTTGCTTGTTGCTCAAGTAGAAGTGAGTGAGCTTCTTTAAGCTTAGAATGAGCATCACCAAGCTTCTCATGGTCTACCACTAGACTCTCATGAGTGGTCATAAGCTCACCTAGGGCTTTCTCAAGTATTTCTACTTTCATTGAAAGCTTCTTGCACTCCTTTTCCTTGGCAATAGCTATATCTCTAGTTTCTTGCATCAAGTCATATAATTGATCCTTAGTCGGTTCATCATCATCATCAACATTATCAACATCGTGAGCATATTCCATCTCACTATCATCATCACTATCATCATATTGTACCTTTGTTTCCTTGGCCATGAAGCATGATGGTGATGTAGAGAATAATGAAGACTTCTTGTTGATGGCGATGGAAGCCATAGCCTTGTTGCTTGAATCTTCATCTTCATCATCATTGTCACTTTCCCAAGTGACCACAAATGCACCATTCTTGCCCTTCTTGAGTGTCATCTTGGCCTCATGCTTCTTCTTCTCAAGCTTGCCCTTGTTGTAGTTCTTCTTCTTCTCATAGGGGCATCCGGCTTGTAGATGCTCGGTGCTATCACAATTGAAGCACTTTCTTGGTTGCTCTTGCTTCTTGAAGCTGTTCCTCTTGAAGCCTCTTCTCTTGATGAACATGTGTCCCATCTTCTTCACTACAAGAGCAAGTGCCTCATCATCAATCTCAAAGTCACAATCTTCCTCATTGTTTTCTTCTTCTTCAAAGATTGGTGCTTTGCCCTTGGAGGATGTGGCTTGGAATGCCACGGTCTTCTTCTTCTTCTCCTCTTCTACCTTCTCATCATCTTGATCAAATTTGTCATATGTCAAGACTTCACCAAGCAAATCATTTGGCTTCTTAGCTTCAAGCCCATCTCTTTGTAGCATAAGCTTCAACATCTTGAAGCTCCTCGGCAAGCAAATCAAGAACTTGTGACAAAAATCTTCATCTTTTGTCTTGTGCCCCAAACTCTTGAGATCATTTACAATGACTTGTAAGCGATGAAACATTTCAATGATTGTTTCATCCTCTTTCTTCTTGAAGTTCTCGAACTCACTCTTGAGTCCATATAACTTGGCACTCTTCACAACCTTGGTGCCCTCATAGGTCTCACCCAACCTAGTCCATACTTCACTAGCAAGTTCCAAATCCTTGATCCCCTCAAACACCTTTGTATCAATGCCATTGTATAGGGTGTTGAGAGCCATTCTATTGCATGTGATGTTGGCTTTGTCTTCATCGGTGAGATGATCATTATCAAGAATAGCATAGTCGTGCAATGTGACTTGCAAGACTCTCTCTTGTATTGAACCAAGATACATGATCATTTTTCTCTTCCAATGATCAAAGGAACTAACTCCATCAAACATAGGCGGTTTGCCCCCAACATGGTTGAACACAATTTGAGCCATCTTAACACCGTAGGATGTTAAGCCTTGCACTAAAACGGTGACCTCGGCTCCGATACCACTTGTAAGGTCCTAGATGGCTAGAGGGGGGGTGAATAGCCTATAAAAATTTCTACAAACTCACTAAGCAAACTTCGTTAGATACACAAACGGCGGAAAGCAAGTTTTGCTTAGCCTACTAGATGTTGCAAGCCTCCTATCCAAACGATTCTAGTAGGTGATCACTAGCACAAACAATAGCTACCGCTAGTGATCAAGAGTTCTACCCACGGATTTAATCTACACAAGGAGTGGTTCCCGACCGACCACACAAGCAATTCTACCCACGGGATTTAGTCTACACAAGTTGTGGTTCCCGACCGACCACGCAAGCAATTCTATTTTGCAAGAATGTAAACAAAGTAATACAAGAGAGGATGAGACTTGTTATACCGACGCGTCGAGTCGAGGTTGCCAATCACCAAGAGAATGAGCAATCGATCACAATCGGCAACACACAATCGATGACAACCAATCACCGGGAGACAAGGATGAACACAATTGTTTTTGTTCACCCGGTGTTCACTTGGGCACCGCCAAGCTACGTCACCGGTTGTGTCGACCAACACCTAGATGGTTCCTCGGTGTGACCCTCAAGTCACTAGCCCCTCAAGGCTCGCCCCGCAAGGCACCGCAAGACACCACTCTCAAGCGAGGTACTCAACGACACGCGCAATCCACTAGGATGCTCTTCGTGATCCCCACGAGGTGAGCTCAAACCTCTCACAATCAACCGGAGGTGGCCAAGAACAATCACCTTCTCTTGCCAACGCCTCCAACAATCTCCAAGCCGGCTAGGAGCGGTACTCTCCAAGAGTAACAAGAAATCCACCGGCTAAACCACCCACAAGTGCCACTAGATGCCCTCAAGCAATGCAATGCACTAGGTGATCTCTCAATCTCACTTTGGATTCACAATCAAGCAAGAGAGATGAGAGGGAGAGTGTTTCTCTAGCACAAAGGATGAGCAAGTGAGTAGAAATGGGCAAGAGAGCTCCCCATGGCCGGCCAAGGGGCTATTTATAAGCCCAAGGCGAAATCCAACCGTTACCCCTCGGGCCGGCCGATTTCAACTCGCCGGACGCGTCCGCGGCCCAAGCGCCGGACGCGTCCGGCGCCTCCTCGCGCGCCCGCGTCAGCCGACCGTTGAAGCTCCTCGTTCAAACGCATCACTCGGCCGGACGCTAAACAGTGAACCACCAGCGTCCGCCGCCCGAGTCAGTGGCGAGTCCGGCGCTACCTAGCAGCTCGACCTCGAGCCCACAGCGAGACCACGCCGGACGACGCGTCGCGCGGCCGCGTCCGCCGCGCGTCCGCCGAGCACTTGCTGCAACGCCCGAGACCGTTTCACCGCGTCCGGCCGCCCGCCGGACGCGTCCGCCCGCCGCGTCCGATGGTCTCTGCGCCCAGCCAGCCACCTCGCGCCATGCCACAATGCGCCGGACGCGTCCGGCGCCTGCCCAAGGCGCGTCCGGCGCCTCTTGCAGAAGCAGCCTTCGTCGTTTCGTCGCCGCGTCGTGACACCAATTTCTCCAACATGCTATCCAACAAGTATACCAACTTGATCATCAGAGATAGCATGATTTCAACCAAATTTTGCATCCGGCGCAATAGAGAATATGCATCCATTTTTCCCGAAAGCGCCGAATCCCGCCTCACGAGGCTCGGCGGGAGGAAGAGAGGGACCCAAACCCATCTCTACCACCGCAAACCACGCGCGCCCAAACGCCACCTTTGTAAATGTGCCAACACCACCAAGTGTACATCTCCATGTGCTTGTGTGTTAGCTTTTCACAATCATTTCCCAAAGGTTAGGTTAGCTCACTAGGCCCTACATGCAATGCACTTCATGAATTCACCTAGTGGCACCCGTGCGTCGAATAGCCGATAAGACTTCCCCTCTTAATAGTGCGGCTATCGAACCTAAACCACTCACACCCTCTATGGTGTCTTGAGTGCAAAACAAAATGGCCCTAACGGTTATACCTTTGCCTTGAGCCCATTTTGTTCCTCCAAATGATATGAACACTTCACACCATCATGTGACCGTCTCGATCCATCGACCTCGACTTCACTTGCCCTTCACCGTGCATCGGTCCATCGGCGCCTAGTCTTGTCCGAGCTTCACCATCGCATGGTCCTTCACTCCGAAGCCTCGACTAGCCCTTCACCTTCAACACCGGTCCATGGAGCCAAGCATCGTCTTGATCTTTATCTTTGATCACATGACATGTGTTATGCTTCATATGCAATAAGCTCATCATGTGGACAACTTTTCTCTAAATCAACCACTTAGATAAACAAGGTTAGTCCTAGGTTTCATCAATTAGCCAAAACCAAACTAGGGACTTTCAGCTGCTCGCAGCCCTGTGGTAGGAAGAGGTGCTATTGGAAGGGGCTGTTGAAGGAGGTTTGCTCGGCCCTCCCATTTTGGAGAGGTTGGACTTGAGGTGGATTGCCCCCGTGGTTGGCCTCCTTGTGGGTCCAGCCTTCACCTTGGCACCGGGCGGAGGCCTCGACCTTGCCGTCGACCTCATGCTGTCCCCATGGCTAGACCTGCTGCTCCAGGGTGCTAGCGTGGCTACGGGCTCAACAGCCATGGCCTCTCTCTCTAGGTCTTCTTGAGTGAAGGAGGGAGTCTCGCTATTCGGAGTGCGAGCGGAGTTGTAGAGGGCTAGAATATGGCTCGCCATTGGCACTCGAAGCTAGGCAACCTTGCTGGTTTGGAGAGGGAGAGAGAGGTAGAAGACAATGTTTGTCTTGGTGTAAAGAGAAGGAGAGGTCGGGGGTGGTATTTATAGGTGAAGATGGGCTACTCTCGCATCTCTCGCGCATCAGGATCAGAATCACCAGGATCATCAGCATCAGCACAGCACAGGAAAGAGATGGGAGAAAATCGGGCGTTAGAGGGCGCCAGACAGGCGCGCGCGCCTGAGGCGTGAGCGCGCCAGCCTGGGCGCCGCTCTGCCCCGGTTTTCTTCCATCTTCGGCTGATGCTGTCTGATTTTCAAATTTGGTGGTGATTTTGATTGCACAGGCGCGGGAAACTGAAATGTGATTGAAAATTTGAAATATTTTTGATATTTTGGTAAGAATAAAATATTTTTATGTGGGAAAAATCCTAAAAATCAGAGAGAAGTTAGAGGGTTCCCACACAAAATATACATATAGGAAAATATATATAGGGAGAGGTTAATTTGTAGCTAGCTACAGAATAAGTTATTCTATAGCCACTTCATTTACCATACTTTTATACACTGATTTACGATAATGTCAGTACATATTTACGATAGTTGAGTTACTATAACACATAGGGATATTTACCATAATGTTATAGTAAATCACATAGGTAAGAGTTACTATAATCTTAGAAATTGACGTAGTAATTATCGTAACTCAAAGTGGCTACAGAATAACTTATTCTAGCGTAGCCATTTAGAAATAACTTGATTCTAATATATATATATATATATATATATATATATATATATATATATATATATATATATATATATATATATATATATATATATATATATATAAATTTAAACACAAGAAAGATAGAATAAATAAAAGTCATGCCCTAAATCAAATCAAAAAATTATCCGGCATGACTAAATCCATTCTATCAATTTCTTGGTTTAATTTTGTGCGATAAGAAGGCTCAAGGAAAGGTTTTAAATGGTGACCATTTACCTTGGAGTTGTTACCTTCGTCGTCTTGGATCGTGATTGCGCCATGAAACGATGTGTTGACGATGGTATATGGTCCCTTCCACTTGCTTCTCAGCTTCCCCTCACCGAATAATTTCACCTTGGAGTTGAACAACAGGATCTTATCGCCCTGCCGAAACTCCTTGGTTTTGATCCGGTTGTCGTGCCACCTCTTTGCTCGCTCTTTGTAGAGCTTGGCACTGTGGTATGCCTTCTCGCGCCATTCCTCAAGCTCGGAGATTTGCCTCTGGCGGTGTCTCCCAGCTAGCTTGAGGTCCATGTTCTAGCTCTTAATTGCCCAGTAGGCTCGATGCTTGAGTTCTACTGGCAAATGGCAGCTTTTTCCATATACAAGCTGGAATGGTGACATGCCGATGGGGGTTTTGTAAGCGGTCCTGTATGCCCAGAGTGCATCAGGAAGCTTACTTTTCTAGCCTTTCCCCATGTCATTGACCGTTTTACGTAGGATGTTCTTGATCTCGCTTATTTGAGGTCTCGGCTTGGCCACTTGGTTTGTGGGTGGTATGGCGTGGCGATGTTGTGCTTGGCCCCTAGTTCCTTCAAGAATGCTCGAAGGTTCGGTCGACGAAATGTGATCCCCATCGCTTATCACCATGCGTGGTGTGCCAAAGCGAGGGAAGATTATTTCGTGGAACATCCTTCGGGCATGCATGGCGTCGGCTGCTCGGCATGGCATGGCTTCCACCCACTTGGAGACATAGTCAACAGCAACAAGGATGTACTCGCAGTCTTGGGACTTCTAGAAGGGCCCCATGAAGTCAATGCCCCACACATCAAATATTTCTGTTTGAAGGTTGTAGTGGAGGGGCATTGCGTTGCGAGCTGTGATATCACCCTGGAACTGGCACTTCCGGCATCTCCGAATAAATTCTTTGGTGTCGGCATACATCATTGGCCAGAAGAATCCGCACTGCCAGATTTTTGCTTGAGTGCGGAATACTCCATAGTGGCCTCCGTATGGTGCCGAATGACAACTCTCAATGATCTGCATCCCTTCTGCTGCCGGCACACACCTCCTTAGTATGCCGTCTAAGCACACTCGGTACAGGTACGGGTCATCCCACAGATGATGACGGCTCTCAACCTCCAGCTTTTTCCTGCTTTCCCCAGGTGGTACATGCCCTGCAACCATGTAATTCACAATGTTTGCATACCAGGGGTTGGAGTCCGTCACCGCCAATAGCATGTCATCGCGGAGGAAGTCATTGATGGGCAAATCCTGCATGTTAGTGACTTGCAATCACGACAAATGATCTGCTACGGTATTCTCTACCCCCTTCTTATCTTTTATCTCTAGATAAAACTCTTGGAGCAGGAGAATCCAGCGGATCAAACATGGTTTTGCATCTTTCTTAGTGAGCGAAAATTTCAAAGCAGCATGATTTGTGTAAATGATCACCTTTGCGCCCACTAAGTAAGACCGAAACTTGTCGATAGCAAATACTACAGCAAGAAGCTCTTTTTCTGTTGTTGCATAATTGAGCTGAGCTCCTGTCAACTGTTGGCGGTCCTTATTGACACATTTTAACCGCCAATTTAAGATAGAAAAGGGAGAATTACATGTTCTTACACGCATATACTTGTGCTATTAACCGAATTCCACTTGTACCTGGAGTTTAGCAACATTTACAGGAAATACACCAAGTACAGGGGAATTTATTCAGAAAAGGTGCTTTCCGGCAAAGCGTAAAAGAGGCACAAGGAGGAGACAGGCCCATCCAGGATCGAAATGGGCCAAAACACCACACCACCTCGACACACCTGACAGGAGGGCCCCACCAGCCGAAGTCAGTTGGGGGGAGGCGTCACCCTGGCGCGGCCGCGCCAGGGGCGCGCTCGTGCCCCCCCAGCCTGACAGGTGGGGCTGCTTCCTGGAGGCGGTACATTAAATGCAAAGGAGGGCGGTGCGCTGGTGTTCCTTCCATGTATGGCTCCAAACCGACCTGCTCCATATATAAAAGGGGAAATCCAAGCCATTTCTCCACACACATTTTATTTGAGCCATTCTCCTCTACTCTTGTTCTTTAGCCTAGTCTAGTAGCTTAGGAGCTAGGTTGAGCTATCAAGGAGGGCTTGTCTCCTAGGAAGAAGTTCATCACTTGGTAATTTACTATGGAGTGTTCTTCCTGTTTCAAGTTCTTATTCATATTATGTAGCCTTGTTCTTGAACTAGAGTATAGTTGCGTTGTTGCTAAACCTGATTCATATGAACTAGACCAAAGTTCTTATGATCAGTTCTTAGCATGTTCTTCGTTGTTCTTCATCGTTCATATAATTTATAGGAGTAGAGATCTTGATGAGAATGGGGTAACGGTTCGTTGTTCCTTCGGGTTTGCCTACGTTCTAGCTCGTCCATCCGCAGGGTGGGAGTCCGCGGGGGATGTAGGTAGTTCTCAAATATGCGGGCGTGGTGTCCGGATACGAGAGAGCCTTCGAATATGACGGAATGCCACGGTTGAGGGGTAGGCGGCAGGAGGTGACACCCCTGTCCGTCCTTTGTAATCCCCCACGTCCGTATGTCGTGTAGGAGTTCGTAAATGCCTCTATCGGCTGGTCGCCCGCGGGGGTCTCCCGTTATCTTAGGCTCGATCTGTCTCTTACCCCCAGACTATATGACTTAGCCGTTCGGGACATAGCTACAATTGACCTACACCGCTCCGCTTAGGTTTATTCTTTATTCGTTCATTCATTTATTCTTTCTTTTATTCTTTATCCTTGAGATTGGCCAAATGTGTGTCCACTATCTTGCAAAACCATTTATACTTACCCCTGTATAGTACTTAGAGTCTCATTTCAATGACATGAAGTCAATCATCCATATCCATGTTTAGACACATCTACACCATGCCTTCCTACGGGAAATATAAATAACGATACCACGAGAATACTCCCCGGGTGAAATGCTACAATGATAGATCCGTGCGCTTGCGGATAATTATATCTTTAGAACACGACTATCAACCACGGCGTTTCTTGGTGTGACCACTGGGATGTAACAATTCTAGTGATTGCGTTAAGAAATGCCAACAAGCATTTACGGCGCCGTTCTTGGGAAGGCATTGGTTGAAAAGAATCTAGCATAAACATGGATATGAGTTGACTTCATTAGAAATGGATCTAGTCTATGCAGGCTAACTTTCATGTTTTCGTCTGTTGTGGATGAAAACAGGATAGTGCAGGGCTGGTTCATTTGCCAAAATCGTTATACGAATCCATAGGCAGCTCCGCTGACAGTTGAACCAGTACCACCCACACCATCAGTGATGGCCCAGAAGTCAATCCGTGAGTTCTCAGCTCCCGCTGTCACTCATGTGCCCACGGGGCCCATTGTCGACGCAGCGGAGAAGAACTTTGAGCTCAGGACTGGATTCATCACGATGGTGCAGTCAAGTCCATTCGCTGGACTACCCAATGAGGATGCAAATGCTCATTTGCAGTGCTTTATGGAGCTTTGTGACACGGTCATCATCAAGGACGTATCTGCGATGTGATCGGGCTCCGTCTGTTCCCTTCTCCCTCTCGGGGGAAGGCGAAACGGTGGTTCTACAAGGACAGAGAAGCAGTGAGCACGTGGAACAAGTGTTCCACGGCATTCCTCACCAAATTCTTCCCCATGGGTAAAACAATTGCCCTGAGAGGAAGAATCACCAACTTCCAGCAAACTCAGCAAGAACCCATCCCTGAAGCATGGGAGAGGCTTCAAGATTATATTCAAGATTGTCCTCATCATGGGATGGAGAACTAGCTGGTGCTCCAGAATTTTTACAATGGGTTAACACCCATGTCTAAAGGGCACCTTGATGCCGGCTATTTGGAGGAGCATTCCTATCACTTACAGTTGACAAGGCTACGGCTTTGATCAACAAAATGGTGGAAAACCAAGCTTGGGGGGAAGATAGGACCCCAACCAAGCAACAAAAAGGCATGCACACAGTCAAGGAGATTGATATGCTTGCCGCTAAAATAGAGCTACTCCTCAAGAAGATGGAGGAGCGTGCTACAGCAAGCATGACTGACTCCGTCAAAACCATGGACTCTCGCATGACTTGCGAAGTCTGTGGTAATGTTGGCCATTCAGGAGGTGACTGTCCTGAAACCCGTGAAGAAGCAGCATATATCAACAACGGGTTCCGCCAACAACAAGGAGGAAACAAAGTGGCTACTCACGACCACCATTCCAAGGTAATTCGAATTATAACTCCAATTATAATTCGAATCAGCCTTCATTCAAAGAGCTAGTCCTTGGGCAAGCCAAGATCAATGAAAATCTGACCAAAAAGATGCTCGACAATGACAAAGTTCTTGGAAGCATCAATGATAAGATAGAAGGCTTATCTTCTGCTGTTAGAGATCAGCTGGGCTTCAACAAAATGATAGAAACACAGTTAGCCCAGATAGCTGCATCTCTTCCAAGTAAGAGTGGCTCAGGAGGAATTCCCGGGCAGCCCGAGATCTCACTAGAAACAGTTAACATGATCTCGACATGGCCTGGTACGCCATGTCCCAGTGGGGGCTCTGTCTTGGAAAAGAAGGGAGACCCTGGCCGCCCGACTATCACCATCGCAATAGGCCCACATATCATTGATAACGCCTGTTGCGACCTCGGAGCCAGTGTGAACATGATGTCCAAGGCGACATATGAAAAATTGTTGGGAGGACCTCTGTCCCCTCCAACATTTATGATGCAAATGGCAGACCGGACTATCACACGGCCCGAGGGGATAGCGAAGAATATCCTGATCAGGATCCAGGATGAGTATGTTCCAGTGGACTTCGTCATCCTAAACACAGGAGACACAGACGAGGGACCACTCATCCTTGGGCGACCATTCCTCTACACTACCAAGGCAGCAATATACGTTGGGAAGGGAATAGCCAGTTTCCACTTCAACGCGAAGGTGATCAACCTTCGTTTTAATGGCTACCCTAAACCAAACAAGCAAAGAAGAACCCGCCAAAGAAGCGGCAACCCAAGGCGAAGAAATCTGGACCCAATTCTCCCGGGCCAGGTGAATCATCAAACGAAATTGATGAGGGAGAAAGTCCCGCTCAACGGACTTTAAATCGGTGAGCCCCGGCCGTCGGAACCGGCGCGATTATCGAAAAAAAATATATCTTCCTTTATTTACAAAATTTTTATTTATAAAAGTATTTTCTTTGCACTCACTTCTTTTTGTGAGCAAATAAAACAATTTTTATTTTCAAAACTTTTTATCTCAAAAATTCTGAAAATTTGTTAGTTAGAAGGAATAAATTTTTCTATTATTAAAAATTATTTTTAAAATATTTTTGAAAAATTTGTTTTTATCAAAATTTGTTGGAAATTTCGAAATTTGGGGAAGTTTTGGGGCCGGAAACCAACCCCAACGGCCACATTTTTGAAATGGCCGTTGGGAGCTACCCGGCCAAAGGGCGGTGGCGGGCGGGCCCCGGCACTGGCGCGCGCGCGAGGGCGCGGCCGCGCCAGCCGAGGCGGCTCTGCCACCCGGCCAGGGCTCCAACGGCTGGGAGCCATTGCTCCCTCCCCCTTGGCCGGTGCTTGGCCTATAAATAGGAGAGGAGCCGGCGGTGGAGCTTCACCCCTCTCACACTCACACACTTTCACTCCTCTCACTTCCCCACTTCATTCTTCAAGCAATTCTTCCAACATATTTTGAGTAGAGCAAGTAGCAAGAGCACTCTTGGGTGTAGAAGTTCATTCTCTACTAACCCTTCACACCCAAGAAGCTCTCTCTACTTGTAAGCCATGGCAGGAATCGGGAGCTTGCTTAGGAGACGCTCCAAGCGTCGCCTCGGCGAGTCAAGCTCTCAAGCTCCCGAAGTCCCCGTGGAAGAGCGGCAGCCCGAGGAGGTTGAAGGAGCCGGCGAGGAAGAGGTGGCGCCGGAAGCGCCACAAGAGCAAGTCATGAATGAGGAGGACAAGCTGTACCTCGACCTGGAAGAGGGTCGGGAGATGCAAGCCTACTTCCACCTCAAAGATCGTCTCTTCCTCCACACGCAAGTCTATGACTCCAACCTCCTCCACCGCATAGGTATGGATGATGAATTCGATCTTGTGTGGAGGTCTGTTGGTTGGGAGGATGTTGAACCCATCGAGGAACAAGGTTCACGCCTCCTAACCATACAGTTCCTAAGCACTTTGCTAGAAACCGACGATGGTGTGATTTTTTGCTTGTTCAACGAGGAGCATGAGCTTACTTGGAAAGAGCTCAGTGTTCATCTGGGTTTCAACCGAAGATGCTTCCTCGATCTTGATTTCGCCACCATCGGTTTCGATCGAAACAAGTTTTGGGAAGAGATTTCTGGGAGGGTTGAGTTTCAATCTTTCAAACCCCAGAACACCCAAATCCATCATCCTACCTTGAGATTTATGCATCGTTGGATGTCCATGGTTTTCTTCCCCACTAGTGTGGTTAGATGGGTGCGCACGGCCGAACTTAAGTTGCTCTATGCCATTGTCAAGAAAATCAAGGTATCACCCGTGAGGGAGATCGTTCATCATTGGCAAGACATAGTTCGCAACAAGTATCCGGTCCTGTGCACCTCTCTGGTCACTCGTGTTGCCAATTCGATGGGTATTTTAGAGGGTGAGGTTGTTGATTACATTCCTATTCCGCGACCCATTTGTGACTTGACCACCTTACTCCAAGGGCACACGTTGACCACCCACGGCACAAAGGATGAGCTCTATTTCTTTTTCCCTGGCTACGAAAATAGGATCCGGTTACCTAACCCAAATTACTATTTGCGTAATTGCCAGTCACTAACCTTTGTGCTCAAGACTGCTGAAGATATTCGCAGGGAAGAACTTACCAGCAGGACACGACGAGGCAGGGCAGGGGATGAAACAAGCCCCAGTTCCTCACAGCCGGAGCAACAATGGACCCCCTATCAGGATTACACGGGGTATGCTCCATAGGGCAGCGGGAGCTGGGACCAGTTTGTGCCTCCTGCACCGACCACAGAGGCATGGGCCGAGGTAGGCATGGACGAGTGGGAGCGCCACCGGCAGCAGTACGAGGATATTCCACCACCCGTCCAGCCACGACACAACCCCGAGATAGAGGCCCTCGGCACCCGCATTGGAGAGCTGCAGATTCAAACAGGTGAAATACAGCACTCTCTCACCTCATTTGTGCAGGAGACCCACGAGTGGCAGGCACACATGGACTAGAGGTGGGACGGCTTGAGTGCACAGATGCAGCAAGACCAGGCTCAACATGAGGAGTTCTGGAGGTTTATGGGATATCACCCCGACAAAGGAGCTTCACACAAGCTTGGGGAGGACCCCCAAAGGTATCTTGCATTGCATATTTATTTTCTAGTAATTTTATTTTTCTTTAGCATGTTTAATTCCTGTTCTTATGCATTAAAAAAACCCAAAAATATTTTTATTCCCGTGCCTCTTAGTATGTCTTTGTAAAAATGTGTAGTTCACCCTTGTTGAAATGATGAGGTTGCTCTGTCTCTTGTTTCTTTGTACCCTAGTTATAAACATTGTTTTCTCTAGATTTGGGTTTATCGGCTTAAAATGTCTCATCCTGAAAACTTGCTTTTTAGTGGGAGCACTTGTGTTTTCTTGTCTAAGTTATTGCTGGGTATGATATAGTACTATAGCCACAGCTATGACTTTGCTCTAGAGTACGACTTGACTTCCGGAGTTTTCATTTGCAAAATATTTAAAAAACAAAAAGTTCCTCAATGATTGTGAAATACCCACCAGAGCCATATAAGTTATCTGTAGTATAAACCTTCATACGCTGCTTGTTCGTACATTGAGTTCGGTCGGATCAGATACCGACGCGAGATTATGACCTTACACCCATGATTGAGATTTCACTTGCACCCACCAAATAAAATGCCGACTCTTACACTGAGAGTCGTGCACAACATGCACCCCTTTCCATCCGCCAACTCTTACACTGAGAGTTGCGCACCATCTTTCCACCAAATAAAAATGTCGATGCTTATCCTGAGGATCGCGCATGCTTTAGCCACCAAAAAGTACTCCTTGCATTTTTCATCATTACATCTCTCTCCATTTTCATTAATCATTTATCAGAGATGGGATATTCACTCATTCGAAAAAAAAAAGAGAGAAAAAGAGCAAGGGAAAGAAAAAAAAGGATAGGATAGTGCAATAAATCAACGGGAAAATCTTTAGATCCCCGTTCAAAAAAAAATAATAAGAGAAAGAGAAAAAAAAAGAGAGAGAAAAGAAAAAGATTATTCTATTCATAGCCCATACTCTTCTTTTACCATCACCATCATTCAAATAAAAGAGAGACACAATGCATGGATGTAATACCCGGTTTTAAGAACAAAACCGATATACACCATATGTGAGTCCTAGGAGTCAATTCCCACATATGGCTACAAGTCAAGGGTAGTATCAGTAAACAATGCTTAAAAATATGTAAGGTACTTAGTATAAGAGAGATATACCCTTAGGTAGCAATCAGTGGAAAGACAACTCCGATCTTCACATAAGGACTCCACTCCACTGGATTCAAACTGACTGGTTGACCACAAGCCTAACTCCACTCCTGAGGTGTGGGGGGAATTGCAAGAGTGAGTCCATGTCGAACTCCGCAAGTATAACAAGTATAATCTCATAACCACATGATCAAGTGAAACTGAATAAATGAATTGCACATAAACAATTTAAATGAACATATAAAGTTCCTTGAGTTTTCCAGGCCGCCCTGTCCGTGGGCACGGACGATTAATCGATTTAACTCTGCGCAGATGTGTACCCTTTTCCTGTGAGTCGTGATTTACCCTTTCGCCCGAGGTAGCTAGTCTCTTGACCCTCTTCCAAGGAAGGTCGGCAGGGTTCACTATGAAGCCTTTCAAAGGTTCGTCTAACAAGTTAGGGCCGCTAAGTTTCCTCATCAATAAGCATGAACCCTACCCGGGAACATACGGAGCCCCATTTGCGCCCTTTCAGGTAACCACTAACAAGCTAGAAAAGGTCCTCATACTGGGCTAAAGCCAGAGCCATCTAGCCCTCACAGTGGCACGTTAAGTCCCAGCTTTTGCCGAAGGATAACATTCATTTTCTTATGTTTACCACATATTCATTAGTCAAGCTTACAAGATCATGGTCACAGAAAGAATACCGAAGCTATACTTGCCTTAAGATTTGCTTCACACCCAAAGCAAAATGTTTAGAGAATAATCAACTTTGTCTTCCCTTCTATAGCTTTGACACTCAGCTTCTGGTCTCCGGCATTCATAAATGGTTCTTGTTCTACTCGTAGCAAGCACCCACACACAAAGAACACATGCAAGCAACAAATAAAGCGTCTAAGAACAACAGAGCAAGAGCTTTGGAGCAATGTGCTAAGAAAGAACATGGCTGATAGTAGATAGATACAAGAGTTTCGGATAATTAGTGTAGACAGATGTCGTACCATAGGCTAGCTGTTTCTGCTGCCCTTCATGGATGGATGTACTTGCTTGTGTGTATACAGGCATGTATAGCGCTTGAGTTGAGAGCAAGCTGTAATATGGCCATCACGTGCATATATATGCCACGGCTGATTCTCGAAGGCAGTAACTGATTATATATAGAGTTTACATTAGGACAAAATGGTAGAATGTAGATGGAATAACTAAATGGCTAAATCACCATTGGCTTGAGGTAAAGGATTAGAAGAAAATCGGCAACATTTAGAGGCACGTACTTGCAGCAAGGTACAGAGGCATGCATGCACTTGACCAATTTGCTCCACGATGCTAGCCTGCTGTAGAGGTGGGATGACATCAGCAAAGTATTTGGCCGATTGAATAATGCGGTATTACCATATCATGGCGGGATACATGACTTGATCACCTACGTGAATTGCTCACACATGCATAGCATGTCCGGCTTCATGCAGGGAACGACATAGCACAGTTTCACATCAAGGCAATGAGCTATGATCAAGACAGATGGTTCCGTACCTAAACATGCTCGCCATCAATTCAATAGCCGACGAACTAGTCGATCATGCTCTAGAGAGCTCGTTGGTGTCGACGTAAGAGACTCACGAGGACACAGCTGCTGCGGCATGAGCTTGATAGTTGATATGGATGACGTGCTGACCATCAGGTCGAGAGTATGACGGACTGGCGCGGGGCTCAACCCGTGTTGTCGATCGGATGCTGCAAACATGAAACTCGGTTGGATTACGCGAACATGCGAGAGCCGAGAGTCCGATGAGAAAGCAGAGGTGCTCATGTCTTGATACGAACGGCGGCGACGGGCAGCCAGGCTGAACGTGTTAAATCCGCAGCATGGTATCCATGCCGGAGGGGCGACGATGACAGCGATATTGGCTCTGCTCCATGATACATGGTAGCAACAACTGGTTCAAGGCGAAAGGCAACGTGATCAGAGGCAACGTGATCAGTAACAAGGTAGGCACATCGATGAACAGCTAGCTTGCCAAGGCAAGATGGAACTTACGTGGTGCTCTAATTATGGTTTGCTCGGGATGGTGGATACACGCCGGTAGAGTCTTAGCCATGGGACCTCGTGATGACGATAACGGTGGCACAACTGATTTGTACGAGAGAACATTGTGGAGGAAGAAGGAACAGAAATTTGATGGGGTTGGTGCATATGAATAGGGAGGAAAACTTTGTACCTTTGCATCAGTTAGCAATATGGTACTAATTGATATTGCATCATCCATCTTTACTAATAGGCCTAATTAAATATTAGAGCCCATTAGTAAATAAAGCGATGGGCATTGAGCATTGGAATAAATGTGATGTTTTATTATTTTTAGAATTAATTAATTCTGTGGATAAAATAATTCTAGAGAAGTCCAGAATTGATTTTAAGCCACGAAAAATATTCCGAAGACTCCGAAAATTTAGAGAAAATTCACAAGAGATATAATGGAACATGAGCAACTCAAAATCAGAAATTTTGGGGTGTGACAATGGAGTACACAAAAAATATCCAAAAGTTAGGAACCATTTCTTTCATTCCACACACTTGCACAATCTCAATCAAGGTGTATGGTTTAATCTCCGTAAGGTCCGATCCTTGACCTTACAATATATGTGATACAAGTATGCCCACTTACATACCTATCCAAAACTCCACTCTCAGCTTGTTAGTGGTAGGTAGAAGGCAAAATCTCAAAAATGCCTTTGGTGAGGTTGCTATACACATTTGAGTGATCGAGAGAATCATTCGAGGAACTTGGGATTTCATTTTATAAAATTCTTAAAACCTCTGGAAGAATGGTCAAGCTTTGGACAAAAGATAAGCATAGGCCGTGGTGCTGTTCTACCTTGCATTCGCCCAAGACTTGGGAGCCAAAAAGCCCCATTAGAGCGAGATAATAAAAGGGTGGATAGAAATGCCGGTTTATTCAAATCCAGTGGAGAACATGCGTATAACTACGGTATATTAGAAATACGATCGGCATAGAAGTAGCTCCTGATCAACAACCCAAAAAGCCCAGCTTTGCTCGGGACGAGCAAAGGGTAAGTGTTGACGTTTCTTAGCGCAATCACCAAAGATAGATAATAAGTCTATCCCCGGCAACGGCACTAGAAAACTTGTTGGCACTTCTTAACGTGTGCAGAAAGAATCCGCAAGCGTACGGAAAGTACCGTTGTAGCTTTCACCCAGAAGTATTCAGGGTATCGTATTTTCCACAGGGAATGGAGGTATTTCTCCTAGCTAATACGTCCAAGGACAACCCAAGGGTAGAGTTGGTAGGAGGGGGAGAAGGATTCTATGGCTTTTGGGTCTACGAGTAGATAAACTACACCTACACTTGCTCACTTCGAGCACCGGATCGCACCTGGTCTGCCAAGTGATGCCGGCCTGTAGCTCTACGCCGTAGCCGGACGTGGGGGATTACAAGGGACGGACAGGGCTGTCACCACCTGCTGCCTACCACCTCAACCGTGGACTACGAGGCAAACGAAGGTAGCCGCTAACCTAGACACCACGTCTATGCTATTAGCTACTACTCTAGCGTCGTACAGGAACATCCGTCTCTATCAGGAGTCCTCTACTAGAGCAACCGCCACGAGGACGGTCGACGAACCCGCAAACAAGTATAAGTGGAGAATAAATACCGAAAGACTTATTACCAAAGAAAACCCGAACACTCACGTAGCGGGAAAACCCGACGAAGTGTAGCACTGGTGTTCTTTGAGGTACAAGGTTGGGGGAGAGACCGACAAGTCCGGCTCTTCCCCGCTCTTCCCTCACATCTCTCCACTACCAAGCTCTACTAGCTAGCTAGGGCCTAAGCCCATGGAGTGTAGCTCTTTATTCTCTAGGTGTAGTAGCTCTTGATCCTTGGAATGGTGTGTATGATGGAGGAATGGCACTCCTTTTATAGGTGGAGAGGAGGGGCTCTTTGGAAGAGTGCCATCCCCACATGGAAGGACCAAACCTGACCTCCATAGGCGGTTTCGGACCTTCCATACCGTGGCACCACCGAACCGACCATCGAGGCCCCACCAAACCGATCCGACCAAAGCCGGGCTGGGCCGCGCTCCACCGGCGCGCTCGCGCCTCGGGCGCGCTCGCGCGGGCCGGGCCCCGCCGGCCTTCAGCTTTGGTCGGTGGCCTCCCCGGGCCGGGTTTCGGTCGGCCCATCGTTGGTGCTTTTGGTTGGTTCGGCTTCGAGTGGCCTTTTCCTCCTCTTTTCTCTTGTTTGCTTGGGCCCAAAATAAAAGGTAATTTTACATAGGTGTTTTTCTTCATGTCTTGGCCCATTTTATGTGTATTTCGGTGTTGTCTGCAAAACAAGAATTCTCGCGCCACACTATGGAAATGGTTAGAGTAGAACCCTATTCTAGGTGAGATTTAGTTTGCCTAGGCTAAAGTTGGTGGGGTTAGAATCGAGTTAAGGACCGCCAACAACTCCCCCACACTTAGCTCTTTGCTCGTCCTCGAGTAAAGGTTGAAGAACTAAGGTGGTTGTATTCTCCCAAGAGTTGATCTGCATACAGATTATTCCAAGCTTTTTCCTGCATTTGTGAACATTCATGGTGGCTACCAAGTTATCTTATAGTCATTGAAGGAGGAATAGCTTGAAATCAAGTCAACTCACACTACCCATGCTTTGAGGCTTGGGGTTTTAGCATTTTCGCAAAGATAGCCTTAGCTCCTCATGTGATACTTTCAAGTCGCTCTTTTTAGGTGGCTAGTCCTATCCAGGTGTTCTTGATCATCCTACTACTACAGGCTGATATATGGAGTTTTGGGTATGGATGATGAACAGTTCCAATGTCAAGCCAACCGGACTCATGAAGAGAAGGCCATATCCCTAGATGATGCAAGTGCAAGTGCAAGTGTAGAAATATTTGTGGACTCGATCATGTTTCTCTCTTTATGAAGGAATATGCAATAAGGTATGGACTCAAAGAACATCTCTAAAACTTGTTTTATTTCTTCCTTTCTTTCTCTCTCTCTTTTTTTCTTCTCTCTTTTTTTTTCTTTTCTTTTTTTTCTTTTCTTTTTTTCTTTTCTTTCTTCTCTCTTTTTTTTTCTTTTCTCTCTCTTTCTTTTTTTTTTTGTTTATCTCAAGACCTTGGAGCGAGAATAATTCTTCCTTATTCACGAATTATGCTTCTTTTCGTAGGAATTTTCTAATAACACCATACTCTTCTTGAATGAAAGATGAGAGAGAGATGCATGACTTTGTTGGCGGGAGTATTTTGGTGAAAGAGGGAGAAGATGCGGAATATATGTGCTCAATTCTCAGTGTAAGAAATGAGCGTGTTGGTGGAATGATGGGTGCATATGGTGCGCGCCTCTCAGTGTGAGAGTCGGCATATTTATTTGGCGGATGAATGCTGTGCGCGGCTCTCATTGTGAGAGTCGGCATGTTTATTTGGTGGGTGAATGCAATGATCTTGGGGATAAGGCCATCTCTAGCAAGAATCTCAAGACTTGACATCGCTAAAAGTGGCTAAAACAGGTTTTGTAATTTAAGCGTAGACATTTGGCTCGTAGGACATAGCACTTATCACACGAGGAGCATTTGCTAAAAAGTTTTTGAATTTTTGCATAAAAAATACCCAAGTCCATTGCACGAGTTGGTGAGCATCATATCATTCTACTATATCTCACCTCGCCAATAACTTAGACAAGACATGGGGTCCCTATTGCAAGGTTGTTCACACAATCAAGATCGGCAAGGAATAAAAAGTATGCAACTTGTTCTCAATTGGTGAAAATAGGAGATGGAGTTTTGCAAAGTTCTTAGTTTTATTTAATCAATTTAAACTTCAAAACTTTAGAAGATGCGAGGTAGAGTTGCACAAACCACCACCGAAGGTGAAGGAGCCGATGAAAGTCGTTTGCTCGTCCTTCGCATGATGAGTTGCTTGATGTTGTGCATTGTGGTTGGGGAGATCTCGAATGTGAGAGTTAGTTATTCTTGAGAGATCTCCCCCACACTTGTTTTTGTACCTGCTTTTATTTTCAAAGAAACAACAAAAAAAAAGAAACAAATATGTGCTCTACTGGTTGGAAAACCAGGGAGCCAGATTTTTTTTATTGATCGAAAAAAATTCTTTATTTGCTCAACCAACTCGTAACTCAAACAAGGTCAAAATTAAGTTGCAAAGTAAAACAGACCTTGACTAATCTCCATAACAGATTACTTCCTATTGCTTATGGAAACAACTCAAGTTCATTAATCAAAATTCGACACCATGCCAAAATTTTGATCAAAGAAGGCAATTTTAACCTAAGCACCATGCTTAATTTAAAAAGCCTATGGATGTATTGTATACAAGCACACCCAAACCAGAGCATATGACATAAACATGAGAAGCAAGAATTTGTATGATCACATGGAGACAAGAATGAGCAAGAGAGTTGGTGAACTTTTATTACCTTTGCTTTACTTGAGTGTTCTTCCTTACCGGCAGCATGTGGATGGAAATTCCATGTGGGCTGCAACGGTGGCTTGTTCTCATGAGCTCCACTCAAATAATTACCAAGGCTAGGTCATATGCACAATTAGTGCGCACGGGCCATGGGCCTTAGTAATTGCAAAGGTCCAAAGAGGAAGGCTCTTCTTCTTCTTCTTTTATTTTTTTCTCTTTTTTTTTATTTTTTTCTCTTTCTCCCCCTTTTTTTTGTCATCATCATTTTTTTCAAAGTCCGGGGACCTTCATGTGTCCCCAATTTTTTTTTTTCAAAATCCAGGGACCTTCATGTGTCCCTCTTTTTTTTTTTAGCAAGGCGAGGCTAGCATCAACTCTCTCTTTCTTTTTTTTTCTAACTCTTGGTGTGAGTGGAACTCGGGATTTTTGCCGTCCTCCCCCACACTTGGACTTTTGTATAAAAGTCAAGTGTGTTGGATGAGGGTCTCCTTATCTTTCTTGGAGTGTGTCCTATCACCCAAGGACACCAAAATTTATAGTCGATGTAGCTTCCATGTTTTCAAGTGTCATATGACCCGTGCCCCTGTAACGGTTAGCAACAAGAATACCCGAAGGTGCATACGAACTTGACAATATGCCCTTACTTTTATTGAAAAGAAAAGTTTCTCATTATATATAACAACAACATTTAATAATAAAAAAAACTTTTCTTCTTTTTTTTTTAGATAATCCAGGGTATCTCCCGGCAGTGCTTAAGTTATGGTCTTAAGCTTGACTGTGGGAACTTTCCCTTGTAGCGATCGATGGTGGTGTAGTTCCCAGTTTCACCACCATTCTTTGGTCATTCAAGATTAAGCTACAAGGTTAGCGCCATCGTACTACTACTAGATTTGCAATGTTTATGGTAAACATAAGCATCGACAACCATCCTCTTAAATAGTTTGACAGCAGGAATGAAGTGGTGGTTGTGATCTCGTATGAGTACGTGGTGCCAAGAGCAACAAATATTGGAGACTCTAAAAAGGAGCATGAATCTTGAGAGGTTTTAAACGAGAAGGTTTCGTGCTCAATTGAGGAATCCTTCTTGGTCTCCAAATTTGGTGCTCTAGGTTTGTCCATGGCTTTGTGAGTTTTCATTCGAAAAGATATATCATATGGGACAAACGTTGATCTTTGATCACGAACGAGATCAACGTTGTGATGGCCGTAGGACAAATTTTGCATTCGAGTGAGGGAGATGATGAATGTTCGGTTTCACAAGGATGTGAAATGAATGGGGAAATGAACTTTGCCTCCTCGAACGCATTATGTTTAGGGAGATGCTCCACCAATGGAGTTTCTATGTGAGTGGTGGGAGCAATCTTTCCCAACATTTCATCAAGGCCCCCATTAGATGGTTCTTCTTGAATAAGACTTTCAAGAGGGTGGCCTATGAGAATATCAAACTCGAGGATGGTGTAGACGTAAAAATCTATGTAAACCTCGGCTTCATGAATTGCGATTGGCACAGCCCTAGCGATCCCACAACACTCAAAGATGAGTCCGATGGACCTCTAAAGAGTTTATCATTCGGGACTAGCGGAAAATTTCCCAACAAAGGCTTCCGCAAGGAATTGTGACATGATATTTGTCCCAACTATGGGGTTGTGTAGGGCTTTCATGGAAGTCCCTTTTATCGAACAATGTATGGTTGTGGATGGTGAAAGAATCTGAATTGCTTCAGAAGAACGTTTCACTTCCATCAACCATTCTTTTGATGGTTTTTCGTGAGGGGAGGCTTCCTTAGAATGAAATGTAGAATTTTCGTGCCAGGACATGTTCGAGGTTCTGCCATAATCCTCGAAATTGATAGCGAACTCTGAAGGATAAAGCATCCCTTCCTTCAGTGTTCGTTGCTCGGGTGAGGGCTCACTAGTCGAATCTAAGGATGGCAAGGGTAAGGATTCGGCTGATGAGGGCTCCTCAAAACTTGACATGCCCTTCTTTTGGAGAGGTTCAGCCTTTACGACAGGAGAAGCATGCTTCTCTACGAAGTGATTAAGGATTTTCCTCCTGTCCGTCGTAGTTTTATGTGAAAACGACCCTCCAAATGGCCGTGTCAAGGCATAGGGCAGCATCTATGTCTAGACCCGAACAAAAGAGATGCAATTGCATGCTTTCGGGCAAAGACAAGCCTAGGTCGACATGTACCAATGTTGTAAACCCGGCCCAGCTGCACCTATGGATTCCTTCTCATTCCCGCTCGAAGTCAAGGATTACCCTTGGTAGAGAAGTGATGTGAGACATAGGGAAGAATGCAAGATAAAACTTGTCTTTAAGTTCATCCCGAGTCTCCACTCACACTTTCTACGGCTTTAGTGTACCATTGTTTTGCCTCTCCCACAAGGGAGAAAGGAAACAATTTCCACTTAAGAGTTTCTTGTGTCATGCCGGGAATGCTTAGGCATGAACAAATTTCCTCGAAATCTTGCGAGATGGCTAAAAGGGTTTTCGTGATCAAGCCCCGAGAAGGGTTGTGCCCGAACTATAGCTTTCAAACTAGGGTGGAGTTCATAGCTAGATGAAAATTTTGGTTTTGAAAAAGATTTTGACTCGAAGAACTCCCCTTTGAAGCGAAGGATTTGGAATTGGTTTTAGCTTCATGGTCGGACGGGTAAAAGGAATCTTTTGTTTTGGAAAAATGAATTATAGAACAATATTTTTTTATTTTTTTAAATAGATACGAGGACGAACTAGGTTCAAAGAAAATAGCAACCGTTCCCCGGCAACGGCGCCAGAAAACTTGTTGACGTTTCTTAGCGCAATCACCAAAGATAGATAATAAGTCTATCCCCGGCAACGGCACTAGAAAACTTGTTGGCACTTCTTAACGTGTGCAGAAAGAATCCGCAAGCGTACGGAAAGTACCGTTGTAGCTTTCACCCGGAAGTATTCAGGGTATCGTATTTTCCACAGGGAACGGAGGTATTTCTCCTAGCTAATACGTCCAAGGACAACCCAAGGGTAGAGTTGGTAGGAGGGGAGAAGGATTCTATGGCTTTTGGGTCTACGAGTAGATAAACTACACCTACACTTGCTCACTTCGGGCACCGGATCGCACCTGTCCGCAAGTGATGCCGGCACGTAGCTCTACGCCGTAGCCGGACGTGGGGATCACAAGGGACGGACAGGGCTGTCACCACCTGCCACCTACCACCTCAACCGTGGACTATGAGGCAAACGAAGGTAGCCGCTAGCCTAGACACCACGTCTATGCTATTAGCTACTACTCTAGTGTCGTACAGGAACATCCGTCTCTATCAGGAGTCCTCTACTAGAGCAACCGCCACGAGGACGGTCGACGAACCCGCAAACAAGTATAAGTGGAGAATAAATACCGAAAGACTTATTACCAAAGAAAACACGAACACTCACGTAGCGGGAAAACCCGACGAAGTGTAGCACTGGTGTTTGTTGAGGTACAAGGTTGGGGGAGAGACCGACAAGTCCGGCTCTTCCCCGCTCTTCCCTCACATCTCTCCACTACCAAGCTCTACTAGCTAGCTAGGGCCTAAGCCCATGGAGTGTAGCTCTTTATTCTCTAGGTGTAGTAGCTCTTGATCCTTGGAATGGTGTGTATGATGGAGGAATGGCACTCCTTTTATAGGTGGAGAGGAGGGCATGGAAGTGACCAAACCGACCTCAAAGAGGCGGTTTCCCACTTTCCATGTACAGAATCACCACCGCCTTGACGTTTGGGCTGTCGAACTGGAGCTACAGGAAAAAATTGGGCGGAAGCGGGGCCCGGCCCGGGCGCGCGCGCCGGGCGCGCCCGCACACGGTCCGGTGCCAAACCGGCCCAATTTTGGTGGACGTGCTCCTCTCGGCCTCCCGAGTTGGCCCATGTTGGGGATTTGAGGAGTTGGGCTCAATTTGATGTAGTTTTGCTTTACTCTCCTTGCGTCTCGGGCTCGGTTTGTCCGGCGGTGGGCCCCTCTTCCTAACTCCTCTATTTTGCTTGAGCCATGTCATATTTTTAGTGTATTTTCATATAAGCCCCGCAAAACAAGTGAGACACCAAAACTCGTGGAATCGGTTAGTCGTAAGCCCTATATCTAAGTTTTGGTAAACATTTTATTTGTAAGTTGGCGGTAAAAAGCATGCAATAAGGAGCGCCAACAAGTTCCCCCACACTTATTCTTTGCTCGTCCTCGAGCAAAGCTGAAAGGAACTATGGAACATGACCTCAAAGATATGATGCTAGCATAAAAGATATTCCATGTCATTCCTCATACCTATGGATTTCAAAGTGTCTACCATGTCGCCTTGAGCGGTTGAAAAGTGGAACGGCTTTGACACCAAGTCATCACGTCATCACTTTAATTCTATGGAGCATACTTGGAGGGTTTTTTATAAATTTTTGCAAATGAAAACATATAGCTCAAACTTCTCCTCAAATGGTACTCTCAAATCGCTAAATGTGTATGATTCCTCGCCAAAGGCAGTTGATATATATGCCATTCTTCATGACCTACCTCTAAAGCTGAGAGTGGAGTTTTGGGTAGGTATGAAAGTGGGCATACTTGAATCACATATATTGTCAAGTCAAAAACCGGACCAGACGAAGATACAAGACATACACCTTGATCGAGATGTGCAAGTGTGTGGGATGAGAAAATGGTTCCTATATTTGTGGTATTTTTGGAGCTCCATGCATCATGACAATCTCTCTTTATTGGTGGATGATAAGTTGAAGGAGTATGGGCTATAAAAAAAGTACATAAATTTATTTTTCTTTCTTTTTTTTTTTCTTTCTATCTCTTTTTTTTTCTTTTTTCTCTTTTTTTCTCTCTTTTTTTCTTTCTCTTTTATTTCTTCTTCTTCTTTTTTTTTTGAAACGGGGATCTAAGATTTCCCGTCTTGTCTAAAAGATGGGACCCTTGTCCTCTTATGTCCCTTGGCAAAAATTATTTCTTTTTTTCTAGGAACATAGCCCATAACTTTATGTCTGATAAATGATGAAATGGAGAGATGTCATGATGGAATGCGTGGAGTACTTTTGGCAACTAAGGGGATGCGCAACCCTCAGGGTAAGGGTTGGTATTTTTATTTGGTGGAATGGTGCGCAATTCTCAGTGTGAGAATTGACATTTTGGCGAAAGGGGTGCATGTTGTGCGCAACTCTTAGTGTAAGAGTCGGCAATTATTTGGTGGGTGCAAGTGAATCTCGATCGTGGGTGCATGACCATAATCTATCATCGGTCACAACAATCTGACCTGACTCAATGATCAAACAAGTAGCATATGACTGGGGTTTTGTAGGTAAAGCATGTCATATGGCCTTGGTAGGAATTTCATAACCATTGAGGAGAAGCATTGCTATGAGTTTTGTGCTTTATCAAAACAAAAATCTCCAAGAGCTCGCACAGAAAAGAAAGGATTACTTTAGTCGTACCATATCACACCTCACAACAACCTAGTTGACAAGTTTTCCTAGTAAAGAAGTATCCACAAGTAACAAGTGTATGAACTAGGAATAACTTTTATGCCGGCCGATCTTCATAAAGTCAAGCTCATAGTTTAGCAAGATTTCATTTCACAAATTAAGTTTGATTAACATGTGTAGAATTTTAAACAAGATCAAACTTATAGGAGCAAAACATGGGTGAGGAATAGGAGTGCAAACCAGCATGCCCGAGTGTTAGCGTGGACGAGTCGGGTCCCCCACACTTGGATTTTTATGTCATTTGACAATAAAAACCAAGTGTGATTGTTGATGCATCTCCTTGCAATGTGTTGCAGTGCCCATCTTTCTAGACATCGTTCATCCTCCGTTCCTGAAATTGTTAGTGGAAAAGAATACCCGAAGGGACTTTGTCTAGCACCAAGATTTTTATTGCTATGGGAGATAGGGAGAGGTTATTATTTAAAAACATGATAAAAAAATTATTATCAAAAGGTTTTTATATAAATTTTGAAAATAAGTTGAAAACAATTTTATTATGCACTTTGAAGATAAGATTGTTTTTAGTTTTTATGCAAAGAATATTTTGATGGAAAGGTAAACATGCAGAAATCAAAATCAAAAGTTGTTTGGAAATCAAATATGAGATAAATACCAATTTACCTTCGGCAAGGGCCCACCATTTTAAGTCCGTTGGGCAAGGACTTCTCCGTTGAAATCTGAATGAATGTGTATTATCCAATCCCGGAGATGAGGATTTGAATCCTTGTACTTTTTGCCTCCGCCATGCCATCGTTATCTTCATGTAGTTTTGGCTTGGCGGCACATGGGATTCAAATTTCTTTCTCTCTTTTTTTTTTTGCCAAGGTTCATTCAAAGTTCACCAAATGAACTCTGATTTACCACCGTTATAAACTCATCTCAAAGACTTGCCCTTATGGATTTGAGTAATTCTGCGGGTTAGTCTAGGCATACAACCAAAGTCTATGCTAGTAATTTTCAATTCAAAAATCAAGCTAGACTCCATGTCCAACTTGATTTAGGTAGGCAAATTAACCTAAGCACCATGCTTAATTTAAAAAGCCTATGGAAGTATGATCGTCATGACTGACCAACACTCCCAAACCAAAGCATACTAGGGTAGAGAAAGGTAGCAAGAACATGATACACATGAGATTGATTCAAACGGATGTGCGAACATTGAATGATGAATTGGAGAACCCTTTTTTATATGCAGGGCAATGCAAGCGAGGTGAATGAATGTGATCAAAACAAACATGCCATGGTTTTGAAGGAAAATTAAACGAGTGAAATGCATGCAAATCTAGACTTTAGCTTTTTCCCGTAGCACGGACCATCTAACGATATCATCAAACCAATTGGCGAACCAAGATATGAAGCCAAGATGGTCCCGTTTAACATCCGTCTACTACGAGGCTAGACTAGGAGCATCAAATAGGATGATAACAATAGAAATTGTCATCAACCTAAACTAGGCATGGCGCCCGAATAGAGCTCAAAGACTAGGAGCCACCCAAAGAAAGCACTAGATGTATGCTGAATTAAGCAAACATGCAGTGGTGAAAATAAATTTGGAAGGTATAAAATTTTTTTGGTTGGTTCTCACAAACCTTGATCGATTCATCACTCACAATCTGTGATTGAATTGTGAGTAATGCAATGTAGTCGCTCCGTCACTTGTGATGGGATTGTAATCTCTGGACGGCGGCTTTCTCTCCATCTGCATAGAGTTAGTGTGTACACAATATATACCTTTCTATGAGATGGCAGGGTGGAAGTATGATTTTTCATGAAAGAGCGAGCGCCCTGGGCTCGTGATTATTTTTTTAACAAAAATACCCACAAAAGCTAGTGGCAACTAGGTTAGCCGATATCAAGATAAAGATCAAAACCTTTACGCCTATTGCTTCCCCGGTAACGGCGCCAGAAAGCTTGTTGGCATTTCTTAGCGTCGCTACCAAGTATGGAGGTTTTAAGTCCATCCCAGGTAACGGCACCGAAAGCCAATTGGTATAAGTTACGCAAACAGTGAAATCCGCAAGCGCACGGATACCGTTGTAGCTTTCACCCAAGAGTATTCCAGGGTATCATATTTATCCTCAGGGAAGCAAAGGGTAAAGAAGTTGATAATTAACCATCATACATCTGCTAACTAATGTACCAACTAGACTAATGAGGGGGTAAAAGATATAATCGGGTTTTTGGATAGGTGACACACACAGGAGAACCCTAAAAAGATAGCAGAGCAGACTAGCTAAGCTGGGAGGTCTACAGGAGAAGCCAAGATTCCTATTTTCTTCTCCATTACTGTGGTTCTATTCTAGTCTAAACCAAAGGAATAGCTAAGCGAAGGTCAACATAGCAGTTATACCAAGACACTTCGGAGCAGCGGTACCTTTCCGGTTCTCGAAGAGACTGGGAAGGGTTAACCAGGGGAAGGCCGCCAAAAGCTCTACGGAAACACTAGCCCGAACGTGGTGGAATACAAAGGCCTGGTCGGAGCTGTCACCCCCGGGGCTACCACAACTATCCGTGGGGCTGGGCGCATTCTCCGGTAACTCGCTAACCTAGACACCACGCCTGCACTAGCGGTTACGTACTCTAGTCACGATCTATAACTAGAGCAATTGGTAGACCAGAGAACCCATGCCAAGGTATAAACACTACACTAACCAAGATTAGCTAAAGAACTAAGGCATGACAAGATAACCAAAGAGGCATTGCAGTAATGTAGAGAAGATAAATATAAGATAACACTCGAGTCGCACAGAGGACCGATACAAGGTCGACCGAGCCTCCGAGGACTCTTCCGGAACTTGAACTCTCTCCCTCACTCCCAACTAGGCTAGCACTACTACTACATCTTGGAACTTTGGAGGTGGAGCTCTTCCTTGTGGTGTGTGTTTAGGAGGGGGAATGGCCCTCCTTTTATAGGTGAGGTGGAGGGGGCTATTTGGAAAAGAGCCATCCCTACATGGAAGGGACCAAACCGACCTCAAAGAGGCGGTTTCCCACTTTCCATGTACGAATCACCACCGCCTTGACGTTTGGGCCGTCGAACCGGAGCTACAGGAAAAAATTGGGCCGGAGCGGGGCCCGGCCCGCGCGCGCACAAGGGCGCGCCCGCACCTGGTCTGGTGCCAAACTGGCCCAATTTTGGTGGACGTGCTCCTCTCGGCCTCTCCCCGAGTTGGCCCATGTTGGGGATTTGAGGAGTTGGGCTCAATTTGATGTAGTTTTGCTTTACTCTCCTTGCGTCCGGGCTCGGTTTGTCCGGGTGGGCCCCTCTTCCTAACTCCTCTGTTTTGCTTGAGCCATGTCATATTTTTAGTGTATTTTCATATAAGCCCCGCAAAACAAGTGAGACACCAAAACTCGTGGAATCGGTTAGTCGTAAGCCCTATATCTAAGTTTTGGTAAACATTTTATTTGTAAGTTGGCGGTAAAAAGCATGCAATAAGGAGCGCCAACAAGCATCTTGAAAGAGCATCAGCAGCTTGGTTCATCAAACAGCCTTTCTTATAAGCTATCTTGAAATCCAAATCCATCAACTTCAACAAGGCCTTTTGCTGAATTCTAGTGGTTATTCTTTGCTCAGATAAGAACAACAAACTCCTGTGATCAGTCCTGATCAAGAATTGAGAATGTTGAAGATAGGGCCTCCACTTTTCCACAGCCAAGATGATGGCCATACATTCTTTCTCATATGTAGACAATGCTTGATTCTTAGTGCAGACAGCTTTGCTCAAATAAGCTATGGGATGCTCCTCTTGCAGCAACACTGCCCCAAAGCCCACATCACTAGCATCAGTTTCCAACACAAATGGCTTAGAGAAGTCTGGAATGGCCAATACAGGAGCATTAATCAAAGCATGTTTCAACTGCTCAAATGCTGCTTGAGTTTGCCCTGTCCACTGATAAGGTACTCCCTTCTTGAGCAGATCAGTCAAAGTTCTACTGATGAGACCATAGTGTCTAATGAATTTTCTATAGTACCCAGTTAAGCCCAGAAACCCTCTCAGCTCCTTAACATTTTTGGGCACAGGCCACAACTTAACAGCCTCAATCTTGCTGGTTTCAGTGGCTACTCCCTTGTCTGAAATGATGTGGCCCAGATATTCAATTTCCTGTTTGGCAAAGGAACATTTGGATAGCTTGATGTAGAACTTATGCTGTCTCAGGATTTGAAATACTTGTTTTAATAGGCTGTCATGCTGTTCCAAGGTTGGAGCATAAATCAAAATGTCATCCATGAATACCAATAATCCTTTTCTTAACAGAGGTGCAAATATTAAATTCATCACACTCTGAAATGTTGCTGGAGCATTGGTCAATCCAAAAGCCATAACCAAAAATTCATACAGACCACTGTGAGTTCTGAAGGCCGTCTTATGAGTGTCATCGGGATGAATGCGAGTTGATGATATCCTGCTCTGAAATCAAGCTTAGAAAACCACTTTGCCCCTGCCAATTCATCAATCAACTCATCAACTATGGGCATGGGATGTTTATTCTTCACAGTCTGGGCATTGAGGTGCCTGTAATCCACACAAAACCTCCAGGTACCATCCTTTTTCTTGACTAACAGCACTGGAGAAGCATAAGAGCTTTGACTTGGCTTGATCATTCCATTTTGCAGCATTTCTCTGACTTGCTTTTCAATCTCATCCTTCTGAGCAGGAGAGTATTTGTATGGCCTGATGTTGACAGGAGACACCCCAGGTAACAGTTGGATGTGATGATCAAAAGGCCTTTGAGGAGGTAATGCAGTTGGTTGCTAAAATAAATCTGAATATTCTTCCAACAACTGCTGAACAGACTGAGGTATATGAGTAACATCCAGTTCCTCCATCACATGTACCATTGATGGTTCCCCTTCCATCCAAGTAAACTGAATGCAATGCTGAATGGCATCTCTCTTCAACAAGCCCTTCAGTTTATCAGCTGAAATTTCAGAGCATTGCAGTGGTTTGGGCTGAAGTCCCACCAATTTCAGACACTTCCCTTGATGAGAAACTTTCATCACCTTCTTGCCCCAGTGAACCCACATAGGACTGCAAGCTTCCAACCAGTCTTGCCCCACAATCATATCAAAGCACTTGAGAGGCAAAATACCCACAGTAGTGGTAAACTCATGGCCCTGCACACACCATGGCATGTCAGAAATCTGAGACTGACAGATCATAGTGCCACCATTAGCAGCAACAAACTTAGATGGAGGACAGTCTTGCTTTATCATGTTCAAGTTATTGGCAAGCTCTTGACTAACAAAAGAAGCCACACTCCCAGAGTCCACCAACACCAACACTTCTCTAGAGCCCACCCTACCACACAATTTCATTGTATGCCTCTTCAATTGTTGAATTGTTGGAGCACTAGTAACAGCCATGATAGTGTCAACTTCCACATTAGAGTCAGGTTCAGTACAATCAACAGCCTTATCATCCAGAGCTTCAAAAATTTCTTCCACCACATGAAGAGGCACCAACTTAGGGCACTTATGTTCCTTTGACCAAGGTCCCCCACATTTATAACAGAGCCCATTCTTTCTTCTATAAAGCTTCAAGGTTCCCAACTTGCCATCTCCACCAGCAGGAGGTGCAGATGAACTGGCTTTATCAGCTTCAACCTGTTTTCCCTTGTCAACATTGTTCTTCATCCCAAACTTGGCAGAATCCTTCCATGCATGACTGCCCTTCCCCTTTCCCAGCTCAGCTTCTTGCAATAAGGCCAAAGCACTAGCAGTATCAACATCCTTAGGCCTATGTAAGACCAAAGCAGATCTAATCTCAGGTTTCAATCCCCCAACAAATCTCTTCACGAAGTATGTTTCATCATAGTTTGAATTGTAGAGCAACAATCTATGAGCCCCTGTTTCAAATTCCAACACATAAGCATCCACTGACGAGGTCTGCACAATAGACTCAAACTACTGCAACACAATCATGTACTGAGCCTTATCAAAGCGGGCTAACACCAACTGACATAAACTGTCCCAATCAGAAACCCTGCCCCTACGCTCAACTGTATGGATCCAAGTTTTTGCCGCACCAGTGAAATTGAGCACAGCAAAGCGCGTCTTCAACGATGGATGAACAGCATATACCTCGAAATAAACCAAGCAATCATCCATCCATAAGCGTGGGTCAGAACCATCAAATTTGGGGAACTCTAATTTGGGGAACAGGGGTGGACGCTGAGCAGGATCTGAGAATGAGTCGTGGGACGTACCGCTGTGAACGTTCGGCGGACGGGTAGCTGTGAACCCGCCGCCGTGATCGCCATGCCCATTGAGCGGTGCCGCGGTCATCATCGGTGATGGTGACGACGACGCAGGCGCTGCGTTGAGGTCGAACCCACGGGGTATGGGCTGTACGACGGTGGCAGTCGCGACGGGCGGCGCGCCACCACTGGATGGAGCAGGTGCTCCTCCGATGTTCTGTTGAGGCAAACCACCGAGCACTCCCGGGCCCGGCGATGGTCCTGCGCCGGCGGCGTCCACCGCATCGAGACGGGTGACGAGGCCGTCCACCCTGGTGATGTTGGCGTTGATGGTCCACACCGCTTCCTCCGCCTGCGACGTGAGATCGGCGAGGACGAGGTCGTACTCCGTCTGCTTGGACGCGATGCCCGCCACCGAGTCCAGCGTCGTCTTCATCATCCCTTCTAGCCCGGCGAACTGCTTGGTGATGTCCCCGAAGCCGGTGATTTGCTTCGCCATCTCCTCGAGCTTGGAGGAGAGATCCTCCAGCGATTGAGCGAGCTCAGCTTGCTTGGGAGGCGCCATGGATTCGGAGGAGGAAAAATTTTTCCGCGAAATCAACCTGGAGCTGGGTACCAATTGTGATGATCCGAGTCGAATCAACACGATAAATGTGGATAACTGGAGAGAATTACAGGGTAGAAAGCAAGAATTCGGGGTAGAATAGCACGAATCAGAAGCTTAGGGTTCAGAATTGGAATTGGGGAATTCGAGTTCAAGTTCTTAGGTGATGGAAAAGTAACGACGGTTACAACGCGATACTTATACGCGCGGTGGTCTGATGGCGCTGCGCGCTTGAACGGCGAAAAGGTGATTTCGGCCTCGGCCCAGCAGCGGCCCATGTCCGTCTTCAGCCACCCGAGTTTGCCTGGGCTTGAGTTCGCTTCCCGCCCTTGGTCTTGTGCTTCAGCAGCGACACTGTACTCCTCTTGCCACGCCGACCAGTCCTGACAGTCTGTTAGTGAGCCCCCGGCGTGGCCCTCCCACTCTCAATCCCCTCTCCCGGCCTCCTGTTCTTATCTTATATTACCTGCCGCTGCCGGCCGGACTTGCTTGAAATTTTTTCTCAATTTTTTTTTATAAAGCTCTTCACTACGTGAAAAACAAACCAAGGGGACGCTCAACAGACTTCGATCCTTAGACTGAAATTAAATCTGTTTTTCGCCTCTTATATATTATTGCATGATTTTACCTACTGTATACCTCTGATTTTGCCACACAAGAGAGTAAACTGAACAAGATTTTTTGATACATGTATGTTGATTCTAGCTTGCAAGCTTGGACCCATGGCTGGTGAGAAGGTGGACAAGACACCAGCAGTAGGAGCTCTTCCGCTGTCCATGCTGGAGAAGAAGAAGATGAAGAAGCAGGCGTGCACGGATCATCTACTTCCTGCCGTCAGAGATGTCATTTAGTGGACTCTCGTCAACGCCGCCATCGTCGCCGGCAGTTTCACCTTTGGCACCGTCTACACCCTCATCATCACTAGCATCAGCCAGGCGGTACCTTCTACAGTATACATAATCGATCTATAGTTATCTCCTAGTCCTAGCTTGGAATTACAATAATGCTCCTCTTTATACGTTCGACCATAGAACAGGTGTTGAGAGCCCATGGGCCGACCCCGCCGCCCACACACCACGCTCGGCCACCCACTCGTTGCGCCTTATCTATTTCTCCCCACCGCTCCGCCTCATCCGCTCCGCCTTGCTCTCACTCTCGCCCTTCTCGCCTCTCCATTTTCCTCGGCACCGTCGGCGTACGAGGCGCGCTAGCTCCCCACGGCCTCTCCTCATGCTCCTACCCTTCATGCGCGCACAAGCTCGGCAGCGGAGCTGGAACCGACGACGGGCGGCTGCGGACCCAGTGGTTCCGGCGGCAGCGGCGCCAAATCCAACGGATCCGGCCACGGGGCTCGCGGATCCGCCGGATCTGGTGTGGGGGCGGCGGTCGCCTGATCCAGCTCCGACGGGGTGGTTGCTTCATCCCCTCCTCTCTTCGTCGCGACATCCTCCGCACGCAGAGCTCAGCCACGACAGCGGCGGCGGCGGATCCGGCCGTTTCGCCGGGGCATCCGCGGATCCGGGTGGATCCGCCCATAGCCGCGGCGGGGAGCTGGGTCCCGGCGATACGCACGACGGGGTGTCCGCGGGTCCATGTATCAACTGAGGTAGGCCTCCTCTCTTCTTCTCCTCTCCCTCTGTCTTCCTCCTCCAAATCCGGCGAGCACCTCCTCACCTCTCCCACCTCGATTTTTTGGTATGTTTCAGAAGGTCATTTGCGTTTGGCACACCATCAGACCCACGCGTGTTTCAGTATGTGTTTTTCATTTGTTTTAGCTGCTTTTTGTTTTTTCATTTGTGTTTTCAGAAGGTCATTTTGTTTTTTTTCTTGTGTTGATTTTGTTTCAGTTCCTCAATCCTTTTTGTTTCATTTTTTTGTTTCAATATATGTTTTAAATTAATTCGATCATTTTTTGTTTCAGTTGCCCGTAATCTTTTGTTTCAACGCTATGTCCTTCTCTGTTTCATTTGAATTTTTTCCCCTTTTATGTTTTTGTTCATTGTAATCTGTTTTTTGTGTTTCAACAAACAATTGCCCAGTGTTTCATTTCACGTTTTAATTTGTTGCATTAGTTTTGTTTCATTTGTTTCATGTTGCTTTTGTTTTTTTTTTCGTTGCGCGCTGGGCTGCTGTCGGTGGTGGTGCCCTGCGGTGACGGCGAGGCGGCCATTGCGCCCGCCGCTGCTCAGATGATCCGGGTTGGGCCGGCAGGACAGCAGGCCACCGTGGTGGCTCTCCGGCTGTTCATTGTAATCTATTTTTTTTTGTTTCAACACACAATTGCCCAGTGTTTCAATTCACGTTTTAATTTGTTGCACTAGTTTTGTTTCGTTTGTTTTCATGTTGCTTTGTTTTTGTTTTGTTTTCAGAGGCACGATGCCATGGCGGCGGCGGCGGAGGCGGAGGCGGAGGGTCTGCCACTGTGGAGCAGGGCCGCGGGGGGGCGTGTCGCGGCGGGCGTGCGTGCCTGGGGCGTCGCGGCAGGGGTGGGCATGTGTGCGTGCCCGTGTCCGTGTGTGTTTGCGAGCGAGGGGGTGATGGGCCGGGCCTGCTAGCGTGGGCGTTCTACGGAAGAACGTTCTAGCACTAGCAGGTCCCTTGGAATTACTGTAGGATGCATGCGCAAGTCATGGTATATTGGTACCTGGATGATATTAATTTATATACAAATAATAAATATACAAATCGATCGATGACGCCGGCCTGTTCGTGTATGTAGCCGTCGTGGCTGCTGCCCGACCCTGTGGAGATGACGGACGCCGAGGAAGACGTGACAGGCGGCCTCATGACGCTGTGGGTCATCTGCGTCGTGTTCGAGACGGCCGCCGGGGCGCTGGCGCTGAGGCTTCCACGCCACCGCCTTCTCCTTGCCTACGCGGCACTCGTGGCCACCGCCGCCGGCCACTGCATGTATGCTGGCGTGAGCCGCATGTTCATCGCCGCTGATTCAGACAGCCTCTACCTCAGGATCGCCTGCACTGTGGGCATCTTCGTCTTCGGCATGACCGACCTCGTCTGCTTCGTGGCACTCGTCGTCCGTGGAGGAGAGGAGTAGCCGATGGGTAGGGACGACAGTACGGTGAGCACTACCGGTCCAGAGTGTTTGCCGATGGCTTGTATGCCATCGGAAAAAGGTTGCTGATGGCAAAGTGGCGTTGCCATCGGCAACCTCCCATCGGCAATTTCTTCATCGGAAACAAATTTTTGCCGATGGCAAAAGCAGATGCCATCGGAAAACTGTTTGCCGATGGCCGTGGCCCCCATCGGCGAACACTCCACGTCAGCCTCCCCGCCGTCAGGCTGACGGCGGGTTTGCCGATGGCTGACGCCACGTGGCCATCCGCAAACAGTCTTGTTTTCCGATGGCCACGGCCGTCGGCTTCATTTTTTTTTGTTTTGAAAAAAGAATTCCCTGATTTTTTTTCCGATGGCCGTGGCCATCGGCAAACTTATGGTCAGTTTGCCGATGGCCACGGCCATCGGCAAACCTGGGGTACGGTGGGCCAAATTCCCCAGGTTTGCCGACGGCCGCCATCGGCAAACCTGGGGAAATTTTTTTTCCTTTTTTTTTCCGTTTTCTTCCATTTTCAGCACATTTAATCACAAGCAATGATATCACAAGCAAGATATACAACATTCATCACATATATTCGCAATAATATGCCATTTCAACCATAATATAGCATCAAATCCATATAGCATGTCCGAAATCATCCATACAAGTCAAAATGGCTCCATACAAGTTCCAATTCATGCATACAAGTTCAAATACATCCATACAAGGCCAACATCGGCCAAACATGTCCGACGTGGCACAACAAGGTCCAAAATCAGGAATAGAAGGTACCTAGCTCGTGGCGCCGTCCCCTTGGGTCCCCGAGCCCCCAGAAGCATCCTCCCACGCAGGCCAACTCCCCTGCGGCTGCGGCTGCTGCTGCTGCTGCCACGAGCACTGGCCCGAGCCGCTGCGCCTCGAGGAACCGAGATGGCCCGGGCTGCCCTGCGGCAGCCACGAGTACCCCGGCTGCGTGGGGAACCGAGACGGCCCGGGCTGCCCCTGCGGCGGCCACGAGTACCCCGCGTCGGTGGAGGACCCGGGACGAACGACTGCGTGAGGAGGCTCGGAAAGGACCCCAACCGGCCGTGGAGCAGACCCCGTGGAGAAGCACCCGCTGGAGAGCTAGCACCTGGAGTTGGGTTCAAACCCGCCGAGTGTGTCTGCACAAAGACCAAGTGATGGAATTAGTACCTGCGGACTGGCATCACAAGCTAAAGCAATAGGCAATGTAGGGACTCACCGGACGAGGTGCAAGAAAAGGCGGCAGTGGAGGTACTGGTGGTGGAGCGAAGAAAGAGGCTGGAGGCTCACTCATTCCCATGGCACGCATGTGCTGGGACATCTGCGACCACGCCTACTGGTAGTGCAGCGCAACTGAGGCCGCATGCTCCTGATAGGCAAGCGCCATCTGCTTCTGGTTGGCTAGCACCTCCTGGACCTGGGACTGCAATATTACACGAGCATGGTGGATTGTATTTGAAGGCAAGGTACATTATTTGTGAAATGGTCGAACGACGAATGAAACTCCACTTACCTGAAGACCCGCGATCTGCTGCGCACTGCTCGGCTACCGAGGCGCTATGGGGACCCGCGGTGCGCCCCTACGCCGGTCTTCCTTGCGGATCTCGGTCGCCGCGTCGGGACGAGGACGGGTCAATGGCGCTGGGCCATATAGAACCGGCCGTGCTGCTTCCCTCCTCCCAACCTCATGACGAGCTGAGGGTCTATGGGCTCGGCGGTGACGTCGTAGGTGTCGCCATGGGCCTCTCGAGCTGCGGCGGCGTACTTGGTGAGCTTGTCGTACACGACCGGGCTAGTGTACTTCTCGGGCCCGTCCGAAGAGCTGTATGTGGTGGAGGGCGCTTTCGCTGGGCCCTTGTCAGCAAGGGCCCACCCCATGTACTCGTTGATGGGCCGCCCGTCGTGGTGCTCCCTCTGCGAGGAAAACAGAAAACATGGTTACAAGTAGAGATATAAGAAATCCGGCGCTATAAGAAATGGTTGAACACAAGCATACCCATGTTTCCATGAACTCGTTGAGGTTCTGGCTCCCCTGGTGGTGTGAGACCCCGGACCTCGCCATCTCTTCCAAGCGCTTCACCCGACGTGCTCTGTGCTCCACGTACGCCGCCGGCGTTTGCCACCCTCTGACAATCGTACGCCAGCAGTCAACGTACTTGCTACACCAGCCCGGAGGTGTCTGTATGACATTCAAGTATTAGATCTTCCAGATAATGAGTTGAATGTGTCACATAAGGAATCACAGCGGATGTTTTCCTACTTATTTACCTGCATGTACTGCTCCTCGGTGAGGTCGGTCTCCGACTCACATATCATCTCCCTGGCCTGGGTCTTATCCACCTTCACCCCCCTGAAGTTGGCGTAGTAGGAGATGACGGCCTGGGTGTGCACCTCGTAGAACATGTCCTTGATCCGCAACTCGCACACCTTGTCCTGATGCCGGTCCGCCATCTCGGGGTCCTGCCCCTCCGCCAACCTATAGTACAACTGCACACAGGCATCAAACATCATTCCATTGTTTGAGAAAAGTCCAACAAATGCGTAGTATTGAGATATGCGTTGCGATTGAAAGACTCACCCAGAACTCCCTCTTGATCTTCTCAGCGAGGACTTCCCCATGTGCGTCCTTGATTAGGAAGTAGTATGGCCATTTGTCGGGCACGATCATCTTCCCCTCGATGGTGACCAAGCCAGGGAAGTTTGCCTTAATCACTCGCCCCTGGATGCTAGTGACATGGGGTGAACTCTTCCTGGCCGTCACCTTTCTCCAGCCACTGCACAAGCACAACAATTGTTAGTATGCAGTTTTAATTCAAAAATGAAATAAGAACAAGTACAGAAATCAACAATGGATACTTACATCCCAGAGATCACGATCTGCGGGCGGTCCTCAGGGCGCGGCAAGTGCTCAAGGAGCTTAGCGGGCCCGCGCTGGAAGGGCTTCTTCCTGGTCCCTGTGGAAGCCGAGGTGCCTGCGGTCTCCTCGTCGTCGTCATCACAGCCACCACCGCCGCCGTCCTCCTCCTCGTCGTCATCGCCATAGCCACCGCCGCCGCCGTCCTCCTCCTCGTCATCGTCGTCGCCACCGCCGTCGGCACAAACAGCCTCATCATCAAACAGCCTCAACCTGGCAGACCTCCGCCTACCCGCACCCCTGCTGGTCGACGGCTCCACCTCAAGCTCCTCGTCGTCCTCCTCCTCGTGGTTGCCGGCCTCCACGTGCTCCTCGTGGTGGCCGGCCTCCACGTGGTCCTGCTGGGGCCCGAGAAAGTTGTACTTCGACCTGACATTTTGTCGGCGCGACCGTCCTCCGCCTGGCATTTTGTCGAGTGCCTGCAATGACAAAGATTAAAACAGTTAGTATTAGTAGATTGCAAGTACTTGTAAAGAAAACATAAATGTAAGGTAATATAAATAACGCATCAATATTACATGGATTAGAAACTATCTCCACAAACGGCAATATTGCCGGCGCGCTCGTCCTCGTCATCGATCTGTCGTCATCACTATCAATATTGTCGAGCTCTCTTAAGTCCTCATCATTAGGCGCTACATGTTCCCCAACTTCTACATCGCGTCGCATCTGCCAGGCATCTAGGATTCTTCCTCAACATCGTGCACCTCATCGCCCTCGTCCTCATCGATGTCGTTGTTTACTTCCATACTCATCAACGAATCAATGTCTATCTCCAACTTACCTTCTAGCCCCTCAGGTTGGTAGAACTCATCTGCCCTTGGGTCAAAGTTGTAATCATCATCGTTCGGGACCGCCGCTTTACCGCGTGGCGATACGAACTGCACAAGGCTCCAACCAGCAAGGCGCTTGTCATTCTGGTTTGCCATGGGAGGTAATAAACTTGCTTGGCGTCTCGGTTAGCCACAATATAGACATCATCTCCTCCATATGTGGAATCCTGTCGGATTTCGACTTGCCCAATCTTAAGGTCCTTTTTCGTTTTCCCGGGATCGAACCAATGGCATTTGAACATCACAGGCTTACAACCTAGGAACTTGCCAAAGTCAAGCTCCAATATCTCGTTCGACTATGCCGTGATAGTCCTTCCCATCCGTGCCGGAGTCCGAACTCCGGTGCACGTGGTTTTTAGGTTGCCCCGTTTCTCTTCGTAGCTTCTCGTGCGAAAGCGATAGCCATTCACGTCATAAACGTCGAATGACTTGACATGTCGATCGAAGGTTTGGCCCACACATCTCAATGCAGGGCTCATTTCCGCATCACAATTAGCCCGCACGGTTAGGACGGGTGGATAGTTAAGTTACTCGCTCATAGGAGCAAAGTGGAATCGAGGTTAGGTAGATAGTTACCTTTTTGCTGAACCAATTGACGAAATCGGGCGTATTATGTCCGAGAAGATGGTCTTTTTCATCCTCGGTAGGAGCCCTACCGCAGCTCCGTGTTCATTAATAAAGTCCCTGGAGAAACAATAGACAAGAGGGGTCGGATCAATAGGTGGAGGATAGTGGCGACGTATGGAACAAGCTCATCGAGAACTTACTCTTGATAATCAATCGTTTGTGCCACTCATCATGCCGCAAGTAACGAGGGGTCCCTGCTCCTGCTCTTCCGAGATCCCCTCTGAAAAGGCTGAGAGTGCATGAATTCTCGTCGATGTTGTAACGAGGGATTGGATCTCGTGGCCTCGTAAGTTTCTCGGTATAGTACGCCGTGTGCATGTGGACACCTCCTCCGAACGAATGCCTCGCCACGAAGCCTCAATTTTGGCTTTATTTTTACACTTTTTCTGAAGAAGCTTTAGACACCTCTCGATTGGATAGCACCAACGGTGCTGCACGGGCCCCCCCAACCGTGCCTCCCTTGGTAGGTGCAAAATCATATGCTGCATGGACAGGAAGAAGCCCGGTGGAAATATCATCTCCAACTTGCAGAGCAACTTAGGTGCAGCATCCTCCAGTTCTAGACAGGTGTCCCGAGACAACTCCTTGGAACAAAGCTGGCGGAAGAAAAAGCTCAACTCTGCCAGGACGCGCCACACCGGCTCGGGTACGTATCCCCGGGTCATCGCAGGAAGGAGCCGCTCAATCCAAATGTGGAAGTCATGACTCTTTATCCCTAAGACTTTGCCACTCAGCAAGTTCACTCCCCTGCTCAGATTTGCCGCATACCCATCAGGGAACATTAGCTTCGACAACCACTCCAGTGCTTCCTTCCTATGCGGCCTTTTCGGGATGTAATCGGCCGGGCCCTTCTTCCATCTCTTGCACAGCGTAGGGGTCTTCATCACTAGATTTGGGCTATCGCAAATCGTTTCAATGTCCATCTAGCCTTAACATTGTCCTTTGACTTCTTGCCAATGTCCAGGAGTGTTGCCCAAAGTGCCTCGGCGATATTCTTTTCGGTGTGCATTACATCGATGTTGTGTGGAAGAAGAAGGTGCTTATAGTAGGGGAGCCTAGTCAAGCCCGATATATGAGTCCACATGTGGTTGGTACCATATCCTTTGAAACCACCATTGTCATCAATTTCGAGAGCCTCTATCTCGTGCAAGGATGTCACCGGGCTCTTTTCCTTAGGGATGGGGCCGGTGACTTGAACACCTTTCGTGAAGTGCTTTTTATCTCGTCTCGGTGGATCGTCCTCCTTTAGGAATTGACGATGTTTGTCGAAAGAAGAATACTTGCCACCCTTGGCCGGCCAGGTGAACATCACATCTCGCCTTGCATGTTGGGCAAGGGAACTTCCCGTGAACACACCACGTCTTGAACAAGCCATATGCCGAAAGTCATGCATTGAGTACGGTACCACACAAGCATCGTGAAGTTCGTCTTCGTAGCTCGGTCATACGTCAGCACCCCCTCATCCCAAGCTTTCTGCAATTCATCCCACACTGGCTGCATGAACACACCCATTTTGTTGCCCGGGTGTCCAGGTATTATCAGCGTCAAGAACACGTTCTTGGGGTCGAACATGATGCCGGGGGGAAGATTGAGGGGATCACAAACACGGGCCAACAAGTGTACGGGGCCGCCATCATTCCAAATGGGTTGAACCCATCTTTTGCCGCGCTACGCGTACATTTCGAGCCTCCTCGGCCATGCGAGGATTCATGGCATCGAAGTGCTTCCATGCATCACCATCCGCCGGTGCTGCATCTTTTCACTGTATCTTTTGCCATTCTTGTGCCAAGTCATTTGTTTCGCGGACTCCTCTGTCATGTACTTGCCGTTGCAGCCTCGGTAGTACCGGAAGGTGTCGTATGACCATCTCGGGATCTTAGACTGTTTCTTAGTGCCATCACGCCTTCTACCTCCACGTACCTAGAGGCTTTGCACTCCGGACGGTGTGTTGCCGCCTCGTGGTCTCCTGGAACAGGACACACCCGTTCTTACAAGCTTGGATCGGGTGATAAGGCATCTTGAGTGCACGAAGGAGCTTCTGTGACTCGGTCGTGTTTTTCGGCAGGCAGTGCTCCTCCGGAAGCAGCCCGCCAACAGTTGCCAACACGAGATCAAAACCTTCCCGACTGATGCCCAGTGACGACTTCAACCCTATTAGGCGTGAAATGCCATCCAGTTTAGAAATGCGGGTCTTCTCGTGAAGGGGCTCCTTTGCCGCCTCCATCATGTCGTAGTACGCCTTTGCGGTCGCCTTTGGATCTTCTTCCTCCACCTCCAATCCTTGAACGGCTTCAAAGTTTTCAAGCAAGTCTGCCATTCCGGCATCTTGATCAAACCCCTCGAGGTCCGGTCTCACCACCACCTCCGTAACCCGTTGGGGTTCCCCATGGAGGATCCAGCGGGTATAGTTTGGAACATACCCGTTCGCCCAAATATCATTCCTCATCTGTCGTTGCTTTTTCCTTGTCTGGTTCTTACACTTGCTACAGGGACAAAACACCCGAATCGCCCCTTTAGAAGCTGGGCCAAATGACTTCTCCAGGAACTCCCAGGTCCCCTTAACCCATTCATTGGTCTTGTCTTTGAATCCCGTGTACATCCACTCACGGTCAGCCATCCTCTGTCATGCGCCAACGTAAGCGAATAATAAGACCAACATCTGCATCTACAAGGCGTTCCTACCATCTACTAGGTGAAGGATAGGTCCTAATCCCACCCGAGGATGCGTAGATGAAGTTAGCTTCCATGCTCCGCTCCCGTCCAAGACGGAATTTCGGCAGCACCTCCCCGCTGTTCTACCGATACACGTCCCGACAGGGAGAGTGTGTATCCGGAGAACAACGGGGAGGGGCTGACGAAACTCCAACTCGGACGGGGCGGAACATGGAAGCTAACCCATCTACGCATCCTCGGGCTGTCCAAAAAACGTGGACAATCCGAAAGAGAAACCGTCGCAGATATGCACTGATCCGCATACCAACGACCGCGAATCCCTTTTGGACGGGAGACGCCTAACTCGGTTACGCAATGTACTTACAACAACTATAAGGAAGAGAGGTGATTTATACCTAGGGTGGCGGCGCAGAGGCGGGTAGGTGCACGAACACGGTCAAGGTCCCCTCCGACAAGTCCTGCTCTGCAAAGCAATAAAGATATCAATATTTGTTGAAAATTTCAGCAGAACCTCCCCTATACGGGGAGGTTCCAAGACCCGCAAGAAAACCGCCGGCTCGAAGGCCGGCGTCCACATTTGCGGCACGATGGCCCACACAACCACAAACCCGGCACGAAGGCCATCAACACAGATACGGCACGATGGCCGACAACCCTAGAGCTTTACCTTCTCCTCCGGCGACACGCGAGGACGGACGGCGTCGGCGACGTGGACGGACGGTGGACGAACGAATCGGACCTTGCCCTCCTCCTCCTCTCTTCCCCTTCTTCTTCCTCCTCCTTTGTCCTTCTTCTCCTCCTCCTCCTCCTCCTCTCTTCTCCTTCCTCTCCTCCTCCTTCCTCCTCCTCCCTTCTCCTTCCTCTCCTCCTCCTTCTTCCTCCTCCCCTTCTCTTCTTCCTGCCCTCCTTCTTCCTCCTCCTCCTCCTTCTCCCCTTCCCTTCTTCCCTTCTTCCCTTCTCCTCCTCCCCTGCTGCTATGGACGAGCAGGGGCCGAGCAGGGGCCGGCCGAGCAGGGGCCGGCGGAGCAGGGGCCGAGCAGGGCCGAGTAGGGGCCGGCGGCGCCGGTACTCAGCGGCGGCGACGGCGGAATGCGGGCCGGATTGGGGCGGCGGTGGCGGCGGTTCGGGCGGCGGCGGAGCGGGGGAGTGGGGGCGGCGGGGAATGGCGGAGGCGGCGGTCGGGAATGGCGGCGCCCGGCGGTCGGGAGCGGCGGCGGGGGAGCGCGCCGGCGGCCGCGGGAGCGTGGGCGCGGGCGGCGGCGCATGCGGGGAGTGGCGGCCGCGAACCGGGCGGCGGCGGAGCGGGGAGTGGCGGCGGCGGAGCGGGGGAGTGATGGCGGCGGAGCGGGGGAGTGGGGGCGGCGGCGGGGAGTAGCTCGGGCGGCGGAGAATGGCGCGCGGCGGCGGCGGGCGGGCTTCCTCCTTTGCGCGCGGCGGGCGGGAATGGATAGGGTTTGGGGTCGGGGGCGGGGCCGGCTGTTTTTTATTTTTTTTTTGAAACTATGTTTGCCGATGGCCATTGCCATCGACAAAAGGCGCCACATGGCAGCTCGCACGCGCGCCACGCCCCACCTTGTTTGCCGATGGCCGACCATCGGCAAAAAGGCATTGCCGATGGCTTTCAAAGGCCATCGGCAAACAATTTTTTTTTTTGATTTTTTGCTTCCCATTTTTTTATGGTGTCTTGCTACACCAAATACAACCCACCTCCAAAGTTTGGGATAATTTTGAACTTTTTAGCTATATTTCGTTAATTATTTTGGTTTCTTTGAATTTTTCCCGCACCTCAAAATTTGAACTGCAGGTACATGAAATAATGCACACTTTTGATTCAAAAAATGATATTCATGATTCTTGGAGTATGTTGAGGCCATATCCGGGGAGCTCGCATGAAATTACGACCGTGTTGGCCTCGTAACATGGGTAGTGACGTGCCGGGAAAGTGTTTTAAAATTCTATAAAATCCAAACGGAGTCCGAAATTGACGAAACTTGACGAGTTGTGTTGGCATGGCATGTGTAGTGTGTGGTAAAAATTTCAAAAAGTTTCGAGCAAGTTGTGATGTCGGATGGTCAAAACCCAGACATCTCCACATGTGATCACTCTCTGCACAGAGAGTGATCACATGTGGAGATGTCTGGGTTTTGACCATCCGACGCAGAGTGATCACATGTGGAGATGTCTGGGTTTTGACCATCCGACGTCACAACTTGCTCGAAACTTTTTGAAATTTTTACCACACACTACACATGCCATGCCAACACAACTCGTCAAGTTTCGTCAATTTCGGACTCCGTTTGGATTTTATAGAATTTTAAAACACTTTCCCGGCACGTCACTACCCATGTTACGAGGCCAACACGGTCGTAATTTCATGCGAGCTCCTGGATATGGCCTCAACATACTCCGAGAATCATGAATATCATTTTTTGAATCAAAAGTGTGCATTATTTCATGTACCTGCAGTTCAAATTTTAAGGTGCGGGAAAAATTCAAAGAAACCAAAATAATTAACGAAATATAGCTAAAAAGTTCAAAATTGTCCCAAACTTTGGAGGTGGCTTGTATGTGAGGTAGGAATACACCAGGAAAAAAAAGGGAAGGAAAAAACAAAAAAAAGGATTGTTTGCCGATGGCCTTGGAAAGCCATTGGCAAACAGGCTATGCCGATGGCCGGCCATCGGCAAACAAGGTGGGCCTGGGCGCTCCCCAGGCTGCCACGTGGCTACGGGTTGCCGTTGGCCGTGGCCATCGGCAAATGCCGCAGTTTGCCGATGGCCTAACGGCGGCAGCCATTGGCAAACCAGACGGCGTCGGCCGCCATCCGCTCCTGGCGAAGTTTGCCGATGGGGTTGGTATGCCGATGGCCCGGCCATCGGCAAATAGTGGCTCTGCCGTTAGCTTTTTGTTGCCGATGGCCGAGCCATCGGCAAAAAAGTTATATGCCGATGGCATTTGTTCGCCGATGGCCCGGGCCATCGGCAATAATATATTTGCCGATGGCTCTACTTTGCCATCGGCAAACCATGGTTTTTGCCGATGGCAGATTCCTTGGCCATCGGCAACCTCCTGGCCGTCGGAAAAAACTCGCTCTCGGTAGTGGAGGAAGTCGAGCTAGCTACCTACATATATATGGCTTTTCTCTCTTTTGCTTTTTTATCTCTTTTTGTATGTAGAGGCTGGATTTTAATATCCTTTATCGAAAAAAACGTATGATGTGCACCCATGGATCTGGTATTATTAGTACTGTTAAGTTGCCTAGCATAGTAGCACTCGGTTAGCTAGCTATCGAGTCTTTTCAGCTAGCTGTTACCTGTCTTAACTATCTGTGTGTACTGGACTGCGCAAGTATATCAGATACTCCTACTATATTGTACTCCAGCATGCATGGTACTGATATGTTAATGAGACTAGACATGAGATCATGTTATAATCATGAAGAACGTTTTTCTCAACGGGAACCAAATTAAACACACACTGAAGACTGGCCGACTGGGTTAACAAGATGATGGGTGGTGGTTTTATTTGTAGCCTGTTTTTGATATATGGAGACACAGAGCCAGAGCATGCATGTACCTTCCGTACATACTTAGACACATGTACCGCTTGCTGAACCGGCATCAATGTTTAATTTAGTTCACACTTTTGGAACTATCTTAAAGAAAAGAAATTCCTGTGAGACATCTCATTGATTTTTTTATCAAATGTTGAATTCATGCAATGATCAAAATAAACAGAATGCACACACCTGGTACTAGTTTAGTGCTGACAATTATTGGTCCACCGGTAGCTAGGAGTCACTATTTAACCTTTTCTAGTAGTATAGTCTAACAACCAGCTAGCTTCATATATGTTGTCGTCATGCATTTTTGATCAGTCACGTTGCAGTGAATAAGACGGTGACACTACATGCACATATTTGGTAAGATAGGATGCGATGGTGAACTTGAATTGGCCGGCCGGTGCATGAGTTTCCACGAAGCTTCGCGCTTTCTGGAATCTTTTTTTGTTTGCACAATTTTTCTATCTCAAATGTGTCCTCACTGAGTTCACAAATGGAACAATCAATGTTATGAAACAAAAAAGTTTGGGTTTTTTTTTTAGCAAACTAAGTATGTTTGTCACTTGCGTGCAGATAGATAGCTTATTACACAAGTTAGCTGAAATGTATACTAGAGAATGCTATAGATTTTATGGAAGCAAGCAAAAATTTATAAGTAAAGATGTTATGGATTGTTCAACCTGCCTGCCTAGCTTTGTACATAATATGTCCCTGTGTAGTTGCTCACCCCAGTCGCATGAGCTTTTTGAGATGTGGTTTGTCTTCAACACCGCAAGCATTTGTGATGTCGATGATATTCTCCTTTTGCTAGCAAGGTCCAACAATGTCGGTTTTAGATCGACATTTCTTAAGCTAGCGCTCGATAGAAGATAGCTCGAGATAGCGGAAGCTACACCCGAAGACTTAAAACCTCATAAGAAATTGTTTTCTTTTTCTCTTTTCTTAACTTCAGTACCACATCATCATTTTGCTTAGTTGGCACTATAATTATGAGCCAATTATGAAAATGGCCCTCAAAACGAAACATGTTAGGAAAGTGGCCCTTTTTTCTGAAGTTAGGAAACTGGCTTTGAAAAGAAATTTTGTTAGGAAAATGGCCTTCTATTACTTCTGTTAGGGTAGACTGTGAACTTTTCCACTGTACACTGTGAAAAAAGTCGAAATTACCCTTGTTTATCCCTTCACTTTCACTCTTCGTTCCCCGTCCCGACCCCGACCGTGACACCCGCGTACGGAAAAAAAAAATGGTAATTTCACCTAGGACTCATACATTCCACCTAGGACAGATATTCATTCCACCTAGGACAGATATGAGCGTGGGAGAGGATGGTAACTCTGGTGGCTGATGACGTGCGGATGAGTTAATTTCCATGAAGCTACGTGCGGTCTAGAATTTGATATTCATTTTTCACAAAGGAAAATGTTCTGCCTCAAGTGTTGTGTGCGTTGAACATATATACGTACAGACACTTTCAGCAACTAATATATTAATTTATATGCGTTGCTATCAATTGAACTTGGATGAAATGGAACAAGCACTTTAATAAGTGCAAGTTAATTGGTTGGTTTCTTCAGAGATGAATGTGGCGTGGGTCTTGTAATGGATCATTGGATCACCCTTTTTTTATGGACAAAGCACGCAGAAGAGTTAGCTGAGACCAGCTGGATGCTTGACAAAATTCCAAAGATCTACTAGAGCTGGCTAGGTAGTGAGTAGTGATCGTGTGCTATACGCAGTAGTACGTGACGTGCAATGTACCTAGTTGCTAAGCTATCTGAATCGCCGAAACATTCATTCAGAGTGTGGTTGGTGTTAGCTGGCCACTGGGAAAAGCTCACTGTGCTTGATTAAAAAAAAAAAACTCACTGTGCCGGCCGGAATGGAAGTGGAACGGACGGTGCACACAGCTCGATAGCAGGTGCTACTCATTCACTGCATCATGCTCGCGCATTTTCAAGTGTGGATTTTCATTCGCCGCATGCAGTCTCTTAAACATGTGAGTTGGTTGGTCTCTGCAAATGGATTATTATTGCAAAAGTGTTTAGCTGAGAAAGAGTCGACATAGCCGTTTATGAGTTTTGGAGCCTTACCAGATACGGATACGGGAGAGAGCAGCGGGCAGGCCGGGATTCACTGCGCTGCACTTGCACTGCAATGCACTGCGCTCTCAGACTCGATCTCGGCCACCTCACGATCGACACGTCGCGATTGTTGGGGGCCACAACACACGGCTTCTTCAGTCAGGCTGTAGCACTGGCTAGCTACTCCCAGGGGCTAGTTTAGTTGGAAAGCCCTCGGCAATTATGTCTCCGGGTGGACGTCGCGGATCGGAGCATGTCTACGAGGTACGAGCGGCGACACCGCCCCGGACCTAGTTTTCAGGCTCCAGCAACAGGTTGACCAATGCCGCCGCCGCGCTGACCTGCACGTCGGTGTCGGTAGTCGTGCGCCCTTGTGGCGAGCTCGGTGGACCTAGTTATCGGACTCTGCGCCATCGTGCACGCGTTCCCGAGCTTCTCCAGCGCGCACCACACGCCGGGCTCCCCGGCGAGGTCGTCTACGGAGTCCATCGGCTCGCCCGGTCATGGCGCGCCGCGCCTATGCTGACGACGGCTAGTCCCTGCTCCATCGAGGTTCCCTCGAGCGCGCGCTGTCCCGCCTCTGCGCCGGGCTCCCGTTGACGGCGCCTGTTCTGCACGGCGGCGTCCACGGCCTCGAGGCCGAGCTGCTCGTGGATGCTGTGGCAGACTAGCAGTGCTTGCCTCGAGACCTCCATCTCGGTGCCGGGCGGCTGGGAGCGGTTTAAAATTTAAATTGCCGCAACACGCACCTCACGCGGGGCAATGGCGAGTCTCGTGTTGCAAGTTGCAAGCCCGTGGACCCCACAGAATCCCATGCTGGATTGGAAATCCGCAACGAACTGCTTACTTCTCATTCTTCTCCCTTCCCCGGCCTTCTCCCTATAAAATCCGGTCTCGACAACCTTGGTCAGCAAGCCCCTTCAAATCGTACCCAACCGCCTCGCCACCGCCCTGCCCAGAGCAACAGCACCACCCTGCACCCTGCCCAGAGCAACAACACCGCCTCGCGCCCCCATGTCGACCGCCGACGCGGTGGAGCCCTCGCGGGCCCGCCAGACGCAGGACGATGACGGGGAGCCGCGCGTGGAGCAGGACGCGGACCCCTTGCCGCGCGAGGAGCTGGATGCGGACCCCGTGCCGCGCGAGGAGCACGACGCGGACCAGGCGTCGTCGTCGCGGGCCGGCCAGGACGCGGAGCCGGAGCCGGAGCCGCCGCAGCGCCCTTGGTTTGCCCTCGTCTCGCACGCGGTGGTGGTCTCCGGCAAGGGCAAGAGCATTCGCCGCGGCGACGACATCAGACTCGACCTCAAGGACCCTCCGGTGATCTCCTACATGGAGATGCGGCTGCCCCGCACCGCCCCCGCCCGCGCGCTCCGCTACGTCGCCCCGGAGGAGGAGCTGCAGTCCTCGGCCTACATCCTGGCTGCGGACGACTCCGGCCGCCTCCTCGTCCAGGTCGTCAGCGACATGCGCTCCGGGCCGGAGCTCTTCGCCTGCGACGCGCGCACCCGGACGGCCTCCAAGCTACCACGGATTCCCTGCTCCGCGCTCGCCGTCACCGCGCAGCCGAGCCACAGCCTGGCGCTGATCACCAACCCGCTCGTGCGCGGCGAGTACGTCGTCGCGCAGCTGCACCCGCGAGCCTCGTCGATCCTCGTCGCCGACAGGGACACGCTCCTCTGCTACAACTCCGCGTCGCGGCAGTGGAGCGTCAAGCTGCTCCACCTGGACGCCACCTTTCCCGACCGCATGCGCAGCCCGTGCGCCGAGGCCACGGTGATCGCCCACGGCGCCAGCCTCTGGTGGCTCGCGCTCGGCTACGGCGTCTTCGTCTGCGACCTCTTCAAGGCGAGACCGAGCCTCCGCTTCATCCCGCTTCCCGACGGCTGCGAGATGCGGGAGGAGCTCTACCACCGCGCCCTCGTCAACCAGCGCCGCCGCGTGGCGCCCAGCGGGGCCAGCTCCGCTACGTCGAGGTTCGAGGGCTCTCCTACGAGGTGGACGCCCACGGCGACGCCGACACCGACGCCAACGCCGACGCCGACGCCGACGCCGCGCCCCCGCCCGCGAACGCCACCGTCTGCGTGTGGACGCTCGTGGACTCGAAGCCCAAGGCCGAGGACCCCTGGAGGTTCGAGTACGACGTGCCCGTGGCCGAGATTTGGGCCGACGCCACCTACATCCGCGCCGGGCTACCGCAGGGCGTCGTGCCCCACCTCGCCCTCGTCGACCCCAACGACCACCGCGTCGTTTACTTCTTCCAGCGCGCCAAATTCTTCGGCTGGGACCAGCGCACCAGGAGGGTCGTCTGCTACGGTGATGGCTTGGAAGAAGAGGTTCGCCAACTTGCATTCCTGAGCCATACTTCCCGCCCCGTGATGGATGCATGGCAGCCGTCGCCTGCCAACCATGATCATCATTCTCCGCTCTATTCAGTCTCTGACGGTGAGCGCTCTGCCTCTTACCTGTTCTTCGAATGAGCCCAGCCTGCCTTACCTGTTTATTAGCTTGTTCCTCATTTGCTCTGTCTATATGCGCATGCCACTACTATTGAATTGTTTCTTGCTGAACTGATGATATGATTCCACGGTTCATTTTCAGTTTTCGATAGGTATGCTGTTGTGTCAGGATTGATATACATGTTCAGGAAGTATATTGGAATTTAAACATTGCAGTTGTAATATACCAAACATGTTCAGGAAGTATATTGGAGTCTAAACATTGCAATTGCAATATACCAATAGATCTGAGATACCAATAGTCTGCATACGTGTGAATTGTTTCTTCCTGAACTGATGTTATGATTGCACATTGTATTTTTAGTTTTTGATAACCTTACACTATTATGTTGCCGCCATGTCACGATTGGTTCAGGAAGTACATCGTAGTTTAAACACTGCAATTGCAATATGCCAATAGCTCTGAGATACCAAAAGCCTGCATGTGCTTCAATTGTTTCTTGCTGAACTAATGGTATGATAGCACATTTTATTTTCAGTTTTTGACAACCTTGCACTATTGTGTATGCCGCTGTGCCCGATTGATAAACTTGTTCAGGAAGTACATCGTAGTTTAAACATTGCAATTGCAATATAACAATAGCTCTGAGATACTTGTAGCCAATCATAGTACAACCTGTATATGATTAAGTCTGAACTGAATTGCCTCCTTATTCAGGTTGGAGTGCAAATCAGGGCGAAGACAAACTAGCATCTGAAATTGACTGGGAAGAACTGACTAATCCTCACCTTGAAGGTTCGATGCTTATGTATCTTATAGGAGAATTACAATTGTAAACCGTTTGAACTCTGATTCAATGAAAACTGCAAACTGCGTGCATCTTGCTAATCACTAACGGTTTTTTTTTATGTTCCAGTTGAGAGGGTTGGATTCCATGGTAACATCGGTTATGTGGATGTTGGGAACCCACTGCAATCAATTATGCAGGCCCCTGGAGCTGCCCCACTTCCATTGCCCACGCCTGCCCAAGGCCCCGGGAAGGACGTACAAAATGTAATTGAAGCAGTGCAACGAGCAATTCCTCATGAGCAAGACAGAAAGAGCCGTGACAAACTAATCCACGGGCTGGTATATCTCAGGAGTCTATTGCATTCCGACAGAGATACGAAGTCCTCGGCCTGAAGTACCACCGTGAGTTCCTGAAGAAGTGTTGCAGAAGCTCACGGAGAAGCACCAGGGCGATGATGAAGCTATGCTGATGTTGGGTTATATCTGTTGGTAGGACGTAGTAGTTTCTGGAACTGTCTGATGGTTAGGAGGTAGATGTGAGTCTGATGCTGGGTAAAAAAAGAACTGTGCTTGAGTGTTGAGTCTGATGGGTGTGTCCCACCGGAATGCTGTAACTCATTAGTCTTGTAATGCAATGACATGGGCTGGTTGCCCTTTAAATCAAAAAGGTACCACCGTTAAGGATAACAACTGCTGTTACTCTTGAAGCAAGTTGGTGAAATTCTGTTTCTCGGCTGGCTCATTAGTCTTGTGTGTGGACTGTCGGCTCAAATGCCTTGTAGGTTGCGGCCCAGAGGCCTTGTAAGCTGAAAGAACCGACAGGACGATTAAGGAATAAAACCTCTGAAACTATCCCCAAATTCGTTCCTGTTCTTCCTTCTCTGCTGTTCTTCTTCCTCATCCAATCCCCATTCCTTCTACTCTATCTTGTAATCCATAATTGGACCATTGTTCATAATAATATCCAGAGCCTTCCACCCAGATGGAGGATTTTCCCCCGATTCCTGAAAGAGTTTGGCCTGGCGCCCAAGATGAAGCAACCTTGGCTATAAGTGCAGATGGCGAGCGATGTTGGAGGCGGCATTGGGCGGAGGACCTCGGCTGGGACATGGACGGCGACCTGGCCCAGCGGTTCCGCTGGCGGCGAAGGTGCGCTCAGCTCCAGGCTCCAGGCACAGGCGCGCGCGCTCCAGTGCGGTGCCGGCTTGGACGAGGTCGGTGCACGCGCTGTCCTGCATGCTGCTGTGCTAGCTAGCGCTGTCACGCGCACGCCTCCATCGGTCGGTTGTGTTGTGCCGCCACAGAAGGTTGCTGCTGTCGTTGTGTCGCGCCGCACGCTGGGACGAGGACGCCATGAGGTCTGGGGAAATGGGATGGGAATGTACGTGTCGCGGTTTAGCTCATGATGAGTTTTGCCTCTGCTATTACACGACACTGAAAACGATGATGAGATTTCTTGGAGATGGACATCAGATTAACAAACTGAAGATGGGCAGATGGTGACAACAAACTGAAGATTCAACCTAGAGCGCTGACATGATCCTGAGATGGGCAGATGGTGATAACAAACTGAAGGTTCAAGATTCACCCTGGTTGGAAACCAAGTTAAAATGCCGGTTCTGCTGTATTTCCGTTCTGTTGAATGTGAATGGGGAGTCCCAAAAATTTTTTTAAAAAATAAATGCCGGTTCTTAGCAAGAACTTTGACACCTCTTTCTTAACTTTTGCAACTAATTGACATCCTCGGAGATTTGTTGACGCTCGAAAATCTGTGTTTCTCCCGACAATGCAAGCGTCAACCATCTTGCTATTTTATTTGGAAAACCAGGAGAGTAGGTTGCAATGCAATGGCGCTGACACTGACAGGCCTGACCCCTGAGACCCACGCCAGCCGCCCGCTTGCCACGCCGCTGTCTGCGCTGGCTGGCTGCGAGGTCGCCGTGCAGCCCTCCGAGATGGCAGCGCGTGCTCGCCGCGTCCCGTGTCCGCGACGGCCTTGTGCGCTCGCTGCATGCGATGCCCGTGATGGCCGCCTGCTCGCCGTGCCCTGTGCCCAAGCCGGCCGACCGCTCGCCACGCCGCCCCACGCGTGCACGCTGGCCACGCTGTGCCCTGATCGCGAGCTCGTCACGCTGGACAGCAGGGAGGAGGCCCGGACAAGCACGGAGGAGCTGGTTGGGTACGTTAAGACGATGAGCAGGAGATCAGCCTCCAGACCTCTAGGCCTGCATTACCGAATCTGCGTTCGTTCCACCGAGAGCAAGAAGAGATGGAGATCGAAATGGAAGAAGTGGAGACCACTTGGAAGTCCTTGTTCAAGCGGCGGGTGTTGATGGCGGTCCACCAGCGGCTCGTCGGGTTGCTTGGAGGCCATGGATGCCGACGTAGGCAGAACAGGCGCCATCACCAGGGGCCCTCCGTGGAGAACACGCAGCGCGCGATCGAGGTCGCCTCGACGGAGCTCGGCCTCGCCGTCGCCATCATGGGCGCGGCCCGCCACCTGGCGCTCCGCGGCAGCGCGCCGTGCCCGAGCGCGACACTCGACGGCCTCGCTGGGGACGACCTCGGCGTGTGGTGCGAGCTGAAGAAGCTTGGGAACGCCGCCACGCTCTCGCCACCCGCGTCCACGACGGCGTCGAGAACGCCTCTCGACTCTGCGGACGGCCTCGCTGGGGACGATCCCTTCCTGTGGTGCGCGCTGGAGAAGCTCGGGGACGCCGCCGCGCTCGCCACCCGCGTGCACGACGGCGTCGAGCGCGCCCCCGGCCACCTGCGCGCTGCCGAGCTAGTGGGCGTCCTGGACAAGGCCACCGGCGTCGGCGTCGTCGTCAGCGGCGGCAGCAGCACTACCCCGTGGAAGCAGAGCCCCCGCGGCGCCATCGAGCTCGCCGAGGCGCTGCTGAAGGCGATGGACCTCGCCACGGAGACCGACGACGCGCGCGAGGCGGCGTTCGGCTTCATCGGCGGCGTCAAATGGTAGCCGTCGTCTCCGGTCTCCCGAATCCGCAGGACTCGTTCGTTCGTACGATTCGTCACCTGATCGCCTGCTTGAGCTTAGTAATTCTTGAGATTCTTGGAATGATGAAACGAAGAACGTGCCTGTTTTGTTGAGATTTAGTAATTCTTGGGATTGGGATTCTTGGAACGATGAACGAACGTGCCTGTTTTGTTGCGGTTGGGTGAATTCTTGGAATGACGAATGGAACCTGATTGCCATTTGGTAAGTCTTGAAATGATGAATGGTCCATCGATCAAGTCCCTTGCGTGCTTATTACTTGGGTTTTTTGGTTGATCTGATTTGAGTTTTAGTTCTACGACGCACAATGGCATGTAATTTTCAGGTGATCCAGAGTGAATGTTATTTGCCACGGCGGCTGTGTATGCAGATTGTAGAACGCCCCTATTACAGGAACGGGAGGGGAGGCTGTGCAGATTGTAGAACGCCCCTAGTGACTGTTGACTCTCCTGGTGTCGCTGCTTCTGATCTGATCCGAGTGTCATTCTGTTGGTTAGAGCGCTTGGCTAGTTAATGGACCTGCACGTCCTCAGTCCGGCCCAAAAGCCATGTAACGTCTTGGCCCAAGCGGTTTGCTGTCTAGCTTTGGGGTATAAGCTGATGATTGTTGAAAAAAAAACTGAGGAACTGTACAACTCTAAAATTTGCATTCTTTTAAAATAGTTAAAATTGATTTATTTATGCAATTTGTGTGCATACAAATGTAGCAAATAATAATTTTTGTGAAAATAAAATCAACTATAAGAAGAAACACATGTGATGCATTCATGCTGCTGCATCTTCTTTTATGTGATGACTGGTTTTTGTTTGAACTGAAAATGCATTTGAAAATGACATTGGAAAATCCTTTTAGAAAAAGAAAAAGGCATTCCTTTCTATCTCTCTCCCTCTTTCTGTAATTCGGCCTGCTGGCCCATTCTCTCCCTGCAGCCCATCTCGGCCTGGCAGTGGCAAATCCCGCTGACGGCCCGGTCCCACATGTCGGCTCCTTCCCCTTCCTCTGCTCTCGCGCGCGCCGACGCCGGCAACCGCCGCCCGCGCCCACTTCCCCGCGCGTCGTGGGGGCGTCGCTCGCCCCGGCCTCGATAAATAGCAAAGCCAACCCCGACCTCGCTCCCCTTGCCGTTTCCCGTTCCCATTCGCCCTCGCCCACCCAAGCGCGCAGAAGCAGCAACCGCAGCAGCAGTTCGCGCCGGAGCCGTTGTTGTCGTGCCGCCGTCCCGTCGTCTCGCCTCCGTGATTGGGCCGTCTTCGTGCGTCGCCGAGTCAACATCGCCGTCCGTGGTTCGTGGCCTCGCTGCGTCTCCGACCGAATTGGACCCGTGGTGAGCTCGCCTCGTCCCCCTCTCCCTCCCCGTGCTTTCAATTTCGAGAATCGTGGCCGTCAGAGTCCTGTTCGCGTTCTCCAGCGACCATGCCGCCGCCGGCCATGGCGCCCTCCGTGCCAACTACCTTTCCCGACCGTGTTCTTGACCTTGTCGAGTTCGCGTCGCCCCCCTCTATCTCCCGGTGCTCTCGGTTCTTCGAACCGTGGCCCGTGGGCCTCGTTCCCCGCGCGCCGGCGAGCTCCTCGTCGCTGGCAATGGCCGCTCGGCCGTGCTGCTATTGGCCCAGCCGGCCAACACCTTCCCTCTCCCTCCCATTTTCTCTCAGCCATCGATTTTGGGATCTACGTTCAGGATTAGAAGATACCCCTTCTCCATCATTTTTGCTAAAGAGTCCCTGTGTTTCCCAGTAATTCCGTTCATTATCCTTCAGCATTTCAAAATCAGATTTACGTTTTTATTTATTTTAATTCGTTTATAGTTCACGGTATTTACAGTTTTGCCATCAGTAGCTTATAAATGCCATATCTTTCACGTTTTAAATTCAATTTCGGTGATTTTGTCGTCTACGTGTTCGTAGCGACGCACAGAACAATTTTATAGACTTTTAAACATGTTTTATCTCAGTTGGTGTACTGTTCTAACTATAGACTTGTTTGCTTTGTATGAATGCAAATGGAATGCGTGTTGTTGATTGTCAATTGAGTTCGATGGTGAGGAGTACTTTGGGAACCGGGTCAGCAGGACCAACTGAACTTTTCTGAGCAAGGCAAGTTAGCATGGACCCTCTTTGATGTCCTAAACACTATTGACTATTTATTCATTTGCATGTGTTGAATCATGATACACTTAAGGACATCCTAGATGTTGATATCTTGTTCCTTGATTCCTATAGGTTATGATATGCATATAGGTAGTTTGCTAGCGCTCAACTTAAACTAAACTTGATCTACATGATGACTATGATTCTATTGAGAGCCATTGCTTCTCAACCCTCCGTAAGCGCACTTATCGTCGCAAAATGCTGGGATTAACAAAGTGCAACCGTGAAAGTTACATGGCTCGACTTTAACTCGGTATGATGATCTTTTCTAGTAACTTGTTAGAGGTTACCTTTATGGCGCAAAAGGGGTGCGTACCGGGTTGGGTGTACTTTGCGGCCCATGTTCCTAAGAGTATAGCATGCGTAGAATGTGCCTAGGAAAGGAGGGCTCTACACTTGCGGGACACAAAAACATAGCGGCCCTAACTTGTTAGACAAGGCCTTTAAAAGGCTTGATAGTGAACCCCGCCGACCTTCCTTGGTAGAGGGTCAAGAGGTTGGCTGCCTCGAGCAAAAAGGCAAATCACGACTCGCGGTGAATGTTCACAACCTCTCGCGAGTGTAAAATTTTTATAATAGCCGTGTTCACGGTCATGAGCGGCTCGGAAAACTCACGGAATAAATGGTTACTTGTATGTGGGTTAATCGAGGTTGATATATGGTGATATAATGATGATGATATCATCTTTCAATTGTTTCTATTATATGATCATCTGGGTTAATTTGGTTCGCTTAAGCATAACTTGATATGACTTAATCATAAAACATTGGCTTATTAAAAGTGCTAACGTAGTAAACCAGTGTCAACCCTTTTGAGCTTCATAACCCCATGTTATCTTGCTAAGTATGAGGTGTACTTACACTTGCTTTACTTTTCAATATTTGGATAAAAATCCCGGATGGGTACTAGATTGCCTGAGTTTGGGGGTGCTAAAGCTTGTGGTCAACCAATCGGTTCTTACCGTGGAGTGGTGTCTACACCTCTACACCCGAAGGTCCTTCTGCTAATTGTTCTAAGGTTTTGCTCTTTTATACAAGTACGTTATATTAAAGCATTGCGATTTGATACTACTCAATTTGTAGCTATATGTGACATTTAACTTCCGGGGCTCACATATAGTATACATCTGGTTTTGTCCTTAAAACCAGTTGTTACAGGAATCTCCTCTAAAAAAAAGGAGGAATATGAGGAACTGACAAAATACCTGAACCTGTCTTCCCATTCGCTCTGTTCTTCCTCCTTACTTGCTCTTCGCCTTTCCCAAATTCCAGATTTCAGTTACCCCATTTTCGGTGAATCCACTTTAGTTCAGAGATGCTTAAGACCCATTTCCTAACATCGCATACGGGCTTACGGCAGGACAAACCATGAGTACAATGTTAAGACAATATACAAAATTAGAATATCTTAAATTTGACTAACTATATATAAGAACCTAAATAGCTATGTTTCAAAAAAGTATCACTAAATTTATTATGAAATATATTTTTATACTCTGTTTATTTATGTTATAAACATTGATATTTTTACTACTTTAACTAAGAATAATGCATCTAAAGTTACAGTCCATTCTGGACAGAGCTAGTACTTTACAGAAGACGCGTGTTACATGCCTGGTATATCTAATATAGTTAGAAAAATGACAGAGCTAGTTTGCTAGAACTTTTTGAAAAATGGAAGAGCTTTGCCTTAGATCGAGACCTATAGAAAAAAAAAACGAGAGAGGAGACAGTTGCAAAAATATAAGCACAATTTAAATTTAAATAAACACAAAAGAAGAATATTGTTTCCTAATAATGTGGCAAAGGTTCATCCATTAGATGGAAGAGATCGATAGCACACAACTTTATAAAGTATTTTAGCGACAGAGAGAGTACATCCGGGGGTGTTTTCGCGTTGATGGTCTCGTTGCTTGGGCGGTTTTATCGCCGGTGTCGCTTAGGCCCCCATCGCATTCAGGTGCTTTACTGTTGTGAGCGTATTGGCCCCATCCGAGAATACTTTCGCCGCGTCGATGGTCTTCGGTGTTGCTACCCTTGGAAAGCCATTGGCAAACAGGCTATGCCGATGGCCGGCCATCGGCAAACAAGGTGGGCCTGGGCGCTCCCCAGGCTGCCACGTGGCTACGGGTTGCCGTTGGCCGTGGCCATCGGCAAATGCCGCGGTTTGCCGATGGCCTAACGGCGGCAGCCATTGGCAAACCAGACGGCGTCGGCCGCCATCCGCTCCTGGCGAAGTTTGCCGATGGGGTTGGTATGCCGATGGCCCGGCCATCGGCAAATAGTGGCTCTGCCGTTAGCTTTTTGTTGCCGATGGCCGAGCCATCGGCAAAAAAGTTATATGCCGATGGCATTTGTTCGCCGATGGCCCGGCCATCGGCAATAATATATTTGCCGATGGCTCTACTTTGCCATCGGCAAACCATGGTTTTTGCCGATGGCAGATTCCTTGGCCATCGGCAACCTCCTGGGCCGTCGGAAAAAACTCGCTCTCTGGTAGTGGAGGAAGTCGAGCTAGCTACCTACATATATATGGCTTTTCTCTCTTTTGCTTTTTTATCTCTTTTTGTATGTAGAGGCTGGATTTTAATATCCTTTATCGAAAAAAACGTATGATGTGCACCCATGGATCTGGTATTATTAGTACTGTTAAGTTGCCTAGCATAGTAGCACTCGGTTAGCTAGCTATCGAGTCTTTTCAGCTAGCTGTTACCTGTCTTAACTATCTGTGTGTACTGGACTGCGCAAGTATATCAGATACTCCTACTATATTGTACTCCAGCATGCATGGTACTGATATGTTAATGAGACTAGACATGAGATCATGTTATAATCATGAAGAACGTTTTTCTCAACGGGAACCAAATTAAACACACACTGAAGACTGGCCGACTGGGTTAACAAGATGATGGGTGGTGGTTTTATTTGTAGCCTGTTTTTGATATATGGAGACACAGAGCCAGAGCATGCATGTACCTTCCGTACATACTTAGACACATGTACCGCTTGCTGAACCGGCATCAATGTTTAATTTAGTTCACACTTTTGGAACTATCTTAAAGAAAAGAAATTCCTGTGAGACATCTCATTGATTTTTTTATCAAATGTTGAATTCATGCAATGATCAAAATAAACAGAATGCACACACCTGGTACTAGTTTAGTGCTGACAATTATTGGTCCACCGGTAGCTAGGAGTCACTATTTAACCTTTTCTAGTAGTATAGTCTAACAACCAGCTAGCTTCATATATGTTGTCGTCATGCATTTTTGATCAGTCACGTTGCAGTGAATAAGACGGTGACACTACATGCACATATTTGGTAAGATAGGATGCGATGGTGAACTTGAATTGGCCGGCCGGTGCATGAGTTTCCACGAAGCTTCGCGCTTTCTGGAATCTTTTTTTGTTTGCACAATTTTTCTATCTCAAATGTGTCCTCACTGAGTTCACAAATGGAACAATCAATGTTATGAAACAAAAAAGTTTGGGTTTTTTTTAGCAAACTAAGTATGTTTGTCACTTGCGTGCAGATAGATAGCTTATTACACAAGTTAGCTGAAATGTATACTAGAGAATGCTATAGATTTTATGGAAGCAAGCAAAAATTTATAAGTAAAGATGTTATGGATTGTTCAACCTGCCTGCCTAGCTTTGTACATAATATGTCCCTGTGTAGTTGCTCACCCCAGTCGCATGAGCTTTTTGAGATGTGGTTTGTCTTCAACACCGCAAGCATTTGTGATGTCGATGATATTCTCCTTTTGCTAGCAAGGTCCAACAATGTCGGTTTTAGATCGACATTTCTTAAGCTAGCGCTCGATAGAAGATAGCTCGAGATAGCGGAAGCTACACCCGAAGACTTAAAACCTCATAAGAAATTGTTTTCTTTTTCTCTTTTCTTAACTTCAGTACCACATCATCATTTTGCTTAGTTGGCACTATAATTATGAGCCAATTATGAAAATGGCCCTCAAAACGAAACATGTTAGGAAAGTGGCCCTTTTTTCTGAAGTTAGGAAACTGGCTTTGAAAAGAAATTTTGTTAGGAAAATGGCCTTCTATTACTTCTGTTAGGGTAGACTGTGAACTTTTCCACTGTACACTGTGAAAAAGTCGAAATTACCCTTGTTTATCCCTTCACTTTCACTCTTCGTTCCCCGTCCCGACCCGACCGTGACACCCGCGTACGGAAAAAAAAAAAAAAATGGTAATTTCACCTAGGACTCATACATTCCACCTAGGACAGATATTCATTCCACCTAGGACAGATATGAGCGTGGGAGAGGATGGTAACTCTGGTGGCTGATGACGTGCGGATGAGTTAATTTCCATGAAGCTACGTGCGGTCTAGAATTTGATATTCATTTTTCACAAAGGAAAATGTTCTGCCTCAAGTGTTGTGTGCGTTGAACATATATACGTACAGACACTTTCAGCAACTAATATATTAATTTATATGCGTTGCTATCAATTGAACTTGGATGAAATGGAACAAGCACTTTAATAAGTGCAAGTTAATTGGTTGGTTTCTTCAGAGATGAATGTGGCGTGGGTCTTGTAATGGATCATTGGATCACCCTTTTTTTATGGACAAAGCACGCAGAAGAGTTAGCTGAGACCAGCTGGATGCTTGACAAAATTCCAAAGATCTACTAGAGCTGGCTAGGTAGTGAGTAGTGATCGTGTGCTATACGCAGTAGTACGTGACGTGCAATGTACCTAGTTGCTAAGCTATCTGAATCGCCGAAACATTCATTCAGAGTGTGGTTGGTGTTAGCTGGCCACTGGGAAAAGCTCACTGTGCTTGATTAAAAAAAAAAAAACTCACTGTGCCGGCCGGAATGGAAGTGGAACGGACGGTGCACACAGCTCGATAGCAGGTGCTACTCATTCACTGCATCATGCTCGCGCATTTTCAAGTGTGGATTTTCATTCGCCGCATGCAGTCTCTTAAACATGTGAGTTGGTTGGTCTCTGCAAATGGATTATTATTGCAAAAGTGTTTAGCTGAGAAAGAGTCGACATAGCCGTTTATGAGTTTTGGAGCCTTACCAGATACGGATACGGGAGAGAGCAGCGGGCAGGCCGGGATTCACTGCGCTGCACTTGCACTGCAATGCACTGCGCTCTCAGACTCGATCTCGGCCACCTCACGATCGACACGTCGCGATTGTTGGGGGCCACAACACACGGCTTCTTCAGTCAGGCTGTAGCACTGGCTAGCTACTCCCAGGGGCTAGTTTAGTTGGAAAGCCCTCGGCAATTATGTCTCCGGGTGGACGTCGCGGATCGGAGCATGTCTACGAGGTACGAGCGGCGACACCGCCCCGGACCTAGTTTTCAGGCTCCAGCAACAGGTTGACCAATGCCGCCGCCGCGCTGACCTGCACGTCGGTGTCGGTAGTCGTGCGCCCTTGTGGCGAGCTCGGTGGACCTAGTTATCGGACTCTGCGCCATCGTGCACGCGTTCCCGAGCTTCTCCAGCGCGCACCACACGCCGGGCTCCCCGGCGAGGTCGTCTACGGAGTCCATCGGCTCGCCCGGTCATGGCGCGCCGCGCCTATGCTGACGACGGCTAGTCCCTGCTCCATCGAGGTTCCCTCGAGCGCGCGCTGTCCCGCCTCTGCGCCGGGCTCCCGTTGACGGCGCCTGTTCTGCACGGCGGCGTCCACGGCCTCGAGGCCGAGCTGCTCGTGGATGCTGTGGCAGACTAGCAGTGCTTGCCTCGAGACCTCCATCTCGGTGCCGGGCGGCTGGGAGCGGTTTAAAATTTAAATTGCCGCAACACGCACCTCACGCGGGGCAATGGCGAGTCTCGTGTTGCAAGTTGCAAGCCCGTGGACCCCACAGAATCCCATGCTGGATTGGAAATCCGCAACGAACTGCTTACTTCTCATTCTTCTCCCTTCCCCGGCCTTCTCCCTATAAAATCCGGTCTCGACAACCTTGGTCAGCAAGCCCCTTCAAATCGTACCCAACCGCCTCGCCACCGCCCTGCCCAGAGCAACAGCACCACCCTGCACCCTGCCCAGAGCAACAACACCGCCTCGCGCCCCCATGTCGACCGCCGACGCGGTGGAGCCCTCGCGGGCCCGCCAGACGCAGGACGATGACGGGGAGCCGCGCGTGGAGCAGGACGCGGACCCCTTGCCGCGCGAGGAGCTGGATGCGGACCCCGTGCCGCGCGAGGAGCACGACGCGGACCAGGCGTCGTCGTCGCGGGCCGGCCAGGACGCGGAGCCGGAGCCGGAGCCGCCGCAGCGCCCTTGGTTTGCCCTCGTCTCGCACGCGGTGGTGGTCTCCGGCAAGGGCAAGAGCATTCGCCGCGGCGACGACATCAGACTCGACCTCAAGGACCCTCCGGTGATCTCCTACATGGAGATGCGGCTGCCCCGCACCGCCCCCGCCCGCGCGCTCCGCTACGTCGCCCCGGAGGAGGAGCTGCAGTCCTCGGCCTACATCCTGGCTGCGGACGACTCCGGCCGCCTCCTCGTCCAGGTCGTCAGCGACATGCGCTCCGGGCCGGAGCTCTTCGCCTGCGACGCGCGCACCCGGACGGCCTCCAAGCTACCACGGATTCCCTGCTCCGCGCTCGCCGTCACCGCGCAGCCGAGCCACAGCCTGGCGCTGATCACCAACCCGCTCGTGCGCGGCGAGTACGTCGTCGCGCAGCTGCACCCGCGAGCCTCGTCGATCCTCGTCGCCGACAGGGACACGCTCCTCTGCTACAACTCCGCGTCGCGGCAGTGGAGCGTCAAGCTGCTCCACCTGGACGCCACCTTTCCCGACCGCATGCGCAGCCCGTGCGCCGAGGCCACGGTGATCGCCCACGGCGCCAGCCTCTGGTGGCTCGCGCTCGGCTACGGCGTCTTCGTCTGCGACCTCTTCAAGGCGAGACCGAGCCTCCGCTTCATCCCGCTTCCCGACGGCTGCGAGATGCGGGAGGAGCTCTACCACCGCGCCCTCGTCAACCAGCGCCGCCGCGTGGCGCCCAGCGGGGCCAGCTCCGCTACGTCGAGGTTCGAGGGCTCTCCTACGAGGTGGACGCCCACGGCGACGCCGACACCGACGCCAACGCCGACGCCGACGCCGACGCCGCGCCCCCGCCCGCGAACGCCACCGTCTGCGTGTGGACGCTCGTGGACTCGAAGCCCAAGGCCGAGGACCCCTGGAGGTTCGAGTACGACGTGCCCGTGGCCGAGATTTGGGCCGACGCCACCTACATCCGCGCCGGGCTACCGCAGGGCGTCGTGCCCCACCTCGCCCTCGTCGACCCCAACGACCACCGCGTCGTTTACTTCTTCCAGCGCGCCAAATTCTTCGGCTGGGACCAGCGCACCAGGAGGGTCGTCTGCTACGGTGATGGCTTGGAAGAAGAGGTTCGCCAACTTGCATTCCTGAGCCATACTTCCCGCCCCGTGATGGATGCATGGCAGCCGTCGCCTGCCAACCATGATCATCATTCTCCGCTCTATTCAGTCTCTGACGGTGAGCGCTCTGCCTCTTACCTGTTCTTCGAATGAGCCCAGCCTGCCTTACCTGTTTATTAGCTTGTTCCTCATTTGCTCTGTCTATATGCGCATGCCACTACTATTGAATTGTTTCTTGCTGAACTGATGATATGATTCCACGGTTCATTTTCAGTTTTCGATAGGTATGCTGTTGTGTCAGGATTGATATACATGTTCAGGAAGTATATTGGAATTTAAACATTGCAGTTGTAATATACCAAACATGTTCAGGAAGTATATTGGAGTCTAAACATTGCAATTGCAATATACCAATAGATCTGAGATACCAATAGTCTGCATACGTGTGAATTGTTTCTTCCTGAACTGATGTTATGATTGCACATTGTATTTTTAGTTTTTGATAACCTTACACTATTATGTTGCCGCCATGTCACGATTGGTTCAGGAAGTACATCGTAGTTTAAACACTGCAATTGCAATATGCCAATAGCTCTGAGATACCAAAAGCCTGCATGTGCTTCAATTGTTTCTTGCTGAACTAATGGTATGATAGCACATTTTATTTTCAGTTTTTGACAACCTTGCACTATTGTGTATGCCGCTGTGCCCGATTGATAAACTTGTTCAGGAAGTACATCGTAGTTTAAACATTGCAATTGCAATATAACAATAGCTCTGAGATACTTGTAGCCAATCATAGTACAACCTGTATATGATTAAGTCTGAACTGAATTGCCTCCTTATTCAGGTTGGAGTGCAAATCAGGGCGAAGACAAACTAGCATCTGAAATTGACTGGGAAGAACTGACTAATCCTCACCTTGAAGGTTCGATGCTTATGTATCTTATAGGAGAATTACAATTGTAAACCGTTTGAACTCTGATTCAATGAAAACTGCAAACTGCGTGCATCTTGCTAATCACTAACGGTTTTTTTTTATGTTCCAGTTGAGAGGGTTGGATTCCATGGTAACATCGGTTATGTGGATGTTGGGAACCCACTGCAATCAATTATGCAGGCCCCTGGAGCTGCCCCACTTCCATTGCCCACGCCTGCCCAAGGCCCCGGGAAGGACGTACAAAATGTAATTGAAGCAGTGCAACGAGCAATTCCTCATGAGCAAGACAGAAAGAGCCGTGACAAACTAATCCACGGGCTGGTATATCTCAGGAGTCTATTGCATTCCGACAGAGATACGAAGTCCTCGGCCTGAAGTACCACCGTGAGTTCCTGAAGAAGTGTTGCAGAAGCTCACGGAGAAGCACCAGGGCGATGATGAAGCTATGCTGATGTTGGGTTATATCTGTTGGTAGGACGTAGTAGTTTCTGGAACTGTCTGATGGTTAGGAGGTAGATGTGAGTCTGATGCTGGGTAAAAAAAGAACTGTGCTTGAGTGTTGAGTCTGATGGGTGTGTCCCACCGGAATGCTGTAACTCATTAGTCTTGTAATGCAATGACATGGGCTGGTTGCCCTTTAAATCAAAAAGGTACCACCGTTAAGGATAACAACTGCTGTTACTCTTGAAGCAAGTTGGTGAAATTCTGTTTCTCGGCTGGCTCATTAGTCTTGTGTGTGGACTGTCGGCTCAAATGCCTTGTAGGTTGCGGCCCAGAGGCCTTGTAAGCTGAAAGAACCGACAGGACGATTAAGGAATAAAACCTCTGAAACTATCCCCAAATTCGTTCCTGTTCTTCCTTCTCTGCTGTTCTTCTTCCTCATCCAATCCCCATTCCTTCTACTCTATCTTGTAATCCATAATTGGACCATTGTTCATAATAATATCCAGAGCCTTCCACCCAGATGGAGGATTTTCCCCCGATTCCTGAAAGAGTTTGGCCTGGCGCCCAAGATGAAGCAACCTTGGCTATAAGTGCAGATGGCGAGCGATGTTGGAGGCGGCATTGGGCGGAGGACCTCGGCTGGGACATGGACGGCGACCTGGCCCAGCGGTTCCGCTGGCGGCGAAGGTGCGCTCAGCTCCAGGCTCCAGGCACAGGCGCGCGCGCTCCAGTGCGGTGCCGGCTTGGACGAGGTCGGTGCACGCGCTGTCCTGCATGCTGCTGTGCTAGCTAGCGCTGTCACGCGCACGCCTCCATCGGTCGGTTGTGTTGTGCCGCCACAGAAGGTTGCTGCTGTCGTTGTGTCGCGCCGCACGCTGGGACGAGGACGCCATGAGGTCTGGGGAAATGGGATGGGAATGTACGTGTCGCGGTTTAGCTCATGATGAGTTTTGCCTCTGCTATTACACGACACTGAAAACGATGATGAGATTTCTTGGAGATGGACATCAGATTAACAAACTGAAGATGGGCAGATGGTGACAACAAACTGAAGATTCAACCTAGAGCGCTGACATGATCCTGAGATGGGCAGATGGTGATAACAAACTGAAGGTTCAAGATTCACCCTGGTTGGAAACCAAGTTAAAATGCCGGTTCTGCTGTATTTCCGTTCTGTTGAATGTGAATGGGGAGTCCCAAAAATTTTTTTTAAAAATAAATGCCGGTTCTTAGCAAGAACTTTGACACCTCTTTCTTAACTTTTGCAACTAATTGACATCCTCGGAGATTTGTTGACGCTCGAAAATCTGTGTTTCTCCCGACAATGCAAGCGTCAACCATCTTGCTATTTTATTTGGAAAACCAGGAGAGTAGGTTGCAATGCAATGGCGCTGACACTGACAGGCCTGACCCCTGAGACCCACGCCAGCCGCCCGCTTGCCACGCCGCTGTCTGCGCTGGCTGGCTGCGAGGTCGCCGTGCAGCCCTCCGAGATGGCAGCGCGTGCTCGCCGCGTCCCGTGTCCGCGACGGCCTTGTGCGCTCGCTGCATGCGATGCCCGTGATGGCCGCCTGCTCGCCGTGCCCTGTGCCCAAGCCGGCCGACCGCTCGCCACGCCGCCCCACGCGTGCACGCTGGCCACGCTGTGCCCTGATCGCGAGCTCGTCACGCTGGACAGCAGGGAGGAGGCCCGGACAAGCACGGAGGAGCTGGTTGGGTACGTTAAGACGATGAGCAGGAGATCAGCCTCCAGACCTCTAGGCCTGCATTACCGAATCTGCGTTCGTTCCACCGAGAGCAAGAAGAGATGGAGATCGAAATGGAAGAAGTGGAGACCACTTGGAAGTCCTTGTTCAAGCGGCGGGTGTTGATGGCGGTCCACCAGCGGCTCGTCGGGTTGCTTGGAGGCCATGGATGCCGACGTAGGCAGAACAGGCGCCATCACCAGGGGCCCTCCGTGGAGAACACGCAGCGCGCGATCGAGGTCGCCTCGACGGAGCTCGGCCTCGCCGTCGCCATCATGGGCGCGGCCCGCCACCTGGCGCTCCGCGGCAGCGCGCCGTGCCCGAGCGCGACACTCGACGGCCTCGCTGGGGACGACCTCGGCGTGTGGTGCGAGCTGAAGAAGCTTGGGAACGCCGCCACGCTCTCGCCACCCGCGTCCACGACGGCGTCGAGAACGCCTCTCGACTCTGCGGACGGCCTCGCTGGGGACGATCCCTTCCTGTGGTGCGCGCTGGAGAAGCTCGGGGACGCCGCCGCGCTCGCCACCCGCGTGCACGACGGCGTCGAGCGCGCCCCCGGCCACCTGCGCGCTGCCGAGCTAGTGGGCGTCCTGGACAAGGCCACCGGCGTCGGCGTCGTCGTCAGCGGCGGCAGCAGCACTACCCCGTGGAAGCAGAGCCCCCGCGGCGCCATCGAGCTCGCCGAGGCGCTGCTGAAGGCGATGGACCTCGCCACGGAGACCGACGACGCGCGCGAGGCGGCGTTCGGCTTCATCGGCGGCGTCAAATGGTAGCCGTCGTCTCCGGTCTCCCGAATCCGCAGGACTCGTTCGTTCGTACGATTCGTCACCTGATCGCCTGCTTGAGCTTAGTAATTCTTGAGATTCTTGGAATGATGAAACGAAGAACGTGCCTGTTTTGTTGAGATTTAGTAATTCTTGGGATTGGGATTCTTGGAACGATGAACGAACGTGCCTGTTTTGTTGCGGTTGGGTGAATTCTTGGAATGACGAATGGAACCTGATTGCCATTTGGTAAGTCTTGAAATGATGAATGGTCCATCGATCAAGTCCCTTGCGTGCTTATTACTTGGGTTTTTTGGTTGATCTGATTTGAGTTTTAGTTCTACGACGCACAATGGCATGTAATTTTCAGGTGATCCAGAGTGAATGTTATTTGCCACGGCGGCTGTGTATGCAGATTGTAGAACGCCCCTATTACAGGAACGGGAGGGGAGGCTGTGCAGATTGTAGAACGCCCCTAGTGACTGTTGACTCTCCTGGTGTCGCTGCTTCTGATCTGATCCGAGTGTCATTCTGTTGGTTAGAGCGCTTGGCTAGTTAATGGACCTGCACGTCCTCAGTCCGGCCCAAAAGCCATGTAACGTCTTGGCCCAAGCGGTTTGCTGTCTAGCTTTGGGGTATAAGCTGATGATTGTTGAAAAAAAAACTGAGGAACTGTACAACTCTAAAATTTGCATTCTTTTAAAATAGTTAAAATTGATTTATTTATGCAATTTGTGTGCATACAAATGTAGCAAATAATAATTTTTGTGAAAATAAAATCAACTATAAGAAGAAACACATGTGATGCATTCATGCTGCTGCATCTTCTTTTATGTGATGACTGGTTTTTGTTTGAACTGAAAATGCATTTGAAAATGACATTGGAAAATCCTTTTAGAAAAAGAAAAAGGCATTCCTTTCTATCTCTCTCCCTCTTTCTGTAATTCGGCCTGCTGGCCCATTCTCTCCCTGCAGCCCATCTCGGCCTGGCAGTGGCAAATCCCGCTGACGGCCCGGTCCCACATGTCGGCTCCTTCCCCTTCCTCTGCTCTCGCGCGCGCCGACGCCGGCAACCGCCGCCCGCGCCCACTTCCCCGCGCGTCGTGGGGGCGTCGCTCGCCCCGGCCTCGATAAATAGCAAAGCCAACCCCGACCTCGCTCCCCTTGCCGTTTCCCGTTCCCATTCGCCCTCGCCCACCCAAGCGCGCAGAAGCAGCAACCGCAGCAGCAGTTCGCGCCGGAGCCGTTGTTGTCGTGCCGCCGTCCCGTCGTCTCGCCTCCGTGATTGGGCCGTCTTCGTGCGTCGCCGAGTCAACATCGCCGTCCGTGGTTCGTGGCCTCGCTGCGTCTCCGACCGAATTGGACCCGTGGTGAGCTCGCCTCGTCCCCCTCTCCCTCCCCGTGCTTTCAATTTCGAGAATCGTGGCCGTCAGAGTCCTGTTCGCGTTCTCCAGCGACCATGCCGCCGCCGGCCATGGCGCCCTCCGTGCCAACTACCTTTCCCGACCGTGTTCTTGACCTTGTCGAGTTCGCGTCGCCCCCCTCTATCTCCCGGTGCTCTCGGTTCTTCGAACCGTGGCCCGTGGGCCTCGTTCCCCGCGCGCCGGCGAGCTCCTCGTCGCTGGCAATGGCCGCTCGGCCGTGCTGCTATTGGCCCAGCCGGCCAACACCTTCCCTCTCCCTCCCATTTTCTCTCAGCCATCGATTTTGGGATCTACGTTCAGGATTAGAAGATACCCCTTCTCCATCATTTTTGCTAAAGAGTCCCTGTGTTTCCCAGTAATTCCGTTCATTATCCTTCAGCATTTCAAAATCAGATTTACGTTTTTATTTATTTTAATTCGTTTATAGTTCACGGTATTTACAGTTTTGCCATCAGTAGCTTATAAATGCCATATCTTTCACGTTTTAAATTCAATTTCGGTGATTTTGTCGTCTACGTGTTCGTAGCGACGCACGTAACAATTTTATAGACTTTTAAACATGTTTTATCTCAGTTGGTGTACTGTTCTAACTATAGACTTGTTTGCTTTGTATGAATGCAAATGGAATGCGTGTTGTTGATTGTCAATTGAGTTCGGATGGTGAGGAGTACTTTGGGAACCGGGTCAGCGGGACCAACTGAACTTTTCTGAGCAAGGCAAGTTAGCATGGACCCTCTTTGATGTCCTAAACACTATTGACTATTTATTCATTTGCATGTGTTGAATCATGATACACTTAAGGACATCCTAGATGTTGATATCTTGTTCCTTGATTCCTATAGGTTATGATATGCATATAGGTAGTTTGCTAGCGCTCAACTTAAACTAAACTTGATCTACATGATGACTATGATTCTATTGAGAGCCATTGCTTCTCAACCCTCCGTAAGCGCACTTATCTGTCGCAAAATCTGGGATTAACAGTGCAACCGTGAAAGTTACATGGCTCTGACTTTAACTCAGTATGATGATCTTTTCTAGTAACTTGTTAGAGGTTACCTTTATGGCGCAAAAGGGGTGCGTACCGGGTTGGGTGTACTGCGGCCCATGTTCCTAAGAGTATAGCATGCGTAGAATGTGCCTAGGAAAGGAGGGCTCTACACTTGCAGGACACAAAAACATAGCGGCCCTAACTTGTTAGACAAGGCCTTTAAAAGGCTTGATAGTGAACCCTGCCGACCTTCCTTGGTAGAGGGTCAAGAGGTTGGCTGCCTCAGGCAAAAAGGCAAATCACGACTCGCGGTGAATGTTCACAACCTCTGCAGAGTGTAAAATTTTTATAATAGCCGTGTTCACGGTCATGAGCGGCTCGGAAAACTCACAGAATAAATGGTTACTTGTATGTGGGTTAATCAGGTTGATATATGGTGATATAATGATGATGATATCATCTTTCAATTGTTTCTATTATATGATCATCTGGGTTAATTTGGTTCGCTTAAGCATAACTTGATATGACTTAATCATAAAACATTGGCTTATTAAAAGTGCTAACGTAGTAAACCAGTGTCAACCCTTTTGAGCTTCATAACCCCATGTTATCTTGCTAAGTATGAGGTGTACTTACACTTGCTTTACTTTTCAATATTTGGATAAAAATCCCGGATGGGTACTAGATTGCCTGAGTTTGGGGGTGCTAAAGCTTGTGGTCAACCAATCAGTTCTTACCTGTGGAGTGGTGTCTACACCTCTACACCTGAAGGTCCTTCTGCTAATTGTTCTAAGGTTTTGCTCTTTTATACAAGTACGTTATATTAAAGCATTGCGATTTGATACTACTCAATTTGTAGCTATATGTGACATTTAACTTCCAGGGCTCACATATAGTATACATCTGGTTTTGTCCTTAAAACCAGTTGTTACAGGAATCTCCTCTAAAAAAAAGGAGGAATATGAGGAACTGACAAAATACCTGAACCTGTCTTCCCATTCGCTCTGTTCTTCCTCCTTACTTGCTCTTCGCCTTTCCCAAATTCCAGATTTCAGTTACCCCATTTTCGGTGAATCCACTTTAGTTCAGAGATGCTTAAGACCCATTTCCTAACATCGCATACGGGCTTACGGCAGGACAAACCATGAGTACAATGTTAAGACAATATACAAAATTAGAATATCTTAAATTTGACTAACTATATATAAGAACCTAAATAGCTATGTTTCAAAAAAGTATCACTAAATTTATTATGAAATATATTTTTATACTCTGTTTATTTATGTTATAAACATTGATATTTTTACTACTTTAACTAAGAATAATGCATCTAAAGTTACAGTCCATTCTGGACAGAGCTAGTACTTTACAGAAGACGCGTGTTACATGCCTGGTATATCTAATATAGTTAGAAAAATGACAGAGCTAGTTTGCTAGAACTTTTGAAAAATGGAAGAGCTTTGCCTTAGATCGAGACCTATAGAAAAAAAAACGAGAGAGGAGACAGTTGCAAAAATATAAGCACAATTTAAATTTAAATAAACACAAAAGAAGAATATTGTTTCCTAATAATGTGGCAAAGGTTCATCCATTAGATGGAAGAGATCGATAGCACACAACTTTATAAAGTATTTTAGCGACAGAGAGAGTACATCCGGGGGTGTTTTCGCGTTGATGGTCTCGTTGCTTGGGCGGTTTTTATCGCCGGTGTCGCTTAGGCCCCCATCGCATTCAGGTGCTTTACTGTTGTGAGCGTATTGGCCCCATCCGAGAATACTTTCGCCGCGTCGATGGTCTTCGGTGTTGCTACCCTCAAGCAGATGCTCTGTTGCTGCGAGTGTGATGGCCCCATCCGCGGATGCTTTGCTTGGCCCCATCCGCGGATGCTTTGCTTTGTCGATGGTCCTAGACGTCTTAATGTTTTAGTTTCAGTGTGTCGGGGTTGTGTTGTCGAGGACCCCTTCTTGTTTCTTGCTTTTTGGTTGTGTTGAGAATTTTGCTGGTAATCCTGGGATTACTTGGGGGTTCTTTGTATCAGCTAATCGGTTGCATCTTTAGGTTGTGGTTCCACCATATAGAGCACCAAAGAGCACATCAAAAGGCCGTCACTACTCACTACCCCAAGAGCCATGGAAGGGCTTTGTCCACCACCCCCGCTCTATAGCTAGCTGCAGCGGTCCTTCCTCCCAAACGCGAGTACCTCGTTGCCATCCTTACTTGTTTCTATTAACAAACCTGTTGATTCATGATTGCTGCAACAACAACACACATCAAAAGCAGCACCAGTTGCGCCCATTGTTGTGCAGCAAGCTAAAGCAAATAAGTCGAACGTTTGATAGTTTTTTTCATTACAACGCACAGAAATATTTTCTAATCTAATAATAATAAATAAGAAAAAAACTATAGGCCAAAACTTTATAATAATAAATAGGAAACAAATTTGCTAGACTTTGACATTCGAACTCAGCACCAAGCGCTTTACCATCTGGAAGCTACCAGAACCGACCGATATGCTAGCAAATGTACGAACAGATCATGCCTCTTGTACTCCTAGCTAGCATAGGCGTACCGACCCTGCATCGACCGAAACCAGCGGAAGGCGCGAGTCTATCGGATCACCGTAAAAACAGATCGAACCTCACGCGCACACGCACACACACACACACAAAATAATAATAATAAAAAAACGTGTGGCCGACGCGTATTAGGTTCCGAGTCCAGTTGCACTACGGATTGATTGGAAACAGAGATATGGGACGACTCCTATATATAGATATAGATCCATCGATGTACAGAAAGAACAGATCTTGATTTTCTTATTAAGAAGCAGCGGTATCGGTGATCGCCAGGGAAGACGATGAAGAGGCGCACAGGGCAGGCCAAGTAGCCAGCGTGATGCAGAACGATAAGCCACGTGGACGACGTAGCAGCTCTGCCCGGCCTTCGCGTCGGCGGCAGAACGATTATTGGAGGCAGCGACGCAGCAGCTCTGCACCTCCGAATCCGCGGCCGAAGAAGATTGAGTGGACGCCGGCGGAGCAGGAGGTTATTGACGCCTTTTGTATAGAGGCCATCAAGGAGACGTGTGCGTGCGTGTACATCATTGAAGAGTACCGCCGAGCAGGGAAGCTCCACAAAATTGATCCACTCACCGAACTTAAAAAATGCTACGCCAGAGTGGCCAAGAAGTACAAGCTACCCGAAGAGATTGACCCCGAGTTAGAACTTAGAAGAGCACTTCAAGCTCATTGAGCACGAGGACGAGGACGGCTAGGGGCATTGGGAGGAGAAAATCTAGATTGATGTCACCCAAATATCGTTAGGAGTAGAAGAGAGATATAGTTTATTATTAATATATATTTTTTTTACTATGTAATCTTGGAGCATAAATTGCTAACGACATATTGTCACCCAAACTATGTAATCTTGGAGCATAATTTTTTTTTTTACTTTGAGTTTTCAATTGCTTTGTTCCGCGTTGACTCTTCACCAATGGCTTGCAAAATAAGATGTTAAGAGCAACTCCAACAGATGGGTTATCCTTCTTATATAGTGTACTAGGTAAATGCCCGTACGTTGCAACGGAAAAGATAATATCACTTGTGTTTACTATTAGAAAAAATGACCTCTAGAGTGCAAGAACATAAAGAGATGATTACTATATGTAATGCAATCGAACTAATTACCACAGATCCTTGCTGTTGTGAAACTATGGTTAATCTGAAGCTATGAATTGCATGCAACAAAAAAAAAGGCACAAACCGTATTTCATCTATATAGGTTATTGAATTTCAAAACTTAACACACTTATGGATGGTCAGCATATATTGTCAGCAACTATTCTGAAAATACAAATGGCTACAATTTGTATTATTTTATTGTTCAACATTTATTTATTCAAGACTATGCTTTCAATGGTATGGAGAGTGTCACTATAGTCATGCTTTTTGTCGTTTGAGAAATTAATCTCTATATCCCACAAAACAGAGTTACAATTAGCCTATAGTGTGTGATTTTTTTGCATGATCTCTAGGAACAGGAACATGACTTTGGTCTGTAAAAATTGAACGAACATGCGTGAGCGTGAAGATCAAGCTGCATGTATCTTGAGATGAGAAGCGTTGGGCCTGCTAATGCACAACTCCCTCGATGTGTTGGGCCTGCTACTGCTGGAACAGAGATCACCAATAGATTTCAGCATACAGAACAAAGAAGCAGGAACAGAAAAACAAAACAATGTTTATTTCTTGACTGACTGATAATTTAAGGGCTAACAACTGTTTAGAAAATTATTTCCATGATCTTTTTCTTGTTGCTACAAATCAGTCATGCCCAGTCCAATTTAAACCATGCTCTATGCAAAGCCATTATAATTTCCCATCTGTGAAACTCAAGTCCAGCCTGCCTACCTCCATGCACGATGCCAGTTCAAGGTTTGAGGCTCGATGGGGGCAAAACAGTAAGTGAGCCAACTAACATTGGGCGAAAAAACTAAATGGTGGTGAAAAAGTGACTTATATATGCACGGCCAAATGAATTTGCAGCATACTCTAAAATCAGGATATACTAACAAGAGTGAGCCGCCAAAGGGCCTCTAGCCTAGTGGCTAGAGCACCCGAGTGGCACCCAGCAGACCTGGGTTCGACTCCCCGTGGGAGCGAATTTAAACAGTCTGCATTATTAAAAAAAACTAAAAAAATAGGCCAGGGTTTCCCTTGCTGACTTCGGTCAAAAAAAAAAAAAACAAGAGTGAGCCAACTAACGTTGGATGAAAAAAAACTAAATTTATTGAAAAGGCAACTTATATATGCACAGGACAATATATACGGTCAAATTCTTTTTATATGATAAAATGTCACATTGGCATGGAACTGCACGTCAACACAGGCATCACACTACAGGATTCAACAAGTGTTTCATATTTCTATCCTTTTTCTTATAAGTTAATATACTAACTTGTAGGTCTTGCTTCATCTTTCACATAGTGTAAACAATTTTCCAACAGAAAGATGCACCCAATCCAAGAGATGGAAAACCAAAGGCATTCCATTCAGATGTAACTATGCAACAAGGGAGAAAATTTACCAGGATAAACCTCCAGAAGCATGAAGGATGCACTGGAATGTTATTTAGGCTGAAAAAAAAATCCACAAATCTGAAGTAATTAAACCAACCGCAAAAAGGGCAGAGCAAAATAACTTTCACTTAATCTTACCATATATATTGTTGAGAGTGCTTACCATCAGTGACCTGCATGGAATTTTGGTGGACAAGATGGCAAGATACAAGGCATTGCATAAAAACAGTTAACTTGGTGAAATTAAAACAGTTAAATCTTCGCAGTCAGGTAGGGATGTCTGCCACCATGGGGCTGACCATCAGCATGTGATCATCCACTTCTCAGTGCGGTACATGCAATTGGGCATAAAGTGATTCAGTTCATTGAATATTAGAACTGAAACAAACTGAGCTCAGATGTTTGTTCCTTGGCTAGAAACCAGTTCAAAACAAAATGTTCAACCTCCTTTCCTGTGGACAGGCAAGATAAGTGGCTTGTCTGCACTCTACTACAGAAAAAAACTCGATTTGTGATGGAACACTTGATATGCTAACATTCTCAACCAAAGCACATGGACAATTAACTATAAGTAGCTGATAAACATCTACGCCATGGCAATACCCCTAGTCAAGAAGGTATCACTGTAACTGACATCCTGCTTGGTGGAGTAGAATTAGTCTGAAGATGACAGGCAACAGCAGCATATATGCATATATTCCAATCATTCATGCAAACGAATAACCTTCTCATCAATGTCAGAAAAGGATACAGTAGAACTCCAAACTCGTGGTTGTCTGCAGAAAACTGCATAGAGAAAGGTTGAATATATTTTGCATGTTAGTGTAAATGTGTATATCATATAAAATGATTGATCAGTGATCACAGTTTCCATGTTCCTATGTTAGGTGAAACCTGAGTAACTTGAACCAAATACTTACCAGTTGAAATCCTTTGCTGTTCCATGACCCTCCGAAAGCCCTTCAGCAATCCGGTGCTGATACGAGTCATAGTGAATCTACATGAACAGAGAAAATGAAGTTAATAAGATATCATCCTTGAACTTAAAGAGATCATCGAGTAATTAATAAATACTATTACCTCCTAGGACGTAATAGATGATTGTGGCCGTTGGATCGGAATGAATGGACGGTCCACAGTCATTTCGGAGTACCGCAGCAAAAGCCATCATTTAAAACATTTTATGAGCTTATTAACACTTAACATTAAAAATGCACGGAATGAATAAAATTCTTCTCTGAAGTTGCATGCATTGCTGTTGGCAATGGCAACGATAGATCATAGATGTTGCCCAGATCTGATTTTACTAGCAAGTAAAGCATTCATTAATTTGTAATAGATATGGATCGCTAATTACTTGCTTGCTGACCCTGATCAATCGCTGCTGTTTTGCATGCAGAGCTTGACGACGTGAGAAGATGGAGATGGAGAGGAGGGATCGCTGGGTGATACAGTACGCTGACTCTTGGCTAGAGGGGATGAAGCTGACGAGCGAGACGGACGAGGGACCCTCGTCGTCGTCGGGATGAGACCATGGCCATCTTCTTCTGAATGTAATGCATCTCCTCTTCCCGGTGGCTTCCATTTGTTTCCCCAGGTGTTCTTGCCTGCAGCTTTCTGCCAGGGGACATATCATTCTGAGTAGATTAGTACTAATAGTGTTCTTGAATGCTAAGGAACCCCTGGTGATCAGTACTCAGTAGGCTACTTCTAGTACTCTGCAATGTCCGTGCTGTGCTTCTGTCCTAGAGAAGCGATCTGCTAATGCAAATGAAATTCAGTTCAGTTTTGGTTTCTTTTGTCCTGTCCTGTTTCACAGTTTGCATCTTCAAATCGAATCCAGTGATTGCTTTTCTGTTACATTTCCCAATTTGCGAAAATGTTATTGTTACATTTGCTTGAATGTTCTGAACTTCTGACAGTATCAAAGTAGTTGTGCTAGTTCAAAGAAGGCAGGCATGGTTACCACACAGTCACTCAAAACACACATCGACGCACACGATACTAATAAGCATGGATGCATTTGTCTAGTGCACAATACGAAGTCCGGTCCATTTCGTCATACTCAGCCATGGTTTGGCGACGAGGACCAACGGCGTCTTGAGCCGGACGGAGAGCCCGTACGCGCTCACGTTCACGGGGGGCGTCCCCACGCCACCGCCGTGCGCCGTCGGCGCAGCCCCGTCGAAGTGATACAGCAAGTTGGCGAGGGCGAGCACCACCGTCGGCGCGGCGAACCCGGCGCTGGGGCACCCCCTCCTCCCGGCGCCAAACGGCACGGACCTGAAGTCCTGCACCACCCCCACCTTGCTGTAGCTGTCCTCCACCGGTGGCGCGCAGGCGCCGGCGCCGCCGACGAACCGCTCCGGCACGTACTCCTCCCACGCGTTGATCACCACGCCCGCGTGCGCGCCGGCACGCGGTGCCCCAGCAGCTCCATGTCTTCCGTCGTCTCACGAGGGATCAAGAGCGGCGCCGGCGCGTGCAGCCTCATTGTCTCGCTGATCACGGCCTTCAGGTACGGCATCCCATCCAGGTGCTCCTCGGCCACGTTGTCGTTGCCCGCGACGCCGCCGCGGATCTCGGCCTGCAGCGTCCGCACGCCTGCTGGGGCTGTTCCCGGGCGACGCCGGCGCCACGGGCTAACACGCGCCGTGCGAGGCCCGGATGCTATACGAGCGTGTCTCCCTCTCCGGGATGAACCGGACCAAGATCGTGCGTGCGCTGGGCGGAACGCCGCTGGCCGCGGACCCGCAGTGGAGGTGCGGGACCGCGTGAGCGAGGCCGACGCCGCCGCGCTCCAGAGGCTGTCCGTCAAGACCTTGTCGAACCTCGCACGCTGCCCCGATGGGCGCGCCGTGCTGATCGACAGCGCGCGGTGGCCGCGGTCTTCAGCCTGATGCGCAACGGCCTCGCGCTTCGTAGGTCGCGGGAGCGCACAGGAGTAGGAGTGGACGTTGTACGGCAGCATGAGGTTCCGCGGGCACGGGCTCGGGCACGCGCTTGCCTCGGGGTACGAGGTCGCACTGCAGGTGGTGTGGCCGACGGCGTTGTGGTGTGGCCGTGTGGGATCGTGTTTCTTTTTTTTTTCTTTTTTTTCTTTTTTAGCAAAAATGTGGGATCGTGCGTTGTTGCGTCTTTCCAGGGTTTTTTTTTTGTCACGGCGCGGTGGTCGGGCTGCGAGAATTGGGCCGTGATCCTATACCTACGACGACCTGTTTTAGGGTGATGCTCTCGATAGAACGTTCTACATAGAACAGGGCTCATCTACGGGTGAAGCCCACCCGAACACACGCACACACCCGCTCCGCACCTCCTTCGGCTCACCCGCCGCGCCCCGAACGTCCCCGCGTCCCACACCGCATTTGAAACAAAAGTAAAAGAAGGAAAAAACATTTTGAAACAAAAACCGAGACAAAACAAGGAAAAGGGTGAAACAGTTTAAAAATATCATTGAAAATGGGTTTGAAACACAAAAAATAGCGAGAAAATCAATTTGAAACAAAAAGAAACAAGAAAAAAATTGAAACAAAATATGGAAATCATCGAAACAACAAGAACAACGCGGTTGAAACACATACAAAAACCCCGAAGAAACAAAATCTGAAACACAAAAACAAGTGGTGCTATTTGAAACTGCTGCAGCAAATGAGAAACAAGTACTGCAAAACATCAGAAAATGCCTCTTCCAAAACCTAATAAAACTTGTTGAAAATACCACACAAGGGCTACTGCAACAGAATCTCATTTGAAGCAACATTAAGAGACCCCGTAATGAAGCAAAAGAAATATGCTTGTTGAAACAGCAAACACAAGCCTACTGCAACACAAGTTCGTCAAAGCCAAAGCCTATATGTGTTTCTCAGATCCAGATTTAGAAGAAAGAAGACAGACAAGGAGGAGGATTGCTCACTACAGAGGAGGAGGAGGAGGAGGGGGGCTCAAATCCATAGAAGGCATGCATGAGTGTTGGTATAAATTAAGTGCAACTAAAATAAGAAGGATTCCGCAAGCGCACAGAACATACCATTGTAGCATTTTACCGGGAGTAAACCAGGTATCGTTATTTATATTTTACCACGGGGAAGCAAGGGTTAAAGAATCTAATAAATCACCATCATGTATCTACTAACTTAGTAAACCAACTAGACTAAAGCGGGGGTAAAATATATATGATAGGATATATGTATAAGCACAAGTATGAGAATTAACTGATAAATGAGTAGCTAGATATAGTGGGAGGACAACGGAGAGATCTAGGTTCCTATGTTCTTCTCTACTACTTTGGTTCTATAATAACAGGGGATGGATAAGTATAACGATCACACAATAGCACTTTGGAGCAACGGTACCTTTCCGACTCTCGAAGAAGACTGGGTAAAGAGTAGTCGGGGAAGGCTGCCAAAAGCTCTACGAAACACCAACCCGAACGTGGTGGAATACAAAGGCCCGACGTAGCTGTCACCTCCGGGGCTACCACAACTATCCGTGGGATTGGGCGCAACCTCGGTAACCTATAGTCTAGACACCATGCCTACACTATCGATTACTACTCTAATCACTATATATAACTAGAGCACTCAATACGAGCAAAGATCCCATGCCAAAGAATAACAACTATACTATCTATCACAAGATGCATAAGAGTACATAGAGAAGATAAATATATATTAAAGCATAAGTCTTATAAGAATAGATACAAAGACATACCAAATCTCGAAGACTTCTCCCGAGAATCGGAGCGCAGCTCCGCTCTCCCTAACTCTCATCTAGATCTAATCTACTACATTGGAATGTCTAGCTCTAATTCTCTAGAGAAGAGAAGTCATCCATTCAAGGGACGCCTCTACAACTCGATCCCGCCGGGAGATAATGAATTAGGGTTTAAGGGATGCCTCCTCCGGGGCCGGGGCCCCGCTATATAGCCCTCTAGGATGCACCACAGCCCTCGGATCAAACCGACCTAAACGGACGATTATTATTCATCCTCAAAGGCGGTGGAACGAGGATCCGCGAGACTCGTTCGATTGGTCGAGATGACGGGTCGGCCGACCCTAGGGTGGAGGCGGCCGACCCTTGGCTGGGCCCAAATGGGCTCATATTTTGTGGGCTGATGGATCTCTTCGTTAGCTTCGATTTGCCGCGTGGATCACCTAAATCGGAGTTCGTATGAGGGAGATATGCCCGTTTTACTCCGGACAACTCTTGGAGCACAATTGCAATCTTTTGGATGGCGTAACTTTGTCGTCGGACTCGATTTGGGTGAACCAAAACTCTATTTCATGTGTCTCGATGAGCTCTATGCAATGGTGCACTTTATTCTATCATTTGACATACTTCCATTTGATGATTCTGGTACTTTTCTAGTTTAGTCCCCGCAAAAACAGGACATTTACCAAAACTCATGGAATTCCATTAGTGTAAGCCCTATATCTAGAAGGTAATTATGTTTAGGTCCTTTTTCATGTCTAGTTGACGGTAAAAATTGGCACTTAACGACCGTCAACAACTCCCCCAAGCTTACCTTTTGCTCGTCCCGAGCAAAGATGAACTCGAGTGTGGATCGGAGTTGCTACAATGCTTTCACGCCTCAAAAGTACACATACGTTCAAACAAGAACTCTCCTCCGAATTAGAGTGAACTATTCGACTCAAAACTTACTCATATTACCTTTCACAATGGGGCTTGTAACCGTCACTTGGGTCTTGAGCGGTTGAAAGACGGAACGGTCAAGTCAAGCGCTATGTTTCTCGCTCTTTGATCAACTATTATTCCGAGTTTTTGCAAGATTTTCAAATAAAACTCGAGTTCCTTGTATGAACCTTTTAGGTCTCTCATTTGTGGTATTTTTGGATCCTCTCCAAGGCATGAGTAGTGTATGCCTTCTCTCTTCTCTCGAATATGTGGTATTTGTGGAACTAAGGCATAGTGAAAAGAGCCTTCTCTCTCTCACCCTACTTTCTAATAGGCTTATGTGGAGCTCATAGGTGGGGAGACACTCAAACTCACTTGCATATATTGCACGCTTAAGACATGGATCCAATAGGAACTAAAATAATAATAAAGTCATATGTGCATGTGAATGAGGAAATGGATATAAGATGATGATGAGATGATGATAATAAGGAAATGATTATAAGGGGTGATCACTTGGTGAACAAGCTACTTCTACACTTGCTCCTTTGGGGATAACATGACTCCCTTTATTCGAAAACCTTGAAACTTCTTCAAAGGAAGGACTTGGCTGCTCTCTCTTTTCTCTTTTTTTTTCTCTTTTTTTTCTTTCTTTTTTTTTTTACATAGCAACCAATCCTCTGAAAACAAGACTTTAGCAACGGGGAGTGTATAACTTGAAATGATAATGACTGGAGCTTTTATGTAGGCAAATGGAATGGCGATGATTATTTCTAGATGTTCACTCCCGGGATAGGAGTAAAACCTTTTTCCGAATGGAATAAAATGAGTGGCATATGTATATGTGGATGGATGGATGGATGCGTACTCCCGGGGTAGAGCAGCGGCATAAGTGCGTATCTCCGGGGTAGAGACAAAGACAAATATGTGGGGGAATGCGTACTCCCGGGATAAGAGCAGAAGATAGGTGCATATCTCCGTAGAGATAGCACAATATGTGATGGATGTGGATCTATATATGGGTGGTACTTCTAGGGGCCAGTAGCACGGAATGAATGTAATACTTATAAAATAGGTGCATGCTTCTGAGGACAGAAGTAGTATAGATCAATGGATGGAGAGCACATAGTAATGACTTTTAACTGCATGACTGATTCCTTATGGGTCCACAGCATAACCACACTCAATGCCTAAAAAGACTACACTCAAGCCTACTATATGATCTATATAAGCAGATGGGTTTTCCTAACCTAGTAAGCATGAATATATGGTGTGGTAGGAATTTAAACTCTCATCATAAAGGAACTCATCATGCAGGAATTTAATATTTTCACGAGATAAATTCTCCGTAACTCTAGTATCTCTAGGAACAAGATGGACATGAGCTCAAAACCTTCCCATATCATACCCGTCAACCACCTAGACTTAGATCAAGTGTTTGCTACCCACAAGTTTCGGGTTGAGCAAATCTCAAATCTAAACAGTTGTGTCCAAAACTCGGGAGAGTGCAAGGTTGAAAACTAGGTACTTGAAAGGAATTACGGCAGAGCAACTATTCATCATCTCCATGTAGAGTTTATTCTAGGGATCACTTTTAAGACAGATTGCAAGAGCTCTCCAAAGGTAGAAAAGATAGATAAAGAAATCTTTCTGGGTTTCTAAGGTTATGCATCTTTTTTTAGTTGTTTTTAACAAAGCAAGCTCTATGAAAGCATAGATAGATAAGTTGGAAACACTTAGCTTGGTACACGGGGGATGCTCTCCCCCAAGCTGGATGTTGACGTAGTCTGTCGATGTTGCTGACTAGCAGTGAAGGCGTTCTAGTATGCCTGGAGTGTCGTGGATAGTTGCTATTGGAGACAAGTGCTCGACGTTGAGGGCGACACTCCGACGGAGACTAGACATCCTTCGTCTATTGACTCTTCTTGATCCTTTATGTTACGTGAAGCTCAAATAGACAACAAAGCTTGTGGAACTGATTAAGCATTAGTGATGAAAACCTCTAAGCCTTGGTTGTCTAGAACCGCCTTAACTCAAATGTCTTCTAACGGGATCACAAGAAATATTTTTATCATTTTATAATATAGGGATGCGAGACAGAGAAAATAGATATGCTTTGAAAAAATTATTTTTATGCCACCACAATGAATGATTATTCACATGGGGCTTAGTAGTTTTCTCGGATGCAAAATGCGAAATCTTTATTTTCTTTTTCTAGTGCGGAGATAGTAAAGCGAAGATGCAATTAAGATGCATGTAAGGAAAACAAATATGCTTAAAGGAAAATGCAATGCTTGTGAAAGGAAATGCTGATAAATACCAAGTTACCTCCTTGGCGAGGGTTCGATGATTTAAGTCCTCCGAACAGGGACTTCTTGTCATGTTCACTCCTTCAAAGGTGCATCATTTGATCCCAAAGGTAGAGACCTTGAGAACTGCACCTCTTGAGATGGTAACTCTAGGAAAGGAGTCACCCATGTTCTTTCTTGTCCGAGCCCAGTCTTTATCACTTTGGAGTACCTTGTGATGAAGAGTAGATGCTTCTAGTGGTCCTTTACTTCTTCTTGGAGTTTGCCTTGCTTGATTGACCTCTCTCCTTGAGCATCTTGTCTTCTAAAATTTCACTCCTTCTTTTTTTTTTCTTCCTCTTTTTTTCTTATGCCTAGACCTTGTGCTCCACTCATTGTTTCTTCTCGGCGTGCTATAGCGACGGGGCTTGAAAAGAGGAAGAGCATTGCTTGGATCAATGTTTGAAGAGTCATCGGCCTTCCTCCCCAAGCTTGACCTTGTTGTCGCTCGCCACGTGAAACCAAATACGAGTGTTGAGTCATCCCTCGAGTGTGTTGTACTCCTATGTCCTCGACACTGTTTGTCCTCTCGTTTGTAAGCCTTCATGTATCCGAGAGGGACTTCGATTATAGGTCTCGTTGAGTAGAGATCTCTCCTTTGCATTCTCGCTTTTGTTTGGACTATCCAATCCGGATGAGGAGACAGACAGTTGTATGATCTTCTTTCATCAACCATTCTTGATTTTCATTGAGTCTTGGTTGACGCATTGATGTTCATTGGAGATGTAGACTCGAGTTCTTCCTTGATGGTCTTTGTCTTTTAGTGGCATGGCGAAGAGTCGCAATTAATGATACGCCATCCGTCTTGATGATCAAGGAAGGGTCTTCATCTCCAATGGCTTAGAGACATCATCTTGCAAATATGGTTGTTCCCGGTCTTCTTGGGTTTGGTCGGTAGTCAACCCTTGATGATGATTGGTTGACACAAGGATGTATGCTTATCATGCCATCCTTGTCCTTGCCGACGTGCAAGATGGTGTCTTCAAGAACAACGAGGGCAGTCTTTGATTGGCCAAAATGAGCCGAGTTACACCATACTCCTCATTGGCATCCTAGCTCGAGTTTTGGGCCCAATGCTATGTTGTCTTCAATGTTGCTCATAGCTTGTCGCCTTGTTCATCCACTTCTTTGAGTAAGTTCAAATGATGATCCTTCTTGTGGAACTCTTGTCTTCTTCTTTGTTCCATCACCAAGTGGCAATTTCGCGAGGTGATGCCAATCCATGAACGGGCACATCATAAATTCTTTCTGCAAAATGTTAGTAGACACATACCCGAAGGATTGCAACAATTTCAAACTATGGGCTATTATCCACTATCTATTTTAGAATTTCATCTATGTTAAAAAAAGAGATGGTTTTCAAGTTACTTTAGCATAGACTTTTATCATATTTTCTAGCAACTTTTTTTAAGGCACTTTAACATGGTTCAAGGCAAAGGTAACTTGCAACAAAAGACAATGTGAATGATATTTGATACTTACAATTTTTTCTTGGATGATGAGCTGTTGTCTTTGCACAAAGTTGTTGAAGTTCGTCACATGCCTTCTTCATCTCTCACATGAGTTCATCTCTTGACTTACCCAAAATGTGTTTATGGATTTCCTGCATGGGTTAGTCGACAAAATAACCAAGTATCCACTAAAGCACATTTTTAGTTCAATAACCAAACTGGACTCCATGTCTTAATTTGGTCAAGAAAGACAATTTAACCTAAGCACCACGCTTAATTTAAAAAGCCTTTGGAAATACCCTTAGAAGTACTTCCAAACCAAAACATACTATAGCAACAAAGGTGACATGAAAGCAATAAAGAGATTTACTCAAATGAAGATGACAGCATGATCATGGTGAGGAAATATATATATAAAAACATTTTTATTTATTTATTTTTTTTTAGATGCGAGGCGATGTGAATGCATGCAAGAAACTAAACATGCAATGGATGAGCAAACATAAATAAGCTAAACGGAGAAAATGCATGAATTGTTAAAAGTAAACATGCGTGGGGGTGCAAGAATTCAAAAAGATAACTACTCATCAATTTTAAAGTCCATGAGCAAGGCTATCTCACCTTTCTTGATCATACTTACCATGACTCACATGATGAAATTATGGGCAGTTCAGCGTCTATGTTCGTCACTTGTGAAGTGATTTGAAATTCTTGTTACAACGACCTTTTCTACTCTCTCGTGAGGTGGCGGGGTTCCAATGTTGATGGATGTTGAATGTTGGGGGACCCTGGGCTCTTCATTGTCTTGTGGAACTTATCGGAAGGTCGAACGACATCTTTTGTCCTGTCTATTCCAAAACTCAACGAACAAGGGGTAATCCTACTAAAGCTAGTGATACACTAAATTAGCGAGACATCAAGATCACTATCAAAAACTTAACACCGATTGCTTCCCGGAACGGCGCCAAAAATGCTTGTTGGTATAAATTAAGTGCAACTAAAATAAGAAGGATTCCGCATAGCGCCTGAGAACATACCATTGTAGCATTTTACCGGGAGTAAACCAGTATCGTTATTTATATTTTACCACGGGGAAGCAAGGGTTAAAGAATCTAATAAATCACCATCATGTATCTACTAACTTAGTAAACCAACTAGACTAAAGCGAGGGTAAAATATATATGATAGGATATATGTATAAGCACAAGTATGAGAATTAACTGATAAATGAGTAGCTAGATATAGTGGGAGGACAACGGGAGAGATCTAGGTTCCTATGTTCTTCTCTACTACTTTGGTTCTATAATAACAGGGGATGGATAAGTATAACGATCACACAATAGCACTTTGGAGCAACAAGTACCTTTCCGACTCTCGAAGAAGACTGCAAAAGAGTAGTCGGGGAAGGCTGCCAAAAAGCTCTACGAAACACCAACCCGAACGTGGTGGAATACAAAGGCCCGACAGAGCTGTCACCTGGGGCTACCACAACTATCCGTGGGATTGGGCGCAACCTCGTGGTAACCTATAGTCTAGACACCATGCCTACACTATCGATTACTACTCTAATCACTATATATAACTAGAGCACTCAATACGAGCAAAGATCCCATGCCAAAGAATAACAACTATACTATCTATCACAAGATGCATAAGAGTACATAGAGAAGATAAATATATATTAAAGCATAAGTCTTACAAGAATAGATACAAAGACATACCAAATCTCTCAAGACTTCTCCGAGACCGGAGCGCAGCTCCGCTCTCCCTAACTCTCATCTAGATCTAATCTACTACATTGGAATGTCTAGCTCTAATTCTCTAGAGAAGAGAAGTCATCCATTCAAGGGACGCCTCTACAACTCGATCCCGCCGGGAGATAATGAATTAGGGTTTAAGGGATGCCTCCTCCGGGGGCCGGGGGCCCTGCTTATATAGCCCTCTAGGATGCACCACAGCCCTCGGATCAAACCGACCTAAACGGACGATTATTATTCATCCTCAAAGGCGGTGGAACGGGGATCCGCGAGACTCGTTCGACGATTGGTCGAGATGACGGGTCGGCCGACCCTAGGGTGGAGGCGGCCGACCCTTGGCTGGGCCCAAATGGGCTCATATTTTGTGGGCTGATGGATCTCTTCGTTAGCTTCGATTTGCCGCGTGGATCACCTAAATCGGAGTTCGTATGAGGAGATATGCCCGTTTTACTCGGACAACTCTTGGAGCACAATTGCAATCTTTTGGATGGCGTAACTTTGTCGTCTGGACTCGATTTGGGTGAACCAAAACTCTATTTCATGTGTCTCGATGAGCTCTATGCAATGGTGCACTTTATTCTATCATTTGACATACTTCCATTTGATGATTCTGGTACTTTTCTAGTTTAGTCCCCGCAAAAGCAGACATTTACCAAAACTCATGGAATTCCATTAGTGTAAGCCCTATATCTAGAAGGTAATTATGTTTAGGTCCTTTTTCATGTCTAGTTGACGGTAAAAATTGGCACTTAACGACCGTCAACAATGAGGTCACCGGAGCGGCAAGGAAGCACGGGGGCGGCCTCTGCCCATGGCTGTTGCAGGGGAGTGGTCCCTACCATGGACGTCGTGCGGTCGCGCCGCGCCGGAGAGCCATGAGCACCACTAGCCACGGTGGGGAGGGCGTCGCACCGCAGTGTAGAGACCGCCATGCCGAGAGAGTGCCGCGCCGGAGCGGCAGAGGCAGGAGTAGGAGCAGCAGATGCGCGGAGTAGCAGCTGGAGTAGCGCCTCCGGGACGCGCAAAGGAGCAGCGGCGGCAGGGAAGGTCGAGTGGAGGAGGAAAACTGAATGGGTGACTCTGGTGCGTGGAGCGGATAAAAAATATGTGGACATGAGCGAGCGGCGGCATGGCGTCTAGCCGTGGACAACCGTTCAAGTTACAGCATCCCAACTCCCAAGATGGGCCGGGCCAGGACAACTGTTCTATACTTAGAACGTCTTATAAATAGCATTACCGCCTCTTTTATCCTTGTTGCGGACGTTTTACAGTGGGAGCTGCTAGCGATCGAACGTTCTATCGTAGAACGCTCGTCGCTAGCAGGGCCCGGCCCACTTCCCCCGCATCCGCACACGCACCGACCCGCCTCCCCCCGCATCGCACACGCACGCGGGAAATTCGCACGCACACCACACCACCCCGCGCGGCACACACGCCGCCCCGCCGCCACGACACCCCACACACACTTGCGAATGCACGCGCGCCCCCTGCTCCCACCTCCATGGCCGATGCAGCCTCATGAAACATCACAAGCCCATCATCTGAAACAAAAAAAATGAAAATGAAACAAAAAGAAAAAATGCAATTAGAAACAGGGAGATGAATATCGTTGAAACATGGAGATAAATGCAGTTGAAACAGATCAAAAATGTGACTAGAAACATGAGAGGGGGAAACGAAAACAAATTTTGCCGCTCTTTTGAAATAAAAATGAAAGTAGCGTTGAAACATAGAGATAAATGCGGTTGAAACAGATTAAAATGCAACTAGAAACACGAGAGGGGACAAACTGAAAACAAAAAAATTGCTGCACTTTTGAAACAAAAACGAAAGCAATATAGAAACATATGATAAAAACCATCGAAACAAGGAACAGAGAGAAAAAGAAACAAAAAACAAACAAATTTTTTGAAAACAAAATTGAAACAAAAACAAATATGAATCTGAAACAAAAATAGCAAACTCCCTGAAACAAAATGAACAATGAAATCAAAACAAAAATGAAACTCATTGTTTCGGATGAAACCAAACAATTAAATCGAAACAACCAGTCAAACACAGTTGAAACACCTGAGAAATGATAGATGAAACACCAGGGGGGAAAATAAAAAACAGGAGCGCGAGATCTACCCGGCCACCGGAGACAGAGGAGGATCCGGCGGAAGGCGCGCTTGGACGCGCCGGATCTACTCCATCAGCCGCCAAATCCGGCGGATCCACAGCCGCTGGCGCTGGATCCGGCTGCTGCCCACTCGCCGAAACCCTAGGTAGCGGGGGCCGGCGGCATCCGCTCCACCGCCGCCGGATCCGCCTCCGCCACCGCCACCATGGCCACATCCGCGGCCGCACCCAGCAGATCCGGCGGGATCCGCTCCAACACCGCCGGATCCCGTGGCTGCGCAGCCGCCGACGCCGGATGTCGCGGAACCCGCGGCCGGCGGCCGCCGTCGCCATGCGAGGAGGGGAGGAGGAGCACGGGAGGCAGAGGGAACTCGCTGCCGTCGTGGGTGGAAGGAGGAGGAGGCGGCGCCCGTCGCCGTCGCTGTCGTACGGGTGAGAGAGCTGGGAGAGAGAGAGAGCTGGCGAAAATGAGGAATGGCGCACGGACGCGGGGGTGGGTTGTGTCATCCACCCTCCGGCGGAGCGGCCGAGGCCCCGCATGCAAATTTCCAAAGGTGCCCCTCATGGGCCGGGCCGTGTAGGCGTTCTACGGTTGAACGTTCCAAAAGGAGCATTACCGTTTTACAATTAAATTGGTCAACCCGCCGACGCACGAACTCCGGGCCATTAGGAGCCCACGAACTGGCGTACGAGTACGTTGATACGTATATATATTGACTACTATACGGGGTGAGGCCAGCCTGTTTAAATCTGAGGCCTAGTAGGCCGGGTGACCTGCACGCACACGCACGGCGCCGGCCTCCACGGGTTTCGCTTCAGCAGTTCAACAACACGAGGAGCGCCGAGGAGATCTTGTTCGGCGGCGCCGCTGGGGGAGGGGAGGCGTCGAGCGCGCCGGTGCAGATGGAGGCGCCGCGGATCGAGCGGCAGCTGCCTTGCACCTTGGAGGAACTGTACACAGGCACCACTAAGAGGACGAAGATCTCCAGGGATGTGCTTGACGCCGCCGGGTGAGACCGCCGATTCCTTGCACAAACTGTTTCCTGCAGAATACAGACTGACCACCGGTTCTAGCATTCTGTTCTAGTGTAAGATCGGAGCATTGTTTCAGCCTTGATGATTGAAAGTCCATGCGTGGGTGGGTTGTTGTAGGGATTTGTATAGACTTTTTGTGTGCTAGTATATATGTCATGTCTTTTGTTATGCAACTTCTGACTTTGGCTGACACATTGTGCTTGAACATTAGAAGTTTAGGGCAGGGAAACTGAGGTGCATGAGATCGACAAGAGAGGAAAACTTGATAGGGATGGTAGACACAATGAAAGAGGACTAGAGGAGATAAGGCAAGAACAATGCAAGTGCGGTTGTCTTATTTCTATTATATATAATATATAATAACATTGCCATGTCTGGTTCCAAGGGATGAGGGACTAATACTAGATTTTTAGTCCCTTACTAAACAAGAAGACTAAAAATAGGCTAGTAGTCTCTAATCCCCTAGCCACTTAAGAGGTGCTAATTGAGACTATTGGTCCTTATATAGTCCCTAGTCTATAGTCAAAAATCCAAACAGGCCCTAATTATCTAGGCATACACACTCGTGTATGCACACAACACTTACCATCACGACCCATGTACATGTGCACCTAAACCCAATAAGAATATATCTGTCAGAGGCATAATTAGGAGTTGGCAATATCCTGCGGATATGACATTAGGGTGGTGCATGATGCATAGTTTGTTTCACATAGGGATATCCAATTTATGTCTAGCTTGACATGTCATCACTATGTCAACTCTGTTCTTCTTTCTTGCACCACAATTGGCTTGTTTTCCTATCTTGTTTTGAGAATACATCTCATATTTTTTGTTAAGGGAACCAATAACTCGAGTCGAGATCCTGACGATACATATCAAGCCTGGATCCAAGAAGGGTAAAAAGATCACCATTAGTGATAAAGGCAACGTTATACCATCAGATCTAATTTTCATAATAGAAGAACGGGTGCACCGTAGATTCAAGAGAGATGGGAGCGACCTCATCTACACTCATGAGATCTCCCTAGTTGAGGCATTGACAGCTGCACGGTCCAAGTGACGACTCTAGATGGACGAACCCGACTATTCTGTGAAGTCGGTTGTCGGTCCTACTTACGAGCAAGTTGTGCGGGGTGAAGGTATGCCAATCACAAGGGAGCTGTCTAGAAAGGGGAACTTGAGGATCAAGTTCCGTTAATTTTCCCGCTAGTCGACGGAGACCAAAAGGTGGCTATTCAACGGCTTGTCTTGAAGCTCGATCTCTCGTACAATCTGAATCTCGTATTAATCTGTGGAGCAGTTCTAGCGATGACATTAGCTGAATGTACCGTCACTTTTTCTTGTTGGTGTCGGCGGTATATAGTCCTTTCTAGCTACTGTGCACCATAAACCTTCCAGTGGAATTTGCTGCTGTTTGTGTCGTCGTCGCATTCGGTTGTCTAATTGTAGTAGCATCATGCACGTCGCATTAACCAGCTCCTTTGCTTCTTCTAGTTCATATTGACGTGGTCGTAGACGCCGTTCGAGACTATCGCTTGCTTTAAATTGTCATTGTTGGATGTGATGCCACTACGCTCAGCAGTGATCTATGATATCTCGGTTTCTTTGGCCATTTCTTTTTTGAACATCATGGGGTCTTTTCAACGACCATGCATGCATAGACACAAGGTTAATCATTTTTCCTCTTTTTTTTTGGTAAATTGTATCAGGCTGCCAATTTGTTGCGTCCACAGAAGATGCTTGTGTTTTGTTCTCCAATAGATGCGTGTAACTTTGAGATGATGAAGCGAGCACCTGCGCCGACCCCTCTCGATCGTGTCTATGCATGAGCTTCGGTCGCATTGCACAACTTTAAAACGTGATCCGATCCACTCACGCCTTCCGTCTTTGGTGGTTTCTTCGGTGCGCCGCCTATGCTAGTAGTGTGTGGAAGAGGCACGATCTGTTTATCTGTGCATTTGCTAGCCGTGCCGGTGCTGGTATGTAGCTTATAATTTGATGTAAAAAGAAAAAGGATTGAGGTCCGCTGCCTCGTGCAAAAGAGGGGAAATGGAACGAGTTTGGGAAAAAAATAAGAGCAAATAAATGTAAACATATCATCACGAAACTTTGATGAAGGGACTGTAAGTAACAGAATGTTGGTGATGATATTTTTACATTTATTTGCTCTTAATCTCTTACCCCATCCCCCTAACGAACCGCACAACGTGGATTGTAAGAAACAAGCAAGTCTTGAGCCTAACCAAGGCCTTCGTCTTGAGCGTAACCAAGGCCTTCGGGAAGTTTCCAACGAACCGCACATAGGAATGCACACGTGGAAGAAGCAAGAAAGGACGCTCCATGACTAATGGACATTAGCCGTGTGAGATGAAGATGGAGCGATGAAAACAAAAATTAACGGACCTGGCTGGTCTCTGCTCTCCGGGAGATCCGGCGCTCCTCCAACGAGGTAGCTCTGAAGAGAAAAAGGAAAATGGGGGAGCGGTAGCCAGATACGGAGTAGCTGCTAAGTAGTACATACACACGTGTCAAAACTTACTTCAACGCCGTCGAGGCCGGCCGGACTCATCATCCACAACGGGTTGACTAGATTTGTCATTGCTGAATCGGAGCCATCCATTAGAGCTGAATCAGGTTAACACTGACAGCATAGCAAACAGTGTCGACCAGGGCCAAGCCAAACAGTGGTCAACTTGTCCAAAAAAACAGTGGTCAAACAGAGTGCCTAAAAGTTGGTGACCATTGCAGTGGCGCTCGCACGCCTCCATTCGACACGATAGAAGAGTGTCTTAATTATAAGCAAGCATACGGAGTATTTTGAGTTATGACTAGGATAGTCAATTCAAATGTACCAAAATTCGATCATCAATTAGGCAAATTCAATGCAAGTGTAAGACGCTAAACTATAGGGGTAAGTATTGTAAGATAATGATAGGTCAAAACCTGTTTCGTGCCCAACAAAGAAAAGCTCTCAAAATTTTGTGCATACAACTTGAGTCATTGGTGGTCTATACTACTTGTTGCGGCAATGGAAAATGTTTCACTATTTTTTTGACCGTGTCGGACAGAGTAGTCATCCAATCATTCGTTTTTCGTGATACCTGCGCGTGCCTGTTCACGTCACGTTGGATGCCAGCTATGCGCGCCGGCATTCTCTCTCCACAGAAACAAAATTCGCGCGTACGTCATCGCACGCAGGCGCAGGTGTTTCCCGGGCCGGCCCGGGCCCGCATGACACCACCGAGGCGGAAGTGCGTGTGTGCTTGTTTGGACGCAAGCAACCCCTCATCCAATTTTGGGACTCAAACTCAACAAAAGTGTAGTACTCCGTACGCGCGTACGTGTGCCGGGCTTTCTGATTGGTTGATCCTTTTTTGTCCTTTTCGAAGGAATCTTGCCTGCCATAGATGTAAAAACTTCCATTGTCAGACAATTCTTAGATCAAAAGTACAGAATGCTGGTTACCTCACATTTCACATTTTGCGCTCTCGTACACTTCATGTGTTTATTTATGAATCTTGTTGCATATGAATGACATTATCCCAACTATTTGTGTTAATTTGTGTAATACTGTTATCTACTACTCTGATATGCGGGGATTCGGATTCTCGCACTAAGGATAAATGAAAGGTCAAAATAAGCTTCGTGTGACTTTTTTATGACAATTGTGCCAAGACGAAACATTAGATTGTGCGAGATGAAACAATAGATTAAGATATTTTTACTTAGTGCAATGTTAGATATCAAGTTTTTGGGCAGAGTTAGTACTCCCTCCGTTACAAATTATAGTTCATTTGACTTTTTTGACCTCAACTTTGACCACTCGTCTTATTTAAAAAATTTATGCAAATAAGGTTAAATTTAAGTCATTCTTGAAAATTTTTTTGTTAATAAAGCAGGTCATCGCATAAGAAATGATATTCGACACAAATTTTTGAATAAGGCGAGTGGTCAAATTTTAGGTCAAAAAAGTCAAATAAACTATAAATTAAAATAGACTATAGCATTTATGTTTACTTTGAATGTTAGAATAATAGAATTTGGTAATTTACGAGTGAATCATAGGAATTACTATATTTAGTCGAAACTGTTTTTAAGTTTTGGAACATTTATACATCGATCAGTATATTTTGAGATTTACAATTCTTTTACTCATTTTTTTCTAGAGCTAAATCTATTTTACTTTTCTCATTTTTATAGCTAAATCAATTTTGAGCATCTATAGATATTTTATGAGCTCTAAATGTTTTGTTTGGATTTAGCCTACCCCAATCAATCTCTATAAATCTTTCTAGAATTTAAAGTGTATAAATATTTTTTGTGATTTTAAAACAGTTTGTCAAGCATTTTGGCCATGTTGAACTTTAAAAGCACATTTAAAATCGCTCTATATAGGATATGTTTTTTTTTCGCGACCCGGACGTCGCCGGCTTTTGATATGTTTTTTTAGAAACATTTTTTATATCTTTTTAGAAACACTTACTGGTGAATTTTGAGGGGGAAAAACAAAATACACGGGGAAAATTTACAAAGCTGCATGTGGCCTGGTGGGCTGGTGGCCCGTCTTTTTTTTTGTGACAAGAGGTGGCCCATCAGAATCAGATTAGAACTAAAGCAATGGCGTGCACGCCGCGCGCGGGTGCTCTGCTGCCGCGGTTCCCTCTCGGACGCGGATTCGCTGCATCGCGTCTGTAGATGGAATCCGTTGCATACGCAGCCTCAGCGTAAGACACGTCGGCACCTGACGCATCAAACGCTCAAGCTATGCACGCCGGCATTCTCGCTCTACAGGATCCGCATGTATGTCATCGCACACAGGCGCGGGCGTTTCCCGGCTCGGTCAGGCCCGCACGACGTGCGCTCTTCTTGGTAGTCGACGCCACCGAGGCGGAAGGCCGCGCCCACAAGTGACATGTTGCCATGTTGGATTAATTATACGGCGACATATATAATAAAAAGAAAGGTAGCGTGGCGCCAGCGGCTGGGTCCCTCCATGTTGAAGTCGACAAGCGTGTACAAGCGGACCTCGGACTCCTCCGTTCTAAGTGGGATTCCTCGAGATAATATTTAGTGGCAAGCTTCTCCAAAACTCTATAAAAATCTAGCATGCTATAGTGAAAGCTATTCATTTTGTGATTTTATAGAAAACATGGAAATAATGAATTATGCACACAAGCATTTAACTAGATAGAAAAATTATGGACACAATTACTCAAATACATATAGAATATGTAGGGGAATATATTCTCAAAGCCATTATGTTGGAACTCGTAGTTTTGAATAAGAGAGGGAGGAGAACTTGACGATGGAGAGAGGACACACTAGAGTTTTGAAAAAGTGGAAATGATTAGTGGAAGATGAGGTCCCTTACCCTCATGTCCTTAGACACTTATATAGGAAAAGACTATTTGCATGTGACCCCTTCTTGGGTTGGATATTTCATATTGCACTGCTTTGGATACTAGTTGAATTGGCCTCTTCTATCTAAGGCTCCAGACAAAGTCTTCAGTAGGACAAGCTTTGCCCACACTGAACGGCTACAGCGACTCACCATGCTGACAATTAGATCGAGGTGCCTCACCCTCACCTTCAGCGGCTACAGTGACTAACCTTCGACGTCAGTATCTAGAGGGGCTTATTCATATTTAACACCGACAACATATCTTTGTGGATATCTTCGGCAACTATAACAACTTGCCTTCACCAAAAGTTTGGCACAAGGTGCTTTGTAGACATATTTGGCATCTACACCAACATCAACATTGTCAACACCTTTGATATGAGGACCTTTGCCAACACTTTAGCATGAGGGGTTTCACTAACATCATTGGTGACTACAATGACTCATCTTCGTCAACTCCCTCATCTTCGCTATTATATTTGGACACAACAATATCTCGAGAGGCTTTGTAGACACCTTTGGCGTCAAAATTTGTGACGACTTGCCTTCATCGCAAAGTTTGAGGGGATAAATCAACTCCTTTTACTGAGGTCTACTTCACCTTCCTCGACCATTTTGGCTCGAGGGACTCACCGACAACTTTCATCCATACATCTACTCCCACTACTATGGCTACTATGACTATGACAACTACAAAAGCAGAAACTGAGAAAGTATTGGAAGACTTAGCACTCTCCAGAGGGTGAAGTATCTTGCCTGGTGCTAATGAGAGAAGATTTGCAGGCTTCACAATAGCCTTTAGATATGACTACTTTGACTACATCAGCTATGATTACTACCCTCATTTATGAACATAATGTGTGTTTCCATGCAAAGCATCAAACAAGAAGGTCCTAAAGGTGAACATCTCTATGCCGAGGTCTCAGAAATGAAGATTTTTGCAACAAGAAGATCTCGGAGGCAAAGATCTACACACTAAGAAGGTCTCGAAGCAAATACCTGTATGTCGAGAGAAGCTAACAATTCATGTCATAGAAGTGGTCAAGGAAGCCAAAGCCCAATGTGAAGATTCCAAGGAGATCGACATTGACCTGTGTGTCGAGAGAAGCTAACAATTCATGTCATAGAAGTGGTCAAGGAAGCCAAAGCCCAATGTGAAGATTCCAAGGAGATCGACATTGAGTCAATTTGTAGCTTCTTGAGTTAGCACTTGTATATACTAGAGTCGTGTGCATGATCTTTTCTTGATGCCCTTTTTACCAAGGATTTTTGGGGTAGAGTTTTTTAGTGATGCACACACGTGTAGGTTGCGAAGGATGATCACATGAGTAGGGTTCGAGTTCTATATGTGCCTCATCTAATATGTGCATCTTTTAGGTATTTTTGTGCCATCTAGAGGTGGGACTTGGGCCGACACAGGTCATGCCCTCTAGGCAGACGAGGCACATCGGGCCCTGCCGTTGTGGCACGATAAATCTTTTCTACGGTCCAAGCATGGCCTGAGGCATGCCAGCATGTTGCATGATAAACAAAGGATATTGTTGGTTCCTTGCTTACATGGAGCAAAGTGCATGAAACGTTACATGTATCATCATTACTATGTGCACCTTTTTCGTTTAATAGACTTTTTTATGCATTCCTTCTTCAAGTTTTTTTTATCTTTCAAGTGCTCAAGCATTTGGAGGTACTCTAAAAATGATATGCAGTCCTTTGAAACCTTTTGGTACACTTGTGCTTTTTTTCATTCAAAGTTTACCGTTGGAATTTATATGGGCTTGGCCCAATAACAAGTCCTGAAATTCCTAGAGAAATCTCAAAGACCCATTCATGAGAAAGAATGTGAAGACTCTTTAGTACCACCTTGCTAGTTGAAGTGGAGGAGCCATATATAAATAGGGAAGTTCTCTTCACTTCTTAAGTCTAGTGTGGAAAGGAGAAAGGGAAGCCCGCGCGCTTGCCTTGTGGGGCGGGGTGCAACAGCGAGAAGAGACGAAAATTCTATAGCTACGGTGGCGCAACAACGAGAAGAGTCCTAAACTGATTTCTAGAAGAGTCCTAAACTGATTTCTACTCCATTTCTTATTTAGTTTATATATGTATGCTATCAAAAATGTATGAGAGAAATATAATGATGCTGTTCTAGATGAGTTTCGGTTCAAAGTCTCCTAAACTCCTGCGTGTAAAACGTAGAGTGAGAAAATCCATATGAATCAAATAGATGGGCCCTTTTGGGCCGATATTAGCAGCCGAAAAGGCCATTTTGCACCAGTTGGAATACATGCTGAGATGAGCTTTTTTTTTTTATGCCTCAACTCTTTCAGACATGCTGAGATGAGCTACGCTATGCAAGTGAAGTGAGCCCAGCCCACTCTTACAATATTTTCCCCTCTTTTTCGCAATTGCAATATAAAAATGTCGTTACGCTGCAAAAGCAAATCTGCCTAAACTAATGAAAAAGGTAACATCATTCATTATTCAAATTTTTTTTAGATAAAGGATAAAATATCCGGCCTCTACATCCGTAGATGTACACAGACAATTATTACGGTGTTGTGAACATAATGAAGGAAAAAGGAGACCCAAAGTCTTAAAACAAACGACTAGGACTACTGAAGACGATATAAATTCTTCCACCCTCTGTTTGTTATTTATTTCTACAGCAATCATCCCTAATTTCTTGCTCATCTTCGAGAGTGCGTCCTTGGTCTCCTCCTCACGCCGGCTTGCCGAGCCCGAAGCGCAACCCGCACGCTCCCCGAAAATAACCTGCATAATGGAATTAGTTTTTAATTTATTAAAAATAACATCATTCCGGCATCTCTAGATAGCCCAACACAAAGCAGCTACCCCAACCCGATCATATTTTTGACCTTCTTATGTTGATTACTAAGCCAATTGTCAAACATATGGCGAATAGATCTTGGTTGTTGTAGTCTAGTAGCAAAGAAAATGATCCTTCAAATATATGCACTTCCGGCTCCTTTCCAGTTTTTTCTAGCAAGGTTATCCTTGGTTAGGGTAACACCTCTTTGGAGGAACCAAAGAAAGATTTTAATTTTTAGGGGGATCTTCATCTTCCATATTTTCCTATGCTAAAAAGGTGGTTGTGTATCAATGAGATGGAGATACAAGGATCGCACGAAAATAACTCGGATCTGGTTAGATTCCATTTAAAATAATCTGACCCTTCCACCAAAACAACATTTGAAATTTTTGCTACTAGGCTTTGCCACTCTAAAAGTTTGTTATCCACCAAAACCCTTCTAAAAGAGATATTAAGAGGGGTTGAGGTCAACACTTTTGAAACAAGGTTGCGTGTGGATCTCTTACTATATTATAAAGAGATGGATAATTAATCTTTAGGGGCTTATCTCCTACCCATGTATCGTCCCAGAACCTCGTATGGGTCCCATCTTTGATATTAAAGAATCCATTAGCCAACACCGCATCCTTAATACGCATGAGGCCTCTCCAGAAATGGGAGTCATTAGGTTTGGCTGCCACTTGAGTGAGTGTTTTAGATCTTAGGTATTTATTCCTTCGCGTTGACTGCCACAGGCCATCTGTGTTGAGTAAATTAACCAACTATTTGGCCAACATGCACTTGTTTTGTAAGCTCAAACCAAGGATACCTAGACCCCCTTGGTCCTTGGGGCGGCATAAGATGTTCCACTTGGCAAGTCTATATTTATGTTTATCCGAAGATCCTTGCCAGAAAAAACCTTGATCTAAAATGATCCAGGTTTTTTAGGACTCCCTTAGGAATCTCAAAAAAGGACATTATGAACATGGGTAGACTGCTTAAAACCGAATTAAGCAGAACAAGTCTCCCACCATAAGAGAGGTATTTTGCTTTCCAGCAAGAGAGTTTTTGTTGGAACCATTCTTCCACCTTCCTCCATTCTGAATTTAGGAGTTGTCTATGGTGCATTGGGATCCCTAAATATCGGAAGGGATATTCCGCTATATTACATCCAAACAGAGTGGTATAATAGGATTTCATCTCTTTGGCTGCACCATAGCAAAAGATCTCGCTCTTGTGGAAATTGATCTTAAGACTGACAATTGTTCAAAAGCACATAGCAAAAGTTTTAGATTCTTTGCTTGCTCGGGTCATGATCGATAAATATGATCTTTGTCATCCGCGCGTCTTTGTAATAATGACAGACCATCATCTACCAGGTGGGGAATAATTCCTCTTATTTGACCATCGTTTTTTGCTCTATTAATCAAAAGAGCTAACATATCTGCAACGATGTTAAATAAGATAGGCGACATTGGGTCACCTTGTCTTAGGCCACGTTTGGTTTGGAAGTATGGGCCAAGCTCATCATTGACTTTAATTCCCACACTTCCACCTGAGACCATACGTTGTACCCATCTACACCATTTAGCGGAGAAACCTTTCATACGTAAGGTTTGTTGTATGAAGTCCCATTTGACCTTATCATAAGCCTTTTCAAAATCAATTTTGAGAATGATGCCATCCTGTTTTTTAGTATGTAACTCATGGATGGTTTCATGTAGAATAACGACTCCTTCCATGATGTTCCGGCCTGGTATGAAGGCAGTTTGCATTGGATTAACAAACCTATTTGTGCCGACTTTTATGAATATTTTAAAACTCACATTGAGGACACAGATTGGTCTATATTGCTGAATTTAGTAGCATTTGGAACTTTGGGAATTAGAGTAATGATTCCAAAGTTAAGACTGTGAAGGTCTAGGGCCTCTCTGTGTAGATCATTAAAGAGAGGTAGCAGATCATTCTTTATTATCCCCCAAAATACCTGGTAGAATTCTGCCGGAAATCCATCCGGACCTGGAGCCTTGTTATGCTCCATTTGGAACACTGCTTCTTTCACTTCAGATTCAGTGAAAGGGCTGATGAGGATATCATTTTCCTCGGGGGACACTTGTGGAATATCTGAAATCTGATCTTCCACTAGTGTGATCTCTGAATTTTCTGGTGTTTCAAAAGGATTTTTATAATATGTGGTAATATGGCTTTTAAGACGATTATCGCCAACAACAACTCCTTGATCATCTTTAAGTTTATAAATATGTTGATTGCGATGTTTCCCATTTGCCACTAGATGGAAGAACCTGGTATTTGCATCCCCTTTCCAATAGGGTTTTTACCTTGGCTCTTTCATACCGCTTTATCTCTTCTTCCCTTAGGAGGGAAACTAAGCGCTCTTTTAAATAATGTTTTAGATTAATTTCTTGATCGGATAAGGAGGAGTCCTCGGCTTTCTTATCAAGATTCTCTAAAAGAGCCGCAGTTTCATCTTCTCTTTTTGTAAGACCTGCCGCGTATGCATGGCCCAACCTCTTAGGTGTTGTCTAAGTCTACGAATTTTAGACGCCACCGTTCAAGAGATGTGGAACCGGCACTTTCCGATGCCGGATATTTGCGACCATATCATAAAAACCCTCCCGTAAGAGCCATCCCCTCTCAAATTTGAAAGGACGGTTATGGGAATGGTGGGTCGAAGCACCCGTGCTAAGGACTAGGGGTGTGTGGTCAGAAATATTTCTGTCTCTAGGTTCAACCGTAGTTAATGGGAATTGAATTTCCCATTCGATGCGACGAGAATTCTATCTAGTTTCTCGAAAGTTGGGTTGTCCCCCACCCATGTAAATTGGCGGCCCGCCATCACAATCTCTTTAAGATCCAGGGATTCGATGACAGAATTAAACAGAGTAGGCCATTTAGGGTCAAATTCCCCTGAGCTATTTTCCTCTGGACTCCTCATTATGTTGAAATCCCCTCCTACAATGTACGGAAGGGACTCCTTAGAGCAGCTATTGGCTAGCTCTGAGAGGAAAGCACCTTTGTTTGGGCTTTGGGCGGGTCCATACACCACATAAAGCACAAACTTGAAGTCATTAGCTTTGCATCTAAGGGTGAATTTAACATAGAAATCCCCTTTGCTAATGGCCCCAATGTCAAAAATCATCGAATTCGACTCCAAGGAGGATACCTCCCGACCTCCCATGTGGCGCCATAGCATGCCGGAGGAAACCACGTCCTCCACACAAATTTTTGAGGACGTGATGGGGAAAGAATCCCTGCCGGTTTTCGAGAGCTATAAAATTAATTTGCTCCTACTTAACTAATTTAGCCAAGTATCGTGTTTAGCCAAGTCTGCAAGACCTCTGCTATTCCGTAAAACCCCTTTCATTTTAGAATAATTTTTGAAGGGGTTTTTGGCTTTCTAGGAAGTTTGCCGAGTATTTAATTTTTTGGCATTGTTGTATTTTTTCTTCCGACGGAGTTCAAATGTTATGTAAACTAATGAAAATAGTTCACATATGTCATTCTTTCATGAAAAGAAGATTAGCGCTTAGTCAGTAACATCCTTAAAAATCACAAACACCAAAAATCGGAACCAACAAAAATTTTTCTAAAACAATCCCATGTTTGGTGTTTGACATGCTAGGAAACCCACCTAGTTGCACAAGTAGTGCCTAGTAGCATGTGTGAGCATTGCATTTTAATTCCAAGTTGTGATTTGGTTCTTCTTTGATTTTATGTGTTGCAATAAAATCAAATAACCTTTTCTAACTAATTAACTCTTGTGTGTTGCCTACCCTTGGACATGACCCCTAACTACCCTAGTGACCCCTAGAGACTTGCTAAGGGTATATGTATTATGGCAACTAATGCATATGCACATAGGAGGACCATGGATTAGTTAGAATTGGAAATTAAGAAATAGAAAAGGATTTAGAAAAGGCAGGGAAAAAGGAGAAGGCCAAGTGGCCCGCAGCAGCAAGCCGGCCGGCCGCTAGGCCACCCCGGGACATGCGGCCGGCTGCTCGGCCTTGCTCCCGATCCAGGCCTGCCAAAGCATGGAGGCCCGCCCGCCAGGCTCTTCTCGGCCTGCCCCGCGGCCCAGATCGGCATGACCGCCAGCCCCGCCAACCAAGCCAGGCCGGCCCACTCGGCAGCCCACGCGCGCGCACCGCCAAGGCCTGCGAACGCAACGGCCCGAGTCGACAGCTCGGCCCGCACTACCATCATGCCGGCCCAGCCAGTGGCCCAACTGGCCTCGCAAGTGGCCAAGGAAGGACAGCTGGACCGTCCTCTCCCCTGCTGCCGCTGACAGGGAGACCCCACCCGTCATACCTTTCCCCTTCAGGTAAGCCAGCACTCTGCTTTCTCTGGCCGTGCGGAGACAGGACCCGCCGCTCGACGCCGCAAGAATCAAAGGGGCCCCGGCCCCCGCTTCGCCGTCCGCCCTTGCTCTCACGCCACGCGGACGCCCCCGATGTGCTCCGCCGCACCAACCCAGTGCCGCCCCGTTCGAATTCGAACCGGGACAAAGCATGATGATGGCGCCGTCACCCTGCCATGGTGACGCCACCCTGCCATCCGCCTTTTGACCAGCGTCGCTCCAAATTGGAGAGCGCCTGCCCCCGCGCCGTGGAAAACCCTAGCCCGAGCCTACCACAACCGCCCGATCGCTCCATCCCGCTCCATCCGCCATCCGATGCCCCGATGCTCCGCCATGGCCGCGCCGCGCTTATAAGAAGGGGAGCACCGAGCCCCTAGGGTTTCCCCTCGCCGCGCCGCCGTTTTGGTGCCACACCACCACGCCCTTGCCCACCTACACCAAGAGGAAGAAGTAGGAGAGGAGAAGAAAAAGGCGAGGAAGGACGCCGGAGCCGAAGCCGAGAACCCCGACGCCGCCGAACCCGTGCGTGCGCGCCGGAGCTGGAGCGTCGCCCCGATCGGCTACAGCGACGCTGCGGTTCGGCACGGCACTGCGTCGACTCCTCGCTGCACCGAACCCCCGCTGCACCGCCATCCATTCCACCCCGAGCCCGAGGTGAGCTCGCTCACCGCCGTCCGCCGTAGACGCGCCGCCGTCGTGACCTCCCCCTCGGCTGTCTCAAGGCCCAGCCTTGGCCACCGCGGGCACGACGCTCACACGCTCGCGCGCACACGCGAACCCACGCCGCCATGCCTAGCACTTCGGCTCGTGAGCGCCGCCACGCCCGCACGCGACCTCCATGGCCGCCGCCCAAGAGCGACGCCACGCTAACCGTCTCGCTTAGCGGTAGGACTTCGCGATGCCACCACCATGTTCGTCATCGGGTAGAACGCGCTGTGCGCACGCTTGAGGAGTCCGGCACGCCACCAGTGGGCGGGCACCTTTGCCCGCCTTGGCAGCCGCGGACTTCATGGCCGTCCGAGTGCCGCCGTGGCTCTTGCCGCCGCGCGAGCACCGACGTGCCCCTAGGGCCTCGCCGTTAGGACGGACGCACCACCGGAGAAGCCAATCGAGGTCCGAAGCAAAGGGTGCGGTGCAATTTAGCGCCTTGGCTTCCCCATGGCGGCCGCCGTCGCGGCATGGCCGCCGGAGTGCCGGCCCGATCCTCGTCGCCGCGCAAGCGCCGCGGAACCACTTCGTTGCCGCCGCTGTCGTAGCAGGACACGTCGAAGCCGCCACTACCCATTGCGCCACGGTCACGCAACCTTTCCCCGCGACGCCGTCGTGCGCCTCGCAGCTCCGCTCGGCGCCATGACCACCTCCAAACAGCCGCGTAGCTGGCCTCTCCGAGCCCATGGCACCGCCCCGGACGCCCCCGTCGGAACCACCGTGGAACGGAGATGCCGCCCATGCTTCCTTGTACCGCCGTGGCACACAGAGAGACCCTCCGCGCCGACCCCTTGCCGCGAAGAGTCGCCGCACGCACGGACGCGACCTCGTCGGCGTGAACGCGCTCCGGCGCGCCGTCGTGGCCATGTCGAGTCGCCGCCATGCCAATCTACCACGGGAAGCTCCCGCTGGAGCACGTCGAGCCGCAAACGGACCCCGACCGCGCTCAACACAACGCCGAAGAGCCAGGGCGCCTCCCTGAAACCCTGTCGGCCCCACGACCGCCCGGGCTCACCGCCGACGTGGTCCGGCTCGCTGGAATCCTCTCCCACGCGCCTTCGCCGTGGTGGGACGCCATCATGGCCCGGGATCGCCGCCGTCGAGCCCCTTGGCTTGCGCGCGACCCCAATCGAAGGGAAGGAGCCGCCTTTGGCTCCGATTGCAGCCGCAGCAGCCAATGCCGCCGCTCGCCGTCGGCATCATGACGCTACCGCCGCAGCGGGCCAGAGACGAAGCCACCGCTGTCCCTGCGCTCGCCATAGCGCCGCCAGAGGGCAAGGAAACCCTGGTGCGCCCCTGGAATCCCGCTCGCGACCCGCTGTCGCCGTGCCACACGCCCGCCACCACTCGCCGCCGTCGCCTTGCCGTCGCCACCATGGCCAGTTGCGCCCAAGTCCCTGAGACCTTGGGCGGTTCCACAACCGAGGTCGCCAGAGCTCCACGGTGCCGCCGCGCAATCCCCTACGCCTCGACTTGGATCATCCGCGTCCCGAAACTACCCGCTGGCGCCTCGCCGCCGACTTGCGCGCCTCGCCGCCGGCCATCGACGCCACCGTGTCACCGCCGCCGAGCGTGGCCTCGGCTGAGCCCAAGGAAGCCGACCGGTACCACCCCAGAGCTCGCCTGAGCTCCGGGACGCACCAGCGCACCCGCCGTGGACCCGACGGTGCACCGAGCAACTCGCCGTCGCGGCAATGCCGGCCGCCGAAGCCCGAGGCCCTCCTGGACCTTGCAGCCACGGCCATGAGCCCTCCTTGATCTTGCTTTGACCCTGCGGCACGATTGAACCCATCAGACGCCCTGCCAGCCGCCACGGTGCGCGCGTAAGCGAGCTCGCCGCCGGCGTGAAGCCTCGCCGCGGGCGAGCAGGGAGCAGCCGTGCCCCGCGTCCAATCCCACGAAGGCTCGCGTCACCGGAGCCACAGAAGATGGGGGAAAAAGAACCAGCGGCCGGTCCCTAGACCCGTTTCACCGTGAACCGGAGGAGGAGAGAGGGAGATGGACTGGTCCATTGCGGGCCGTGGATCGCGGTCCACCGGACCGAGGTAACTTGATCCACCATGAGCCGAGACCATACACCTAGCCCGTTAGCGGCCCGGAGCCGCGCACGTGGCGATCCCCGAGGCCGACACGTGTCGGGCCGGCCCGGCCCAACTCGACCCGTGACCAGCCCTGACCCGGCCCTTCGAGGCCCACTTAGGCCCGGTCCCAGTTGACCGTTGACCGGTCAAGGGTTGACCGTTGACCCGGGTCCCACCTGTCAGTGACCAGATCGGCCGGACCCCACCTGTCAGCCCCTGTTCACCGCTGGACCAATCAGCACGCGCCACTTGTCAGCCTGATTTTCTCTCTTTCTTTTCTTTTTCAAAATATGATTTAAACTTCGAAAAATCATAACTTATTCATACGATCTCCGAAAATTATGATCTAGGTGTCCAAATTTTCCTAAAATTGAGCACTACGTCATAGGCTTATGTTTGCATGCATTTGGATTCTTCGTTTTTCATTTGGTTCTTTGTGATAATCTATAGGGGTCGCTCCCACGACCATTATGTCTCGATTTCAGACGCTGAGAAGGAGCTGCCCGAGAAGGAGGACTTGGAGTACACTCAGGAGTTGGGAGACGACTTCGCAGGTGCCACATCCCACCCAACCTCGTAGAACCTATTACGCATGGCATATATATTAGCTGCTAGTGCTTTACTTTTATGCAATAACTTTGTGATAGGTTGCATGGTAGTTTTGCTTGATAGCCATTACCTTGTCGCAACCTTTCCCCTGCTCACCCGCTGTTAGGCTAGACACATGCTTATATATTATTTTGACAAGAAAAGACTGTGGAGAAGATCCCCACAGTACTAGTTTTTTTTTTTTAGAAAATAAGCACCCAAATTCGCTTCCGATGGGATTTGAACCTGGGTGGCTAGGTGTAGTGCCACATTGAGTCACCTAGCCAAGTGAGCCAGGCTCACTTCCCTGACACATGCTTATATATTATTATTGCTACTTTACTTCTTACTTCTACTATGCTTTATATCTGTGATGTGATGCGTGGTGGGAGATGGTTAAGGTTGAGGCACGGGGTGCCGGACTTGACTCCTGGGGAGTGTGCTGCGTGTGTCTTGGGTGAGTGGTGAGGGTTGAGTCGATTGGACAGGATTGTACGACGATGAGCTGAGGCGAGTCTAGCCAAGGGGTGCGATCTGGGCATCCCTATTTGAGTGCCTGTGGCGGGTATATGTGACTTGAGGAGTTCCCGGGGTAGAGAGCCTTTGTGGATCGAAGCCCCGGGAAGGAGGTGCCGTTGAGGCACGGGGTGTTGGTTAACCCCTTTGAGGAGATATCCTGTCTAGTCCAAATCTAAGGACTTATGTATCTTGAGGACCGGAACCTTGGGACCCTTCGTGCTCTCCACTCGTCCCCGATGGGCGGGGGACGGATGACCGACTTGTTAGTACGGTGCCACTACTACTAGGTTGTTAGCGGATAGTGTAGGGAGGTACGGGCATCGGGACCCACACCCTCCTAAGGTAACGATGTGACCTCGGTGGCTTGGCACTTCGTTTCACGGTCTCGGCGGACCGGTGGACTCGGGACGTCCCGTAGCCGAGTGGTAGGGTGGCATCGTATCTACCCGGAAGGCGGCCGGAATCAGCCTAGGCGTGTCATGAGCGCCAATGATGGTGATCTTGTGGGTACAGGAGTACAAGCTCTGCAGAGTTAACTTTATGCGCATAACCGCGGCCTCAGTATGGCCATTCCCTCGACCTACGCTCTTCTTGAGTAGAGAGATGTGTCTTCTCTTCTCCCCTGGTGATGTGGTCCTTGGTGGTGTTTTCCCCCGGCCGTGGGCCGTTGAGACAGGTCCGAGAGGGAGTTGGACCTGTCGACTTGAGAGGGAGGTGTGGGGAGATGAGTGTGTGAGGTGTGAGATGTGTGAGATATGGGATGGGAGATGTGGGGAGATGATGATGGGTTATAACTTGATGTTCTACAATAAAACTTGATGATACTTGCATAGGAAAACTACAGCCATATATTAGGCCTCTTGTTATATCCAATTGCATCCACTTTCCACAAAGCAAACGCAAAGCATAGGGTGGGAGCCAGTGGCCAGTACAAATCGTACTGATACTTTGGAACCAGGTTTGGATGCTGACTACATCGACAACTCTGAAGGACGGATGGATTAGATGGTCTCGTGCCTGCGCTCAAGTTGGAGGATGAAACTGCTTCCGCGATATCTTCCGCCTGCCGTAGCTGTTTTGGATGCTGAGTGATCCATTTGTTACCGCCATGTGGCGGTGTAATAATCAATGTAAACTCTTCTAATTGCACTCTTTTGTACGATGTATGGATGTTGTATCAACTGTTAATGGAATAATGCGATGGTTACTCTTTGGACTATCACATTATCCCTCATTCTGTGGATTTTCCCTTCGCGGAAAATTGAGGATGTTTCAGTTGGTATCAGCTCCATGCTTGACCCTAGGACGAGACCCATAGGATTGGTTGTTAGAAATAGGATGAACCTTGAACTCTCTTTGGTTATGACCGACCTTGCATACACTTTTATGCTTGGCTTACCCCTTACACTAACCTTCTGACCCCATTTCATGGATCCAATGCAGATGGAGCGCTTTGAGAGCATTCCCTTCTTCGACAAGCACCACAATGAGTTCGCTCAAGTCCTGCGTGAAGCACTCAAGACGCTTGGAGTCCCTGAAAGGAACTGTCGGTGGACCTGCCACAACAAGGTTGGACCCAAGGGACCAGAAGCCTGCTTCGTGGTGACTATTCAGATTCTCGAATGTGAGGAGGTGCCAACATTAAAACCCCTCGTTGTTCGTGAGATGGATAGTACTCTCACCACTGCTGTGCAACTTGCTGCACGTTCTGCCCTTCAGATCGTGATGCGAGACGCAAATGAGCATCTCAAGACAGGGCCATACCGCCTGTTGCCACGTGCTCTCGACAACTCCAAGAGTGCCGTTGAGCAATGGGCCGACGCTAAGTTCACCTGGTCCAAGGAGGCAAGTGACACCCTCAAGGTTGCTGGAAGGCACTTGCTTATTCAGGACAAGCTCATAACAGAGTTGGAGCATGACAAGCGCTTCTACCAGAACCAAGTCTCAGTGATGGAAGAGAAGATGAAGGCACAAGAGAAGGAGTTAGCTGAGATGAAGAAGAGGAGCAAGTCTAACATGACTCGCCTGGTGGAGTACATGAAGGTATGCCTATTCCTGCATGATGCGATGAAGAGGCTCAAGGAAACCTGGAGGAAGTCGGATGCCCGTCGCATCCGAGAGTATCAGAAGGTGCAATCCAAGCTGCCTTTCCGCCTTCGCAAGGAACCTCGTGTGGAGACATTCTTGCTGGCACGTACCAAGCTGAACATGGCTGCTTGCTCTCTACCTGCGCCTGATCCTACTCCAGAATAGGAAGAGGCCCGTGAGTTTGTGAAGAGGCACCGGCCCAACGCACGAATACGAGATGGAAGGAAGCTCCTCGATCCCACACCGCATGCGGCGCAACTTAGCTTCCTAAGTCGTGATACGCAATGATGTAGGAGTAACCAAGATGCTTGATGTGCCTGCGTGGCCATGTGACATGACTCACTTCTGAAGTAGAGTAGATTGTCCCCCTTTTGAGCTACCTACGAGTAGTACGATTCCCGCGAGTCTCCTAGTGTAGCTACTAGAGACATCGCCATGTAATGAAACCATGTATCGAATGCTTGGATCTTATTGCATCTTATGGTTCTTTATGCCTCTTTGATTGAGTGTAAGCTAGATTAAAATGTTTTAAATTGTTTAAATCATTGCCTAACTATCAAATTATAATTGCTAATAAATCATATCACTTGCACGTGATCTCTAACATATGTGACCCTACATTAGGATGTCTATCCATCGTTCTGGTCACCTGATCTGCACCTTTCCCTTCCTAGGACCCGCCATGGGACATGGACGTGGTTGTGACCTTGGAAGTGATAGTCGTAGAACACCTATTGGATTCAACCCTGAGAAGGGATGGGTCTGTGCCCACGCCTCGTTCGATGAGACCCTTGCAGGAGGAAGCCAACCACCACCTCCATCACTCTTGGTTGGAGCGTTGGCTAAGCAGACACACCCCCTCAAGACCCTAGAAGAGGATTTTCAACAAAAGCTAGAAGGCTCACTCAGGTTGAAGCTACCCACCTTCGACAGAACTAATGGTGACCCTATCACCGCATTGGATTGGCTATGTGAAATGGCAAAGAAGCTAGACTTGACCACCTACTCCGCCAATGAGTGTGTTAAGATGGTAGCCCACCACCTCACAGGAGAAGCACGTACATGGTGGAACCGTTTCCAAGAATCTCACCCTGACCCCACCAACATCTCATGGGGCGAGTTCACTAAAGCTTTTCTCAAACACCATGACCCCAGGAACAAAATGCATGCCGTAGCAGAGGAGTTCGCAACATACAACAAGGCTCCATGAGTGTCCACGAGTATAGCACTCGCTTCAGTCGCCTGATGCGATATGTGCCTACTGTGCATGACTCAGAGAAGATGAAGATGTACTACTTTCGCCTGGGTCTGAATGTTCCCCTCTGACTTGCTCTCGCAAGTGGCACCTACCAGACCTTGGATGAGGTAACCAACAAGGCTATGGAGATAGAGAAGAAGGATCGCTTGGAATCCAACGTGGCCAACAAAGGGAAGAAGCGCTGCTTCGAAGAGCCATGTGAGAACATGCCCCCTCCCGTTCGTCCTCGCGTTGCTCTGGACCCTAGTACGTGGAAGGCCACCACGACCACACCTACATGTTGTGCGCCCTTCACTTGCTTTGGTTGTGGACAACCTGGACATAGGGTAGCCAACTGCCCTAAGAAAGCCGCCACAACCCCTGGTGGATCATTTATCACTTGTTTTGGATGTGGCCAGCCTGGTCACAAAGTCGTCGAATGCCCAGCGAAGAATGCTGCAACACCAGCTAAGACCCCGTTCATGCAAATTCAGGGTTCAGCCAGGAAGGTTCGGAATGTTGTACGAGCTGCCCGTTGGCGCCTCAACAAGTTGATCGCACTTAGCGCCCCAAACGTGGAAAATGGTATGTGATTACTATTGGATCAATGCTTCGATCTCATTTTTAATCTGGTATCGCATACCTTTATGCATGTCTTGCCAAGTTTGCATAAAACTTAGCTTACAAGTGATCGTGTGAAGAATCTCAAGTTCTAGTCCACTTTACGTACTAAATGGAGCCATAGAGGTGTAGGCTGTGAGTATCACTACCCTTGGATACCCTTCTAGCCGATCTCACCTTGCTACCCTCTATTAGAATGGATGACCCATATTGGGATTGGAAGAGATTTATTTAAGTGGACATGTGACCCTGAGCGGGTCCACACAGAAAAGAATAACCTCTCCACGACATAGAAGCTGGAGGGTCGAGATGAAGCCCAAGAGGGGGATAGCACCCCGAAGCTACCCCAAGATGCAGCACCATGAAAGCTACTCGGCGAAAAGAGGGAATAAGATCGAGATCGACTACCAAGATGAAGGAACCAAAGTTGGAGTGGTTAGCAGGTTGTGACCTTCTCCATGAAGCCATCATGAAGCTACGCCAACGAAGACGAGGACAAGTCAATGTCAACTACCAAGATGGAGCTTGAAGCTTAAGTGGTTTACCTTACCCTTAAATCTCGGGGACGAGATTCCTATAAGGGGGTGGACTTGTAACATCCCTAAAAATCACAAACACCAAAAATCGAACCAACAAAAATTTTTCTAAAACAATCCCATGTTTGGTGTTTGACATGCTAGGAAACCCACCTAGTTGCACAAGTAGTGCCTAGTAGCATGTGTGAGCATTGCATTTTAATTCCAAGTTGTGATTTGGTTCTTCTTTGATTTTATGTGTTGCAATAAAATCAAATAACGTTTTCTAACTAATTAACTCTTGTGTGTTGCCTAGCCTTGAACATGACCCCTAACTACCCTAGTGACCCCTAGAGACTTGCTAAGGGTATATGTATTATGGCAACTAATGCATATGCACATAGGAGGACCATGGATTAGTTAGAATTGGAAATTAAGAAATAGAAAAGGATTTAGAAAAGGCAGGGAAAAAGGAGAAGGCCAAGTGGCCCGCAGCAGCAAGCCAGCCCGGCCTGCTAGGCCCTGCCAGGACCGCAGCCGGCCTGCTCGGCCTTGCTCCCGATCCAGCCTACCAAAGCATGGAGGCCCAGGCCGCCAGCTCTTCTCGGCCAGCCCGGCGGCCCAGATTGGCATGACCGCCAGCCCCGCCAACCAAGCCAGGCCGGCCCACTCGGCAGCCCGCGCGCGCGCACCGCCAAGGCCTGCGAACGCACCGGCCCGCGTCAACAGCTCGGCCCGCACTACCATCATGCCGGCCCAGCCAGTGGCCCAACTGGCCTCGCAAGTGGCCAAGGAAGGACAGCTGGCCCGTCCTCTCCCCTGCTGCCGCTGACAGGGAGACCCCACCCGTCATACCTTTCCCCTTCAGGTAAGCCAGCACTCTGCTTTCTCTGGCCGCGCGGAGACAGGACTCGCCGCTCGACGCCGCAAGAATCAAAGGGGCCCCGGCCCCCGCTCCGCCGTCCGCCCTTGCTCTCACGCCACGCGGACGCCCCCGATGCGCTCCGCCGCACCAACCCAGTGCCGCCCCGTTCGAATTCGAACCGGGACAAAGCATGACGATGGCGCCGTCACCCTGCCATGGTGACGCTGCCCTGCCATCCACCTTTTGACCAGCGTCGCTCCAAATTGGAGAGCGCCTGCCCCCGCGCCGTGGAAAAACCTAGCCCGAGCCTACCACAACCGCCCAATCGCTCCATCCCGCTCCATCCGCCGTCCGATGCCCCGCTGCTCCGCCATGGCCGCGCCGCGCTTATAAGAAGGGGAGCACCGAGCCCCTAGGGTTTCCCCTCGCCGCGCCGCCGTTTTGGTGCCACACCACCACGCCCTTGCCCACCTACACCAAGAGGAAGAAGTAGGAGAGGAGAAGAAAAAGGCGGGGAAGGATGCCGGAGCCGAAGCCGAGAACCCCGACGCCGCCGAACCCGTGCGTGCGCGCCGGAGCTGGAGCGTCGCCCCGATCGGCTACAGCGACACTGCGGTTCGGCACGGCACTGCGTCGACTCCTCGCTGCACCGAACCCCCGCTGCACCGCCATCCATTCCACCCCGAGCCCGAGGTGAGCTCGCTCGCCGCCGTCCACCGTCGTGACCTCCCCCTCGGCTGTCTCAAGGCCTTGGCCACCGCGGGCACGACGCTCACACGCTCGCGCGCACACGCGAACCCACGCCGCCATGCCTAGCACTTCGGCTCGTGAGCGCCGCCACGCCCGCACGCGACCTCCATGGCCGCCGCCCAAGAGCGACGCCACGCTAACCGTCTCGCTTAGCGGTAGGACTTCGCGATGCCACCACCATGTTCGTCATCGGGTAGAACGCGCTGTGCGCACGCTTGAAGAGTCCGGCACGCCACCGGTGGGCGGGCACCTTTGCCCGCCTTGGCGGCCCGCGGACTTCATGGCCGTCCGAGTGCCGCCGTGGCTCTTGCCGCCGCGCGAGCACCGACGTGCCCCTAGGGCCTCGCCGTTAGGACGGACGCACCACCGGATAAGCCAATCGAGTTCCGAAGCAAAGGGTGCGGTGCAATTTAGCGCCTTGGCTTCCCCATGGCGGCCACCGTCGCGGCATGGCCGCCGGAGTGCCGCCCCGATCCTCGTCGCCGCGCGAGCGCCACGGAACCACTTCGTTGCCGCCGCTGTCGTAGCAGGACACGCCGAAGCCGCCACTACCCATTGCGCCACGGTCACGCAACCTTTCCCCGCGACGCCGTCGTGCGCCTCGCAGCTCCGCTCGGTGCCATGACCACCTCCAAACAGCCGCGTAGCTGGCCTCTCCGAGCCCATGGCACCGCCCCGGACGCCCCCGTCGGAACCACCGTGGCACGGAGATGCCGCCCATGCTTCCTTGTACCGCCGTGGCACACATAGAGACCCTCCGCGCCGACCCCTTGCCGCGACGAGTCGCCTGCACGCACAGCACGCGACCTCGTCGGCGTGAACGCGCTCCAGAGCGCCGTCGTGGCCATGTCGAGTCGCCGCCATGCCAATCTACCACGGGAAGCTCCCGCTGGAGCACGTCAAGCCGCAAACGGACCCCGACCGTGCTCAACACAACGCCGAAGAGCCAGGGCGCCTCCCTGAAACCCTGTCGGCCCCCACGACCGCCCGGGCTCACCGCCGCCGCGGTCCGGCTCGCTGGAATCCTCTCCCACGCGCCTTCGCCGTGGTGGGACGCCATCGTGGCCCGGGATCGCCGCCGCCGAGCCCCTTGGCTTGCGCGCGACCCCAATCGAAGGGAAGGAGCCGCCTTTGGCTCCGATTACAGCCGCAGCAGCCAATGCCACCGCTCGCCGTCGGCATCATGACGCTGCCACCGCAAGGCCGGAGACGAAGCCACCGCTGTCCCTGCGCTCGCCATAGCGCTGCCAGAGGGCAAGGAAACCCTGGTGTGCCCCCGGAATCCCGCTCGCGACCCGCTGTCGCCGTGCCACACGCGCGCCACCACTCGTCGTCATCGCCTTGCCGTCGCCACCATGGCCAGTTGCGCCCAAGTCCCTGAGACCTTGGGCGGTTCCGCAACCAAGCTCGCCAGAGCTCCACGGTGCCGCCGCGCAATCCCCTACGCCTCGACTTGGATCATCCGCGTCCCGAAACTGCCCACTGGCGCCTCGCCGCCAACTTGCGCGCCTCGCCGTCGGCCATCGACGCCACCGTGTCACCGACGCCGAGCGTGGCCTCGTCTGAGCCCAAGGAAGCCGACCGATACCTCCCCAGAGCTCGCCTGAGCTCCGGGACGCACCAGCGCACCCGCCGTGGACCCGACGGTGCACCGAGCAACTCGCCGTCGCGGCAATGCCGGCCACCGAAGCCCGAGGCCCTCCTGGACCTTGCAGCCACGGCCATCAGCCCTCCTTGATCTTGCTTTGACCCTGCAGCACGATTGAACCCATCAGACGCCCTGCCAGCCGCCACGGTGCGCGCGTAAGCGAGCTCGCCGCCGGCGTGAAGCCTCGCCGCGGGCGAGCAGTGAGCAGCCGTGCCCCGCGTCCAATCCCACGAAGGCTCGCGTCACCGGGAGCCACAGAAGATGGGGGAAAAAGAACCAGCAGCCGGTCCCTAGACCTGTTTCACCGTGAACCAGAGGAGGAGAGAGGGAGATGGACCTGGTCCATTGCGGACCGTGACTGCGGTCCACTGGACCGAGGTAACCAGTCCACCATGAGCCAGAGACCATACACCTAGCCCGTTAGCGGCCCAGGCCGTGCACGTGGCAGTCCCCAGAGGCCGACACGTGTCGGGCCGGCCCGGCCCAACTCGACCCGTGACCAGCCCTGACCCGGCCCTTCGAGGCCCACTTAGGCCCGGTCCCAGTTGACCGTTGACCGGTCAAGGGTTGACCGTTGACCCGGGTCCCACCTGTCAGTGACCAGATCGGCCGGACCCCACCTGTCAGCCCCTGTTCACCGCTGGACCAATCAGCACGCGCCACTTGTCAGCCTGATTTTCTCTCTCTTTTCTTTTTCAAAATATGATTTAAACTTCGGAAAATCATAACTTATTCATACGATCTCCGAAAATTATGATCTAGGTGTCCAAATTTTCCTAAAATCGAGCACTACGTCATAGGCTTATGTTTGCGTGCATTTGGATTCTTCGTTTTTCATTTGGTTCTTTGTGATAATCTATAGGGGTCGCTCCCACGACCATTATGTTTCGATTTCAGACGCTGAGAAGGAGCTGCCCGAGAAGGAGGACTTGGAGTACACTCAGGAGTTGGGAGACGACTTCGTAGGTGCCTTGTCCCACCCAACCTCGTAGAACCTATTACGCATGGCATATATATTAGCTGCTAGTGCTTTACTTTTATGCAATAACTTGTGATAGGTTGCATGGTAGTTTTGCTTGATAGCCATTACCTTGTTGCAACCTTTCCCCTGCTCACCCGCTGTTAGGCTAGACACACGCTTATATATTATTATTGCTACTTTACTTCTACTACGCTTTATATCTGTGATGTGATGCGTGGTGGGAGATGGTTAAGGTTGAGGCACGGGGTGCCGGACTTGACTCCTGGGGAGTGTGCTGCGTGTGTCTTGGGTGAGTGGTGAGGGTTGAGTCGATTGGACAGGATTGTACGACGACGAGCTGAGGCGAGTCTAGCCAAGGGGTGCGATCTGGGCATCCCTATTTGAGTGCCTGTGGCGGGTACATGTGACTTGAGGAGTTCCCGGGGTAGAGAGCCTTTGTGGATCGAAGCCCCGGGAATCAGGTGCCGTTGAGGCACGGGGTGTTGGTTAACCCCTTTGAGGAGATATCCTGTCTAGTCCAAATCTAAGGACTTATGTATCTTGAGGACCGGAACCTTGGGACCCTTCGTGCTCTCCACTCGTCCCCGATGGGCGGGGGGACGGATGACCGACTTGTTAGTACGGTGCCACTACTACTAGGTTGTTAGCGGGTAGTGTAGGGAGGTACGGGCATCGGGACCCACACCCTCCTAAGGTAACGATGTGACCTCGGTGGCTTGGCACTTCGTTTCACAGTCTCAGCGGACCGGTGGACTCCGGGACGTCCCAGAGCTGAGTGGTAGGGTGGCATCGTATCTACCTGGAAGGCAGCCGGAATCAGCCTAGGCGTGTCATGAGCGCCAATGATGGTGATCTTGTGGGTACAGGAGTACAAGCTCTGCAGAGTTAACTTTATGCGCATAACCGCGGCCTCGGTATGGCCATTCCCTCGACCTACGCTCTTCTTGAGTAGAGAGATGTGTCTTCTCTTCTCCCCTGGTGATGTGGTCCTTGGTGGTGTTTTCCCCCGGCCGTGGGCCGTTGAGACAGGTCCGAGAGGGAGTTGGACCTGTCGACTTGAGAGGGAGGTGTGGGGAGATGAGTGTGTGAGGTGTGAGATGTGTGAGATATGGGATGGGAGATGTGGGGAGATGATGATGGGTTATAACTTGATGTTCTACAATAAAACTTGATGATACTTGCATAGGAAAACTACAGCCATATATTAGGCCTCTTGTTATATCCAATTGCATCCACTTTCCACAAAGCAAACGCAAAGCACGGGGTGGGAGCCGGTGGCCGGTACAAATCGTCTTGATACTTTGGAACCAGGTTTGGATGCGACTACATCGACAACTCGAAGGACGGACGGATTAGATGGTCTCGTGCTGCGCTCAAGTTGGAGGATGAAGCGCTTCCGCGATATCTTCCGCCTGCCGTAGCTGTTTTGGATGCTGAGTGATCCATTTGTTACCGCCATGTCGCGGTGTAATAATCAATGTAAACTCTTCTAATTGCACTCTTTTGTACGGTGTATGGATGTTGTATCAACTGTTAATGGAATAATGCGATGGTACTCTTTGGACTATCACATTATCCCTCATTCTGTGGATTTTCCCTTCGCGGAAAATTGAGGATGTTTCATTAGCCCTAATGCGTAAGGCGGTAACGTTTTTCCATACATTGATACTTTTCTGACAACTTTTGCCACCAAGATGTTATAAATTAGATACGTTTTCTCTAAAAACTGTGCTACTACGATTTTCGGTGCACACAAGCACAACGCAACCATAAAAACACGTGCGTGTTGGATCGAGTTGTCTTTTTCCTCGACCTGTTTTCTCCCGGGAGACGATATATGCTGGCGCATGCTTCCCTGCAAGAGCCCGCCTGCAACTCGTGCACAGCTGCATATCTGGTTCTGCAGAGTCCTCTGCGTGCTGTGTACTAGTACTGCCGAAACTTTCCTTTTTTCGTATGTGTAGGCTTGTCAACCAATATCCAAACAAACAGTATGGTATGAATCCAAAGTGATCCGCGTATAGCTCAGACAAATCTTGTTGACTGATTCTGATGGAACTGGAAGTATTTTTTTAATGAGTTTTTTTTTTGAATTACGAAGTTCTTTAAGAGACCAAAGTTCAATTTTTTTTCTTTCGCGGAACTAGGCATTTCATTAAGAAATTACTTTCAAAAATCATGAAGGGTAAGAGCGTCTTAAATTTGACCAACATTATAGAAAGAAATATAAAGATATATGACATCAATAAGTTATATTTATACTTTGTGAAAATATAACTAATAATAAATTTGTATCATCAATGTTATTATTATATTAATTATATAAATTTGGTGAAACTAAAGATGTTTTAACATTTCAAATTCTTAAAATGACTTTATATAATATAGGATAAAGGAGTACTCCTTCCATTCTAAATTGTACGGCGTTCCAAAAATCTTGAAAAGACAACTTCTCAAGTTATACTAAATTTATAGGTAGGATCTTTGACTAAGTATCATTATATTCTTCATTAACTATATTTTCATAATATATCTATTTAGCGTCACAAATCTTTATATTTTTTTTATAATTTTAGTCAAACTTGAGATGTTTTTACTTTCTAAAATTCTTGCAATGACTTCCAATTTGAAATGGAGGGAGTAGTAATCTAATCTCTAGTTAAAAACCATTGCAAAAATTGATCATAGATTAGTTGGTAAGACTCTTTAGTAGAATGCTACCCACAAGAGTTTAAATCATGATGCTTGCACCTTTTCCTTTGATTTTTTGAGGATCTATCGGCGTTATGCGTTAAGTGGTAAGTGATGTTCCCGTCGACAATGAGGCGTCAGCGGTGACTTCGGCAATCTATAGATCCGCCGACTCAGTATTTTAGAGGTGCTCATAGAGGTAGGGTTTGCGTACGTGTGTTCATAAGAATAAGTGTATGTGCATGTTATATAGGTCTGTGTTGTACTGTGTAATTCTCAAAAAAGAGACATAGACTTTTAGAGTAGAATGTACATTGAGTCTGTAAACTATTTAGACATTTTCATCTGAGTCCTAAAACTATATACGCGACTATCTAGACACTTGATATGTTGTCATCGTGCATCAAAGGTCCAAAAGTTGCCACATGTGCGCAAACAGGCGGCATGGCCATGCCACAGTGCATCGTGGACATGGAACTTTTTTTTTTAAAAAATGCCGTACCCCGAGTATGGTGCCCGTGGCATACTCCACCGCGGCAGCAGGGGAACCGGCGGGTATCGGCCTCGCCAGACATAGCGAGCGCGGGCGCAGGAAAAGGGGCCGGAGGTGGAGCTGGTGGCGCCATCTGTTGTGCATGGGGAGGTTTGCAGACTGCAGGTGGCGGAACGTGGGCTGGAGCTCGGGCGGGCCACCAATGGCGGCCACGGCAACAATGATCAAGGCGCAGCAAGGCAGGGAGGCCATTCTCCGCCATCCAAGATGCATCGCTCACCGCGCGTCGACGTCAATCGCCCGGGCATCCACGCTCTGCTGCCACGGGTTTGCTGGTGCCGATGGAACCGGCATCACGCACAGGTGTCGCCATCCTTCTTCTGGTTCTGGGCATCCCCGCGGTGCTCGAGTCCGGCTCCGGCGTCGCGTTCGTCGAGCACGCATTTGTGCGGTTGTGCCTGCCATCGCATCATGCTGGTGGTCAACAACCGCATAGCAAATTCGTTCGCAGGTGCTCATGGACAACAAGTTCGGGATGCAGATGTTTGACGTTTTTTTGAAAGGACTAGAGGTGCCAAAGCCCCTACAGGAATTTATTAAAATGGAACCGAGTACAGCAATACAAAAAACAGAGAGAACAAGGGAGGGAGAGGAAAAACGGAAAAACTAAAACTGAAACAAGAAGACGAGAGAAAAAGCCGAGCTCAAAGGAGATCGGGAAACAAAAAAAGAAATAAAAAAAATAAGCCTCGGGCAGTGAATCTTCCGAGACTTTGTATCCATGATTGGAACTGCTGTTCTTGACTTTGCTTGATTCAAAACTTTAGCAATTCAAACTCTTTGAAAAGAAGCCTGGTGCGATCATCTCTATTTCTTCCTTGTCCTCGAAAACCGAGATCATTTAAGGGCGACCGGATCATCCGGCACTGAGAAGGACGATTGCTTCCATGAAGAATCTCGGCGTAGCTGAGATTTAATTTGGCCGGACAAACTCGGGAAATAGTTGTCTTACGTGATTTGAACCCCAATGATATCCCAGCACATTCTTGCAAAAGCATAGTCAATGAAGAGATGATGAGAAGTCTCCTCAACTAACTCAGTGCAGAGGGGACATAAGTATGAATTAAGCTCCATTTGTTTTCTCCTCAGAATGTTCTTGGTGCTCAGTCTGTCTTTCATCAACAACCAAAAAAACACTCTATGTTTTGGTTGTGCCCTGCATCTCTAGATCCATCTGAATGATGGGTGAGCATCCATATGCCCAATGAGAGCTTTGTAAATCTTCTTAGCAGAGTATTGATGAGTTCCATTTTCATAGCCCCATTTGTCAGGGGCATCAGTGAGATCTATTGTTTCAAGAAGGTTCAGCATCGACAGTAGCTAAGTGTGAGCCAAAGGGAAGATAGGCAACTGCAGCAAACTGGTGAGGTCTTGGGTGTTGATTACCTTCTGGACAGTATGATTTGCATTTTTTACAAATGAAAACAACTCAGGGTTGTCAGAGCCTAGAGATGTTCCATTCCATTTATCCATCCAAAAGAGAATCTTGTCACCAGAGCCAATAGATGGGCAAGCAAGATCCTTGAATTGAGGTAATAGCTTTAGGACATCTCTCCACCAGAAGGAGCCTTTTCTTGTGTGGTTGGGGAGTCTGCCATTAGAGTAATGTTTCTCCCAAATAAGCTTGACCCAAGGAATATCAATCTTGTTGAAGAACTTGTGCAGATTTTTCATCAGGAGAGCTTGGTTTTGTTTTTCAATATTGATGACTCCCATTGCCCCATCATTCTTTGGGACACAGACCATCTCCCAAGCAGCTTTTGGGATACCCCTCTCATTTATGCTAGAGCCCCTCCATAGATAGTGTTTTCTATATTTATCAATTTGCTTGATGATGGTTTTTGGAAGCATAACTGAGCACATGAAAAAAGTAGGTAATGTAGAGAAGACTGCATTAACCATTTGGAGCCTCCGTGCCTGATTCAAAAATGGTGAGACAAAACCCAGTCTCCTTTCACATTTATTTACCAAGGGAAGGAAATCCTGCACATTGGGCCTTGAAATGCATAGAGGCAGTCCCAAGTATGTGAAAGGTAAATGCCCAATGGAGCAGCCAAAGGTGGCAGCAAGCACTCCAAGTCTTTCTCTGGTGATATTGATTGGAATCATCATTGATTTGTTGAAGTTCACTTTCAAGCCTGTGAACATTGAGAAGGAGTTAAGCAGGGATTTCAGAAAGAACAGCTGCTTTGTGTCCCCCTCCATAATAATAAGGGTGTCATCAGTATATTGGATCACTGGGAAGTCAAAAGATGAGGTTGTTGGGATGGGCAGTTGAAGTAAACCCAGGTCTTTTCCTTTATTAATCATGGACTGCAACAGGTCTGCAGCAAGCACAAAAAGCAAAGGTGAAAGTGGATCTCCTTGTCTGACCCCTCTTCTGCAGTGAAAGGTTTTCCCAACAGACCCATTTAGCAAGACAGCAGATGTGCCTGAGGACATAATATCATGCATCCAATTCAACCATCTCTAACCAAAACCCCTAGCTGTCATCAGAGTAAGCATTGCTTGGTGTTCAATCTTGTCAAAGGCCTTCTCAAAATCAAGCTTGATAATAACAATCTCTTTTCTAGAGTGGTGACAAAGGTTGATATATTCATAAGCCCATGCTACACAATCTTGTATAGTCCTTGTTTTAATGAATCCATATTGATTCTTGTGCACTAAAGAAGTAACCTTCGGCTGCAACCTGTTTGCAAGCAGCTTAGTAATCAATTTGATGGAGCTGTTGAGGAGAGAGATAGGTCTGAAATCACTGATCTTTCTTGCACCCTCTACCTTGGGGATCAGGGTGATGTAAGAGGTGTTGATGCTTCTTAGACAAGCGAGTGATTGTAGAAATCCCTGCGAGAGATCATAAAAATCAAATCTGATTACTGACCAACACTTTTTGAGAAACTCATTGTTGAACCCATCGGCCCGGGGGATTTATCATTAGGGAGGTTTCGACAATATTATCAATCTCATTTTGCGAGAAAGGGTGTCTCAAGGCAATCCGGATCGAACTCCTTTGGATAAAGAAGGTAGGATCAAGCGCAAACCATCAAACTCATTAACCCCCAATCGAGTTTAAAATCTTCCCACAACAAAGTCTCCTTCTCCCGATGATTAGAGATCACCACATCATCAATATTAACAAGTTCAGTAATCAATTTCTTTACGTATTTTATAGTAGCACTTGCATGGAAAAATTTGGTTCCAGCATCTCCCGGCTTGACCCATTTTATGTTGCCCCTTTGCTTCCGATAAATTCTTTGCTTCTCAAGAAAGCTAAGAAGATGTTCTTAAGCATCTCATGAAAGTTCCACTCTTCAACACTTAGATCTCTGTGTTCCTGCAAGATCTCAATAAACTGTATAATGCATCTAGAGTTAGCAATATGGGTGTGAAGCCCAACTTTTGTCTCATGCCAATTTCTGAGATTTTTCCTCAGGATTTTAAATTTTGGCAGTTATGGCTTTGGCCACGTTAGCTTTGATTAACGGGAGTAGCCCAACTGTCATTCAGAATTTCGATAACCGCTCCCCCATAAGCCAATAATTCTCGAATCGAAAATCTTGCTTTTGGGGATCGGGGTTGACACACTGCTGACCAGGCGGGGGTGTGATCGAGAAGGGGGCATGTCTAGAGCTCTGACAGAGGTATTGGGGTAGGATAGAGTCCTGCTGGCAGAGGTGAAGACCCAATCAATTTTCTCCGGGGGAGGGCTGCATGTTGGACCAGGTAAATTTTTTACCCTGTAAAGGTATTTCATTTAGACCCGGTTTGATTACATTGTTGAAGAGCATAATCTCATTTGTGTTCCCTCCTGCTTTGTTTCTATTTTCCGAGACTTCTAATGAGGTTGAAGTCTCCCGGAATAATCCAGTCCACTGTACCAGGCATCTGAACATTTTCAGCCAGTTGAGGAATTGAATCTTTCCCTCTGACACACAAGGCCCATACACACAAGTGAGAACCCAGCTAACATTATTATGCAGAGAGGTCATTTCCAAGGATAAACAGAAATCATTACTGAAGATTTTGTGCACAAGAAAAAGAGAGCTTTTCCAGGCAATCAGAATACCAACAGAGGGTAAAATTTCATAAGCATCAAAAACTGGGGGCAAATTTTTCTCATAAAGGGATCATCAAACTCACTCTTTTGGTTTCTTGAAGACGGTAAACATCACAAGCAGATAACAGAATCTTGTTTTTGATCCCATCCCATTTCCAATTAGAATTAACTCCCCTAACATTCCAGGTAAGAATCCTCCAACTTCTTACAGAGTTTTGATCCATTAAACAAACAAGCAAAAGCAAAAGACAGAACACCGAGACTAGCAGGGTTCTACAATCTAGGCTACTGAGCAAGAGCTCAATCCACGGGCCTTCTGCCCCCTTCCATGTCCTTGTCAGCAGCCTTCTTGCTAGAGTCAGTAGCTTGCTTCTTCTTCTCCACAGCCTGGGTTTTCACCTTCTTTTTCAGAGATTCTTTCACCTTTTCCTCATCAGTCATTCCACAAAACTGCACAGCCAAGTTTCGAATTGATTTAGATGACGGAGTGGGAGGTGGAGGAATACAGGTGGTGCATCTTTTAGTAGGACAGGCAATAGGTTTGGACCCATTATTACTAGATTTGTTTCTAGGACTCCTTCTTACCTCAGAGCTCAGCAGAGGTATTTTCCTCTTATTTGGTCCTTTTTTGGACAGCTTGTCCTGTTCTGGACCATCATCCTGATCTGCCTCCTGGACTGAAGGTTGCACCTCTTTCCCTGCTGGGTTATCCACTGCCCTTGGTGGCTCTTCCTCAAGCTCTTCCAGTTGAAGGCTTGTTTTACCTCTTTCAGCCGGGGGGTCAAAGTGACAGGTATTTAAGCAAGTATCAGGGCAGTGCAAAGGAATCGAAAGTGTTTGGGTGCCCCACTTACTTTCAACGAAGTCCATGGACTTGGTGGAGAGAAATGTTTTTGCCCATTTATCTTTGCTCGAGTGAAAGCAAGAGAGATGTCGAAAGACACTCCACTCTATGGGAACTTCGACACGGAAGTCAGATTTTTACACGAGCTAGATTGTTCCAAATCCATTTTCAAAGCATTATCCCAATTCACAGAGATATTGTCAGAGCCAAAAGGCCTCAAAATTCCCTTACCAGTCTACATCTGGGTGTAGAGACTCCTCTCTTGTTGCACCAGCTCCTTCCCAGAAAAGGGGTCATCATGTAGGAGTGTTTCAGTCTGAGTCTGAACATTAACTTGAGTAGTTATCTGTTCACTCTGAGATGGGATTTCCTGCAGTTCCCCAACTTCTTTTTCATTCAGAAAGAATCCATCCACTTGAGTTCCCTGTGTAGTCCCCTCTGCTTGAGTCCCCGTTCAATCTCCCGTGAAACCTCAATCGAACTTGGCTAGCAATCTGTTGAGCTTCGGGAACAATGGCTCTCATTGCTTCAACATTCGCTAAAACAGCTTCTTCAGGTGCCATTTGCACTTCCACTTGAACAACATCAGCATCTGGCAGCATCTGTCCATCAGCAACTGGCAAATGATTCTCTTCCTCCACCTGTTGCAGAGGTTCCTCTTCCACATCAAGGTCATCAAAGTCTATCAGCTGGTCCAAATGGACCTCTTCTACCAGAACATCCACCGGTTGAGCAGGTACCAAGGGAATGTTCAAAGCAACATTGTTGTTTTTCTGGAAAACTTCAGGCTCAGCTGGTTGTACAAGGGCTAAGTCCAACTATAACTCAGCCTCATGAACAATGTTATTGCCCTCAAGAATATCATTCAGCCCCCCAAAAGCAGCAGGGGGTTGCACTTTGGGTTAAGAATCACTTCCAAAGGGTTTTCCTCCCCCTCGAGCCAAGGCATGTTTAGATCAATCTGCATTTCCTCTGGTTCCTCATTCAGATTCAGGTCTGCTACCTGATGATGGGCCTGCTGGGCCGGCCAAGCATCCCAGCCCTCATTATCAGATACATGTTCTGCTTGAACATTTTCGGTAGTCCATTTCCAAGCTCTCCCATTGCTCGATCTAAAGGTGATTGAGCCTGCTCCGGGCTGGCCAAGACCAAAGTAGTCAAATGGCGAGATTCCCAATAGGATTGACAGGTACTGGTTCTTCATCTGGGGGTCCAATACCAAGCAGATTGTGTTGCAGCACTTCACACTGGACTGTCCAGGAGTTGCTTTTGTGGCCCTCCGATTCAGAAAATACAATGAAATGTGGCACTAAGGTTGCATCGAGGACTCTAGCTCCGATAATGATCCTGGTTTCTTCCTCTTCATCCCTCTGCCAGAAAAGATGTCTCCCAAAGGATCCAATTGCATCCTGGAAGAAATCCTCCTCGTGGTAGTCGGCCAGAAAATCCATCAACATGAGCCAAACTTCTGCATTGTAATTAACCCTTCTCCAGTTCCTGCCCTCATTGTGCTTAAAGAATGTCAGGTTAACATTATCGAACGGAATCGGGCCTTGTTGCACAAATGCATCCCTAACCAGAACAGAGCTGAATCTGACGTACGCCTGACCCAAGCTACTACGCTTAATCTGAAAAATCTCAACTCCTCTCTGCTCAAAGAACTCCCTCAACACTTCATCCACCACCTCGAAGTCAAGGACATTACCCGGGATCGGATTGATGATGACGATGGCGAGGTTTTCATTCCTTGGAGCCCTCCACCGTGAGGCGACCGCCCGAGCCATGGTAGGGCGGTTGGCCACATCATGCCACTCCATGTTGGCCGGGACGAAGGGTCGGGGATCAGCCCGCTGGAAGGCCATCCCAGCTTCCGGTGAGCACTCCGGCGAGAAGAAGCACTGTAGCTCGGCGGTGGGGTTTTCTGGCATTTCGGTGGTATGAACAGTGCAGGAGTGGGAGGGCGAGGAAGGCGAGGGGTAGCAAGAGAGAGAGAGCAATCGGTTCTTCTGGAGGGCAATTAAGGTCCGACAGCGTCGGTCCCGAGGCACGACGGGGGCCGGGAAAACGGGAAGATGGCGGGACGGCCCAAGGAATAGTGATGGGAGGACCAATTTTCAAAGCAGCCCAAGAAGGAGCGAAGGCCGCGGTGGCCTCCCCAAACGAATTGAACATAGGGGGCTCGGAAGGGCCCAACTGGTTCAAATTTTTGAACCAATTAGCATGTAAGGGAGGCGCCGCCGCTCCTTTTCCTCTGTCGGCTGCCTGTCTATACTTGATGGCTTCCGCAGGACATGAGAGAGAGATATGGCCGGATTCCAGGCAAGAATGGCAGTGGATAGGCCAGCGGCACGCACGCCTATCGTGTCCAGGCAGAAGGCATCTAGGACAGGGGATAGGTTTGTTCATGGCAGCATAGCCAGAGGGCCCGCCAGAGATCATGGCGCCGCCGTGCCGGTGTCCAGAACGATGGAAATCAGAAGTCATCCTAGGCTTCCACCAGCATCCACCCTGAGAAGGATTAGAGGAAACCTGCCCAGAGGGACAAAAGATTCGGCTATGGGCTGGGGGTTTCGGGGTGGCTTTGGTGATCGGAACAACATTAGCTCCGCTGAGCAGAGTATCTCTGACAGGTTCCTCTTTGACACCAGGTTTGCCCCTGACAGGTATAGCATTAGCCCCCGTAAGCACAGCGCGATCATTACCCCCTAGATTCAGGGAAGCTCCCCAGTTTTGATCTCTGATGGGGATCGCATTGGCTCCGGTAGTAGGCGGCATCCGCGAACGGGGTTCTTGAACAACTTGAGCATAGGAATGGCTAGGCGCTCTGGGTGCCCGGGCGGGCAGCCAAGAGAGGTTCTCTTCCTCACAGAAGAGCTTGAATTCAGATTTCTAGTTTGGGCCACCCCCTCCCCAAAGGTGGAAGTAGAGCTTGACGATGGCTACGTGCTGTGCACCACGGCCTTCTCAAGGCCGCAACGCAAATTTTGTGTGCCCCGGTACCCCTGTACCCCGTCATCCATACCGTTGGATCCCTGCACGAATATTGGAACGAGGTGGTATTAAGTGAACCGGTATGACAAACAAAACCGTAACAACAACGGCAGAACGGAATCACCGTGACCTACCGCGACGGTGGTCCCTTCGTAGCGACCTTGGCCCACAACATTCCCGCCGGCGCAATGATTCAAACTTCCCTCAGATCCCTCGACGGAAACCCAAAGCTCTGGTCGTCCAGATCCATGGCGCCTCCCGGCCATGATCGAACTGAGGAAGTCCACCAAGAATCAAGCACCGCATCTCTGCAGGACCACCTCGGTGCACAGCATTCAAACACGCAGCAGAGAGGTGAAAGTTGCACAGACAGATCGTATGAAGGTACGGCAAACTACTCTCTCCATTTAGGTACAGCGGCAAACAATGAATCATCGATCGGATCAACCGAGGGAAGCCATCCATCCTCCCTGATTCCTTGCACAGTAACAGAGACGAACGATGCAAGAGTCTGTGTAGGGGCGAAGAGAAACAGGTTAGATCTGATAATAACAGTACACTAACGTAGCATTGCCGTAGGAAATGGAAAACAGCACATACTCAGTACCAATATTTGTGCAGGAAACAAGGAAGACAAGGACCAGATGCATGTTTGACACCACCAATTGAATCTGCTATTTCAAGAGCTATACAATCAGCAAACGACAGAGCAGGCGATCCTGTATTCTTCCCATACGAAGGCAGTATATTCTGCTCATTTGAGGAAGCTCGAGAATTCTATAATCTCTACTCCTGGGAAATTGGCTTCGGTATAAGAACTTCAAAGGCTAAAACAAATCCAAATGCATACATAACTAGAAGAGATATTATTTGCTCGTGTGCCGTAAGTCCTTTATTTCAAATTCTGCATTCACTTCAGCAGAATACAATGACATCTTGACATATTTCATCCATTCATTCGCAGGGATACTGCAGCAACCCTAATGCAGACATCGGCACGCAACGGATGCAAAGCAATGTTACGCTTGCACAGAACATATGACCATGCATGGATTGTATCGAAAGTAGTAACAGAGCACACTCATCCCCTGTCACTATCAAGCGGTGAGAAGAGGCAATGGGGATCACATGCAACTATAGAGCCATACACAAAACAGTTCATTCAGAAACTGAGAGCAAATAATGTCCCTCTTGGACGAATTTGCAGCATAATTGGTGCTTCTTCAGCTGACAGTAGCACTCCTATAAGGAAACAATCTGTACAGTACCTATGCTCCAGGCTGTCACAAGAGAACTTCAGAGATGACATAACAAAAACATTGGGTCTACTGCACACTATGAAGAACGATGATCCATATATGGAAGTCCATTTCAGAACAGACAGCGAAGGCAGAATCAAGTCAATGCTTTGGTGTACCGGAAAAAACAAAGCTGACTACAAACACTTTGGCGATGCCATCACATTTGACACAACATACAGAACCAATCTGTACAATTTGCCATTCGGCATATTTGTTGGCGTCAACAACCACTTCCAATCAATAATATTTGGCGGCGTGCTCCTAAGCAATGAGACAACTGAAGACTTCGAGTGGACATTCAGAAACTTCACTGATATAATGGGTGGGCAGCACCCTATGACAATTCTAACAGGTAATTCCTCAAAACTTATACACAGAGCAGATAACTAATCGCAACACAACTCTGAATAAATTGATATGTATTATATGTTCATGTGCAGATCAATGCCAGGCAATGGCAGCAGCAATCAAAACAACTCTACCTGGAACCAGACATAGATGGTGCCGATGGCATATATTAAGGAAAGCCAAACAAAACATTGGATCACCTTACGAGTAAAAGATGTGCTTTCAAGGCTGAATTCAACCGGTTGATCAGCGATGAAATATCACTGCCGCATTCGAAGAAAAATGGCACCAACTTGTTAAAAAATACAACTTAGAAGGAAACAAATTCATGACTCGGGCTTACAGATTCAGGGGCATGTGGGCAAAACCGTACTTCATGACTATTTTCTGTGCAGGCATGACAAGCACTCAACGTAGTGAGAGTGCTAATCACATGCTGAAAAGATTCATTCAACGATCAGCACCCATGCATCAGTTCGTATCCAAATTCAGAGATTTTCAATTTGACCAAAATCAGCAGGAAGAAAGACAGATCCACATAACGAAACAGGTACCTGACACATGAATCCCGTATACCTGAAATTAGCCTGTATAGAATTGTGAACAATTATACTGTAGCCCATATGGCAAATTTATTGTATTAGCAGTACAGTATCTGTAATGTTTCTTCAGTAGGAGATACATTGACATACTCCATGCAGAAAACACGATGCAAACGACTTGGAATTCCAATCGAAAAACATGCCGAACAAGTGTACACCAGAGCCATGTATGATCGATTCCACTGGGAATTATATGCATCAAGCGCATTTGCCATCGTCAACAAAGGAATGAACAATCAATTCTTCACTGTCTCCCACACCAATGAATTGCAGGCAGCCGAGCCAAGAGTGTACACAGTAATATATGCTAGCGCGAACATCATATCATGCAGCTGTGGCCTATATGAGCATGCTGGAATCCCCTGCAGGCACTCGTTAAAGGTACTTATGAACTACTCATCTCAAACTTATGTACGAACTATGTTTCGAACCCATGCTACTGTACACTACATTATACCACCCATGGCAAACACACTCTGTTCTAAACATCCCATTTTTTCATTAACAGGTCCTAGTTCATTTGGACAAGACAGAAATCCCTAAAGACAACATCAAGCATCGTTGGACTCCAAACGCCGGTCCAACCACTACTTTGACCAACGAACCTTCAGTACAAGATCATGTAGCGCAGACACTGGATTCAATGAAGAGACAAGTTCTGGTCATGAAAGCATTGCAGCTGGCACAATCAAAAGCACCAATCGATGACAAGATGTTTGGTGACGCTATCGAAGCAATGGAGTCAATGGCAGGAACTAATCAGGACAACGGTAATGATCGTACTTACGAAGCAAATGAGAGCATGGCGCTGTTGGAGCATGACACTGATCAGTGCCTTCCAACAAAATGCCCCGAACGCATTATAAAGACTGGCAGACCTCGTGACATGTCTCTGAAATCATGGAGAAAGCACACGAAGAAAGATAAAAAGAAGCAATACAAGAGCCAGGACATGATGGAGATGAGTGATGAAGATGAAGAAGCAGCGAACAAAACCAGAAAGAGTAGAAGATATCCTTCATGTCACTTGAGAAGATCCGTCAACAAAAAGTGTTCATTTGTAATGGACGCAACAAGCGTACACGCTCACGCGTTCATAAATAATCGTCTGAACATTGCATCACTTTGCAAAAGAACAGGCCAAAATATGTGTAGTAGGCATAGAACCCTACAAAACTATATGACGCAATGTATGCAGACTATGAACTCATCACATTTGCTTTCGCAGATTCTAAAAGCCTACTGTCTGGGTTTCCTTCGTCCGCTTACTTCCCCAAGTGGACAAAACCATCACATCTCTGAAACGAAGAGTTGTGCTTGCGCTCGGCAATGTCCAAACTTAAATTGATGAGCATGTCCAACAAAGGACAGCCATCCCAATTGCAGCGCTCTATGCGTGAGCAATTGCAACCAAATCTTAGCCAAGCTGCAATAGGTTCGTAGTACCGGCCAACAGCTTGCAATCAACGAGCAGGTGAACCATAACTACATGAAAAATATCGGCACCATTCGTCATGCATATCACACAATTCAAATTGTTCCGTTCAGCTTACTGCTGTTGCCCCCTTTCTATGTTGTGCCTAACGTATCCATAGGAACTACAAAAGGAGAAGCAATAGTTCTGTGGCACATGTGACCTGACAACGAAAAAAATAAACCTGAAACATTGGCACAAGCAGCTGAATATCTCAGCAAATACCAATAATCATGAGCATCTGACGAAACCACACAGTAACAGTGTGAACACGACACATATTAAACAAACAGCACATCATACACGGACATATACAAAGGCAGTGTACACTGAAACTGCCACAACAGAAGCCATCACTAGTTGTGCTGAAATGTGACATGAACACGGCATAAGAGAAGCATGGCAGCTTCACAAAACAAATACATCTCGCACGATACATCCAGTGAATCGAAACACACAATGTATCATAGTCCACACAACTTGGATCTGCAGAACACAAAACGCCCCTCCTCACACAGCTAGTACAACCAACTCCCATCAGAAGGCACTCTGAAATTGGCACCCAAAGCACAGCACACAGCACAGCACCCTCACATAGCACACCATCTTGTAGATCGAAGCCATTCGCACGACTGAAAATCATAGTACGAAACCAGCATCAGCAAAATAGAGGAAACACACAAAGTAAGGACCCAAATAAACAACACAAGCAACTAGTGCAACATATCGCATTCTAGAGGTATGTATAACCATGGCACTGAATAATATATCATACCTTGGACTAAACAATAACACAACTCCAAAGTATTGGTACTCAAGAAACCGACATAGCAATTGCAGCCTCAATAGATGCTCCATCAACCTACAAAAGAGCAGAACATACCACCATTCCCAATCAAGAACATAACATAGGTGAACGATTGTACGACTGAATTTGGAAAAGTACACTGAATTCATAGGCACCCCACACCTTAACATCAATAAGGCGATACCACTGACCATCAAACTTAAGCTTCAATGCCTCCAACTTGGCAAGGAACACATTAATACAAGATTGTAGACACATATAGGATGCACTATCAGAGGCATGAGAAAACACCAAACACTTGTTCAAACGGAACCCGATAGAGACAGTCACGAAGCAAACGCTGCATCCTCGAGCGCAATGCCAAATACTTTGCATTTTCTGATCATAGAATTGAATATACTTTTCCCGATGACGACGTACTTCGTAATTTAAATCCATGATCTCATGACCAAGAACACGATGCACATGTCTGATAACTGCGAACAGCACCTTGGCCTTCGCAGAAATAACAGAACGGCCATTTGCTCCAACAAATCGATAAGGCTCAACACCAACAGAAAGAGACGCCCTATATGTCCCATCGTGAAGAGAGGTTACATGAATAACACCCTCATCACAATTCATCTTTGCAAGTGCTTGCGTGTATACACACCGAAGGACAGCATACGAATACTCCCAGTCCACAGTCTGCACAAAACATCCGTAACCAAAAACATGACATTAGTGAGTACCATGCATAAGCTCCACAACAAAATCAGCACAGCAGCAAGAAAATATACATATAACTTACGGTAGGCATTGGACAGGTAGCATCAAATGAACGTTGAGCTTGCGGTGGTGATTCTCTTGCAGTAACCAACGAAACAACTCCACGCGCTTGGTCAATCTCAAAAGCTGCACAACGCTCATACCTTAACAGCCATGCATGAAACCCTGTAACAGACATGACATCCTGCAGCGGGCCGTCAAAATCTGCAGAAGCTATCCAGGACGACACAGCAACCGAGCAAGCATGCAAGTGAGAAAGTCCCTCAGTCATAGTGGCCTCAATCTCATCATATATCATAGAGAATGACTCAAACGCATGACGTAATGCATTATACAGCAACCTTCTTTCAGCAACCACAAGGTAGCTATAATCAGCTGCATACATATCAAACTCACATCGGAGGACTTGAAATACTTTCCCAACAGCTGACTGCACGACATCTGACCCAGGAGAACATAAATCACCTTGAACAACCACTGATCAAAACCCACTCGCAGAAGCTGAACTCTGAATATCCACAGATATCCTCATCATCTGGCCAACATCTTCATGAGTAGTACCTTCAATCAGTTCATATTTGAGCATTGCAGTGGCCAAATTTGATCCATGCAGCTGACGATGCAGCGCACGAAGCACATCCAGCGGCCACACATACACTGCAGACCCCATTCTGCATCACCACAAAATTCGTTAGACAAAGAAGTTTTCACGCATGACAACCTTGCAGGATGTGTATATCAAATAATCCATGAACCCATTTCAAACATATGTAAGATAGAGCTGACATAACAGCTTCACAATGCAACATGTAAATTGGGCATCTCATCACTATCCTCAATGATGCCATGAACAAGAATGAACTGAGTAACATGCCACATGAAGACATGGACAAAGCATGATCGGACAGAGACTATATTCATGTACACAGATGTTACACTAGTTAGAACGCAATGAAGAGGAATACATCTGAACATCCCCATCCAAACCCAGAACCCACCTTTTGGTATGAACATGTACGCACAAGTAAATCATCGTATGCAAAGGAATCGGAGATCCAACAACCTGTCCCACTTGTTCATACTATACAACAGAAGGAAGAGGAAATCTGTGCACACATACACCGGCAGATCCACATTCACGAGCAGACAGCACTACAAATTTTGAACTTCAGAAAGCCAACGCCTACAACAAGTCGAAATATGCACTTACGTAGCACGTAAACCAACAATCCGAAGACCACGTCGCCGATGAGCGTCGCAAACAAGCGATGACGGCGAAGGCAAAACGCAAAGCAGCAGCAACAACAACGACGCAATGGCTATCCACACTGGCACGCCCTCCTTCTCCCCTAACGCACGAAACGATGCCTATTCCTTCCGCAGGAAGACACTAGACGCCACCCCGCCACTCGAATTCAAACGAGACAGTTCCCTAACCAGGTAGTACTGTACATCCCAATTTTGGAGAGTTTTAAAAACAATCCACAGCGTTCACTGTGCCACTCTAACACAGAAAAGTCAACAAACCGATGAACGTTCACAGTTACGTGATGGAACGAAACTACTAAAACCATGGCAGCATACTACCTCACGAGCACTGACAATCATAAATGGATCCACACGAGAGTCGTACACGGCAACTGCAATCCCCTTCCAGAGCTTCCACCGCAAGACACAAGGCAAAGAAACAGAAGTCTCAAGCGAGGCACACTCCCCTCCGAACCTCACCGCAGCACAAGCAGCAGCAATGGCCTTCCACCCTCCTCGCTCCTCCACCGCGCCCGATGCCGACGGCTTTCGCCAAGTCCTCGGCCGCCGTGAGCTACGCATCCTCCGATCGCAGGCAGGCACCAGCGGTACACATCCAGTCCCCACTCCCGAAACTTTCATTCCTAAAGCACCATCCACCCCCACTTCGCCCGATCCGGTGGAACCAAGTTTCCCAGATCAGTCACCCTCCTCAAGCAACCCGCAAGGATCCGCACCGGGAGGACCACGCGACGACGAGATCGTCATCTGTGCGCCTGTCCTAAGGCGCATTCTCGAGGAGTCAGGACGCAGCCCAACAAGTTTGGACTGGGCGGTGCGGCCATACACCCCGCCGTTCAATCTTGCGGCGCTATACACCTCCCCAACAGCATCCAACCCCACACAGCCCCATGGATCCGGGGAAGAGGAGCAACATCAGCAAGCAGAGCAGAGCAAGCGCGCCATGGAGTGGAATGCACCAATCGCTGGAGACGAGTTCGAGTGGCCGCAGTCGCCAAAGCTAGGTGACCCCGCCCCCAGGCCAGAAGAAGTAATCATCATCGTACCACGTGACGACTCAATCAACGCAGCTGAAGAAGCTCCGAAGCTGGCACTAGTTGGTGTGGGCAGCACCAACACAGTTGAGATTACCCTGCAGAGCATAAGAGATCAACTGTCCGGATGGTACCACATCAAGGAGCAGGATTTCACAGTCAGCAAGTGCTACCCGCAAGACTTCATCGTCCGCTTCAACCGAATGGAGGATCTGCAGAAAGTCTTCAGCAGCAGGCCACCATCAAAACAGGAAGCCCCATTCTTCGTGCTCTGGTACAGATGGAGTCGATACACATTGGGAACCAAAGAGTCCATGAAGTACAAAGTACTAGTAGGTATCAAAGGCATTCCTCAGCATGCCTGGAGCATCCCTGTAGCCGAGCGCGTACTTGGCACATCTTGCGCTTCCCTAGTGGAAGCACCTCCAACAGAAGCTGATGAACACCAGAGCAAGTACTGCATTGCAGCATGGTGCATGCACCCATCACGCATTCCCCAAAAGAAGACCATAGTTATCCCTGAACCTGAAGACTTCGATTACAGTGATGATGGACTCTTCCTGAAACCTGAGGAGATCATACACTCTGAGCTGAAGACTGTCCACTACAAGGCTGAAGTGGAAATAATTGAGATACAAGACTGGCACAAGTACAGTTCCTCAGATGAGGGCGCGTATGACTACTCAAGTGATGACAGCAACAACTTGCACAGGTGGCATTTCAGTCCACCTTCAAGAAGATCATCACCATGGCCAAGAGTTCATCGCTTGCAACCATCAACCATAGCACTGGGGAAAGGATGGGGACCAGCATTTCAGAAGCCATGAGTCATCACCCGACGACTACAACATCTGAGCCCAACCGTCGAACCGCTCCTATCTCCAGCTTCTCGGCAGTCATGGTAGCTTACATATTTATATTAACATGTGCTGTAATCTAAGTCGTACTGAAGTTTCATTCCGTTCCATTCTCAGCATCGAACAATTATATTCCCTATATGTATGCAACCAGCACCAGTACTATTTGTGTGATCGAGAACCTCTATTATGTATTGTATTAATCAGTGGCAAAATTCTGCATATGTCGCTGGATGAATTTTTTCGTCATTACCCATGTTTTAAATACCGAGGTAAGGTCAAGATGTTTAGCGTTTTGTGAACCGTAATAAGCGGATTTTAGCGGCAAAATAGAGGCAACATTGTGCATGAACGCAAATACCAGCACAGTTTTTTGCAAGCTATTTCAGCCTATAGCTGTAAAGATAGCGGGTTTTTTTTTGCATGCTCATTACCCATACAAATCACATCAGCTGACATTGTTTTGTCCATTCCTCAGCACATACCAATAGTGAGTCATACAATAGAATTCAATATGTAATCACATCACGCATCGTCAGTACCATAATTTCTCTAAGGCAACATTGGAACCAGCAAAACAAATCACAAACCAGACACAGCACGTGAGACATACCTTGATAGTACCTTGAACAATAGTACTGCAATTCACATCTAATACAGCAAATCCACAATGACCATACCAACGACTTACACACCCTATTGACATTCTATATTCATTATGAATTTGATCCATTAATGAATTACACTGTATGCATGGAAAATTTGAACCCTGCACATAAACTTCATAAACTTGACACTGGCACCTATGGAACCAAAAAGAACAACATCTCAAGAGCTCTAAACACATCCCTCACTTTCTTAAAATATCACATTGCAACATTTGAAATGTGATCACAATGTTTCCAATACAACAACATAACCAACAGCAATCACGCAGACGAGGCAGAATAGGAAGAACTAATTATACAGGAACCCAAGTTATGTAGTACAGCTTGTACTACATAATGACACAGAGTTTCAATATGACAACACAACAGTCACTCGTTAACCACGTACATACAACCTGTGAACGCCAACTAGAGAACATAAATAACACACACTACATTCACAACAACACAAGTTCCACATCTCACAACCAAAGCAGTAAGTAGTGGTCAACACCTAACACAATCCAATCCCAAAGCTTGACATAGCATCTCCTCGTCATCGCAACTTTGGTTATTACGACAACAAACCGACAAAAGGTTGAACCACTTCCACACCAACCTCAGAAGCAGGAGCCTAGCACCGAACTCATGAGATGTAGTCATCAATTTCATCTGCGTTACAAAAACACAAGACAACTCAAACAAATTAATATATATGTGACCATTGAAACAAAATGTGCACGAAATGAAGCACCTTCGTGACGCAAATGTATCCCAAATACGAGTAACTCGTAGCACGACAAATCGCCGGCTCTCTCCCCAAAGAAAGCAATTGCATCAAATATATACCTATTGTCAGCAATGTCAAGAGTAGCCTCCTCAAGCTTTGTGGTACAGTTCCGATACATATCTTCGCACCTTCTCAAGGCAACATTAAGCAACTTTCCAGCTGACCAAATGTCCAGAATCTTTGAACCAAAATTTGCACAGAAACTCACTTCATAGCACCACACTTCGTAATCCAAGTCCATGATTGAATGATGCAAAGAACCTGACACATAATCCAGCACCCTGAACACAACTTTCGCCTTGGCACCAACTGCAGTAGAATACGGAGATGACGAGAAGGACCTTGCAGTCTTGTAGAACTCAACATCTTCTTCAGATACAGAGGATCCAAGAAGACGATATGGGTCGACAATGACATCAACAAAAGCCTCAAACTCACCACCAATCAACGTTTCCACTTCAATATCTGACACCACCAAGTTCAGCTTCTTCATAGCTTGATCCAATTCACATTGTAGCACAGGAAACGCTGCATCCCAATCAATGACCTGACAATAGAAACAACAAACCAAACAACAAAACATCAAACAATGCACAATACATCAAAACATGACAAATCCATATAGGCAGCACATAACATTGTAACAATTACCATAGGCATTGGCACGGTCCTGTCAAAACAACGGTGCGATTCAGGTTCAACATCCCTTGCCAGCCCCATCTCCAGCACATGCCGTGCATGCCTGATTTCATTCTGCATCACCCCAGCAGAAGCCATCATCCTTGTATGGTACTCAGCAAAGGAGGCCATATCTTCGGCAACATAAACAGTATCAACATCACCTAAAAGATGTGATACATCCGACAGCATAGCAAGAAGACAGCTATGACATTCTTTCAAAGTCATGTGAAGGTCTTCATACATCTTACAGAACACTTGCAAAGCAACACAAAAACGATTGTAGACAGGGTGCTTCTCACATAAGCGAACATAGCTGTAGTCAGCGAAATAAAACCCATGCTGAATCCACAAAGCTTCAATGACAGAAAGCACTGCATCCCTCTCTGCTTCAATAATGCCACTACTACTCACAGCACAGACATCCAAATTGATACGGCCAGAGGTGACCAGTCCACTAGATAAGTCAAACACAATCTGAACCTTCTTAAACTCCTCACCCTCCACAGCCTCAGATGATGTCAAAATGTTGAACCCACGAACAGGTTCACTGACAGTTTGCAAATCCGTAAATATAGCCCGCAGCAACTCCCTCAGCCACACATACACAACAGAACCCATCCTACAAAAACATAACATACCCGTTTTCCATAATCAAGAACTTGTAAAGTAAAATACATCCAACACACACAATCCACAGCAACAGAAACATGCAGTAAATACGAACACCATTCAATACATAGTACACTGTCATACATTCTTTCAAATGCGCACTTTGGTATACATAATCGCCAAGAACACCAGAACCAACTGATCGACCAGTCACACGTTTACGAAAAACAACTGAATGAGAACACCACCACCAGAACGTGCATTTCAAGACCTGCACATCTACAATAACATCACTTAGTTGATCACCACAGCACGAACCACAGAATAAATATCCACACACGCACTCCAAACAATAAGCAATACAAACAGGCAGCTATCACGATTTATCAACATGCACGCCATAATCTAAAGTAACAAGTCACACAATCCTCAGCACGGCACAAACAACCGAAACCTTACCCTGCGGACATGATCGCAAGCACAAGATCGAATAGTGTGGAATACAGAACAGATCGTGAGCAGGAAGAACTAGCCGCACACGAACAGCGTAGACACGCACCTATTGGCACTGGTAAACGAAACAGAGACCGAGGGCGGCAGAGCTGAAGGCGCCAAAGCCATCCAAAACGCAGACGCGTCACCGAAACGCACGAAGGCGCGGCGGCGCGTACAAATACAAAGACAACCGGCACACGCATAAACACGTGGAATACGATCGCGCGAGTCCACACGATCGCACGGACACCGCTTGCTACAAGAGTCCAAAGCCTCCCTTCCCCGAGAAGCCTCCACAACCTTCCGTCGTTCCCCATCCCCGTGTCGATGCAACGGTGACGATTCAGCCCCCTTTCCCCGTCCCCCACCCCTCTCCCCTTCACGGTAACTCGCTCTTCGGTTTCATAGTGAGCACTCGCATTCCCCAAGATCGTCGGGCGGTTGTCATGGCTTCCATCGATCCTGACAGCGGCAACACTCCTACAGCCCCCACCGATGCCGACCCTGCAAACCCCATCTCTCTCGACGGTGTCATGGCTTCCAGCGAGCCTGACAGCGGAACCACGCCTACGACCACCGCCCATCTGTCGACGAAATATCGGCGGCAGTCTACATAGGGTATACCAACGGTAGTAGTTTGATCGGTAGAGGTGCGCGTGATCAGGAACCGGATGGTTACAGAGACACAAGACACAAGATTTATACAGGTTCAGGCTGCCTTTGGCGTAATACCCTACGTCCTGTGTTCTATTATTTGCATTGATCTGAGATGAGATGTCCTCTAGGGGACCCCTGCCCCTCCTTATATACTCTGAAGGGACAGGTTGTACAAGTAAAGTATCCTATTTGGTACTATTACAATGTCATACGGTGCCGCACGTCTTCATCTTGTAAATTGGGCCACCTTTGATGACGCGGCCCATATAGGCCCGTGATGGTATATGGGGTTTATACCCCCACAGCTAGTCCCCGAGCATTATGTATCTTGAGTAAACTCCATCTTGACGCTTGTCGACCAGTGAGGCTTGAAATCTTGCATGGTTGATCCAGTCACTCGAACAGCTAGAGCTTGTTGTTGGTCTGCCGACGTGTTATGGAGAGCACCACAGGAGAGTACTGGTTTGCCAACTAGATTAATGAAGAGCCGACCACTGTGTCTGTCAAGTACAGGTCATTGTCGAAAGATGCATGTTGCTCTTTGAGAAAAAAGAAAAAATGACCACACATCTGGTGACGTGGGCCCATAGTAGCACATGATACTTTGTATCATTGTGTTTAATTAGCTAACAAGAGAAAGCTAAAAGATGGTAGGGGTCATGCCTTTGGCATAAAGATTGATTGAACCAGCCCAAGTCACTGCCAAGTGACATGGGCCCACGTAGTCCCCGAGCCTAATATAAGGTGGTAGCACATTGTTTCGGGTCATAAGTAGAGCCCGAGTCTTGTATGAAAATTTAGCCAACCGGACTTCCTGTCTTTGCGTGACTGAAAGCAGCTTTGCCGCCGACCCGGTTTCAAGCGTCCGGTAGACATGGTGTGAATTCGCTATGTCGCAACTCAGTCGTGACGAGTAGAAACACTTGACTCCGAAAAGTTATGCCTAAGAAAAATAGCTCGGCTATTGTATGCCCAACAGCCGGCTAGCTTGTGGGTCTAGTCTCCGGCTCTGGCGGTCGACCAAATATTGGCATAAAGCAAGTGCTCGACATCGAGGAGCATGATCGTAGCTCGCTACGACTTTGGTGAAGCTTCGCTTGATCGGTCAAAGTTTACGTCATATCCACAATGTAGCTTCGGCTGCGGTGTTTATACACGACTTCATCGTGGGTCGGTCCCCGGCTCGCCCGATCAACGTAGACCGGATTATGACACATTTAAAATATGTGGTAGAATCACAACACGGCTGACTCCGCCGCGGCCAGTCGATGGCTTGACGCGACATGGACAGCTTGCTCCGCGGGCCGGGTGATGACGGCTCGCGCGCGTAACCACGTATCAAGGGGTGCAGCTTATCTGCCCTCGCACGTAGTATAGACTCCTCTTGTTGGTGCATGTACGCTACATGTCCGTAGACGTAGATTGATCTAGGCTTGTGTAGGAGTTGGACTCCGCCGCCACACGCTAGGCATCAGCAACGTGTCGGATCATGATGAGGTCCGATTAGCACACGAACAGTCTTGCGTACGTGACCACATCCCGTGGTTTGATTGCACCACAACGATGTCATGGTTCGCCCTTGACGAATGCCGAGTTGCTGCTGACGATGTTGATCTTGTGCGAAGCCAAGACGTAGAAAAATCCGACCACCGAGAGAGGAGCCGGTGACTCTCGAAAGAAGACATCAAACAGTCCCTAGGGTGATGCTTGCACGAAGAAGACGCCGAGCAGGTCCCAGCTCTGGCGACGTATTCAAGTAGTTGATGATGAAGCGACGATGAGCGGTTGAAACCAGAGCATGCCGTGTTGAAACGGAGCATGTAGGGGTATTTTCCAAGGGCTCGATGCAACCAGAGCATGGCCCTGTAGATTATAACTGCTGCTTCTGGCCTTGGAGAAACTCTTCAAAAGTTCAGCACGTCGGCGATGGCGCAAATTGCTTGTACGAGCAGCGAGCCATATGTTCAGCAGGTCAGTGCAGCGTGAAGATGCACACAGGCGGACGGTTTGGCGTGGCTCGCTCTTCAGCTTGGCATCTTGCTCGTGGGATCGTAGTCAAATTTCTCGCCATGCATGAGTATATGCAAATCCAGGTGACCCTTGTGCCGATTCGAATTGTACATATATAATGGCCTGGGCCACAACTTTGTTGCGGATCAATTCCTGGTTTCTGACCAGTCCCCTGCTTAGCTGAGTTGAAAATATGAAACCCTTATGAGCTAGGAGTAAGGACTCATGCTAATAGGGTGAATTGATGGTTATACTACTATGTAGTGTCACTGCCGACCAGTCCCCAGCTATGCTGAGTAGAAATATCGACCACAACTTAGTTGTGTCTAGGCAAACAATTAGTTGCTGACTAGTGAACAAGGCAAATTCGCAAAGGTGAAGATGGGAAAAAATAGCACTGCTATTTGAGTGGAAGGTAGCTTCGCGTACCGACCACACCCCAGGGGCCATGTGTCGAATGGGAAAAAAGGCCAGCACTAAATCCATGGTTTGACCATGGGGAATTGTAGCGTTTCACCACAATTCCAGTCCCCAGCTGCGCATAGGGCTAAATAGGCGGCAAGTATTGATGCACCTTTTGATGCATCCTTGCGTAAGACGCTGTTGACATTTATAACGCCACCTAGTGTTAGGTTGTCATCCCCAACATGGCGCCAAAAATGCTGGTACTAAATAATGCAACTTCTACTAGAAATAAATATGGGATCCGCAAGCGCACAGATAATACCGATGTAGCATTTTAACCGGGAGTAGTCCAGGTATCGTTATTTATATTTTTACCACTTTGGGAAGGGAATGCACTTTGGATAATGAGTGATGAGCAATGCACATGCTATAATGGAGAGCTTTAACCTTGTCTCAGTATCGATCATCTCATACGGGGTAAGTGTCACATAAAATATAGGAATGAATGATAAATGACATAAGATAAATGAGAGCATTTAGCCACATAAAATAATAGTAATAAGCCATCTCAACTTAGCACTCTAAGCTTATAACACTAGCATGGACTAGGACGATCTAGGGTATAATCCTATGTTATTCTAACTACAAAGTCAAAGCATACAATGATTAGTGCAAGAACATCTAGCAATCATGGCGGGAAAAGGTTACATCTATGCATAGTGATATTACCGAGAAGACTAGAGACATAGCAATGACTTCAATGTAATAGGTTGTTCTACTAAGACCTACCAACGGGGGATGGAATACAAAGGACTCAACGGAACTGTCACTTCCGCGATCTACCACACGACCCGGCCAATAGGGTGCAATCGCAGAAATACGGTCTAGGCACCACGCCTACACAATAACTACCACTTACCCATCGATCTAATGAGCAAGCGCTATACGATCCTATGCATAAACATAATTCTAGTCCAACTATGCTAAACATATAATCAAAGTAAACTAAGAACAATATAATTGAGAACATAATCAAATAGAGCAAAGTCAAGTCTGATATAATAGAATAGAATAAAGTACTACTCATAGTATCACAAACAAAGATGAATATTACAAGAATGTAGAGGGGAATTACCAAGAACTCTGATAGATCCGGACTCCAAGCTAGGCTTGATTCCCTCTAGATCTATTCCTATGTAGCTATGCTACTAAACTATGGAGCTCTAATTGAGATGGTGGCTCGGCTTCTCAATTCCGATGAGAGAATGAACTCTTGAATGAATTAGGGTTTCACCCGGGGGCCGGGGGCTCGAATATATAGCCCCCTAGGATTAACCACAGCCCTCGGATCAAACCGACCTAAATGGACGATAATTATTCATCCTCAAAGGCGGTGGAGGCGGGATCCACGAGACTCCACCTGATTGGTGGAGGTGGGGAGTCGGCCGACTCCCCAGGTCGGCCGACCGGCCACCCCGCCAAAGTGGGCCCGGCTTCCGGGTTTGCCTTCCGGAGTCTTCTAGATTATACAATTTTACCCGTTCGGTCTTTATCTCTATGTAATCATGACATGTGGGCCTCCTTTGGTTCTCTTTCGATAACCCCCCGAGAAATAGACAATCACCAAAACTCGTGGAATTGGGTGTAACCCCTATATCTAACATGTGAACTCATATTAGTCCTTTCTCTTGCTGCGTTGACGGTATAAAATTGATACTTAAGGACCGTCAACAAACTCCCCAAAGCTTACCTTTTGCTCGTCCCCGAGCAAAGATAGACTCATGATGGATCGGGAGTTGCTACAATACTTTCACTCCTCACAAGTACACATGCGTTCAAACAAGAACTCTCCTCCGGATTAGAGTGAACTATTCTGACTCAAAACTCACTCATATTACCTTTCACCATGGGGCTTGTAACCGTCACTTGGGTCTTGAGTAGTTGAAAAGATAGAACGGTCAAGTCAAGCGCCATGTTTCTCGCTCTTTGATCAACTATTATCCTGGAGTTTTTGCAAGGTTTTGAAATAAAACTCGAGTTCCTTGTATGAACCTTTCAAGTCTCTCATTTGTGGTATTTCGGATCCTCTCTAAGGCATGAGTAGTGTATGCCTTCTCTCTTCTCTCGAGAATATGTGGTATTTATGGAACTAAGGCATAGTGGAAAGTGCCTTCTCTCTCTCACCCTACTTTCTAATAGGCTTATGTGGAGCTCATAGGTGGGGAGACACTCAAACTCACTTGCATATATTGCACGCTTAAGACATGGATCCAATAGGAACTAAAATAATAAAGTCATATGTGCATGTGAATGAGGAAATGGAATGGATGAAAAGATGATAGGATGATGGTGATAAGGAAATGATTATGAGGGGTACTCAACTGGTGAACATCTACTTCTACACTTGCTCCTTTGAGGATAACATGACTCCCTTTATTCGGAAACCTTGAAACTTCTTGAATGGAAGGACTTGGCTACTCTTTCTTTTTCTTTCTTTCTTCTTTTCTCTCTCTTTTTTTTAGAACAACCAATCCTGAAACAAAACTTTAGCAACGGGGATTCATATAACTTGAAATGATATTAACCGGAGCTTTTATGTAGGCAAATAGAACGACGATGATTATTTCTAGATGTTCACTCCCAGAATAGGAGTAGAACCTTTTCTGGATGCTGTGAAAGGAATGGTGTATGTATATGTGGATGGATGAATGGATGGATGCGTACTCCCAGTGTAGGAGCAGCATAAGTGCGTATCTCCAGGGTAGAGATAGCACAATATGTGGTGGATATGGATCTATATGTGGGTGGTACTTCTAGGGACAGAAGTAGCACAGAATGAATGTAACATTTATAAAATGGGTGCATGCTTCTGAGAACAGAAGTAGCATAGATCAATGGATGGAGAGCACATAGTATTGACTTTATCTCGCGTGACTAATTCCTTATGGGTCCACAAAGATAACCACACTCAATGCCTATAAAGTCTACACTCAAACCTACAATATGATCTATATAAACAGAGATGGGTTTTCCTAATCTAGTAAGCATGAATATATGGTCATGGTAGGAATTTGAACTCTCATCATAAAGGAACTCATCATGCAGGAATTTAATATTTTCAAAGATAAATTCTCCAGAACTCTAGTATCTCTAGGAACAAGATGGACAGCAGCTCAAAACCTTCCCATATCATACCCGTCAACCACCTAGACTTAGATCAAGTGTTCGCTACCCACAAGTTTCAGGTTCAGAGCAAATCTCAAATCTAAACAATTGTGTCCAAAACTCGGGAGAGTGCAAGGTTGAAAACTAGGTACTTGAAAGGAATTACGGCAGAGCAACTATTCATCATCTCCATGTAGAGTTTATTCTAGGGATCACTTTTAAAGACAGATTGCAAGAGCTCTCCAAAAGTAGAAAAGATAAATAAGGAAATCTTTCTGGGTTTCTATGGTTATGCATCTTTTTTAGTTGTTTTAACAAAGCATGCTTTAAGAAAGCATAATTAGATAAGTTGGAGACACTTAGCTTGGTACACGGGGGATGCTCTCCCCCAAGCTGGATGTTGACATAGTCTGCGATGTTGCCGATGTGCACCGAAGACGTTCTAGTCCTCCGGGAGTGTCGTAGATAGTTGCCGTTGGAGACAAAGATTCAATTGTCGCGGCAAAGCACTCCGACGGGGACTGGATGTCCTTCGCTTGTTAGCTCTTCTTGATCCTTGATGTTCTATGAAGCTCAAATAGACAACAAAGCTTGTGGAACTAATTAAGTGTTAGTGATAAAACCTCTAGGCTTTAGTTGTCTAGAACTTTCTTAACTTAGACTTGTTCTAACGGATCACAAGAAATATTTTTATCTTTTTATTATTTAAGGAATGCGAGACGGGGAAATAAATATGCTTGAGAAATTATTTTTGTGCCACCACGGTGAATGATTATCCACATGGGGCTTGACGATTTTCTGGATGCAAATGCAAAACATCTTTTTTTTTCTTTTCAAGAGTAAAGATGCAACAAAGATGCAAGTAGGGAAATAAATATGCTAAGGTAAAAATATAATGCTGAAAAAGTAATGCTGATAAATACCAAGTTACCTCTTGGCGCGGCGTTCGGTGGTTTTAAGTCCTCCGAACAGGACTTGTCATGTTCGCTCATTTTTCAAGGGGCGCATTGGCTGGCGCCTCGGATGATGTCGCCTCGTGTGTAGGAGTTGATTCTGATTTTGCTTTTACTTTCCACACCTTCTTTGTTGGAGAGGGTGACCTTGAGGAGGAAGTTTCTTGGGGCACTTGGTTTTCTTCTGGTAGCACCTCTTCGGGTTCTTCTACAATGTTCTTCTCTTCTGGGTACCGATCTTCATATCTAGACACTTCTCCCTCATAGTCGGCCCATCCATCTAGTGATGTTCTTCTTGTTCGCGACGGGTACGCTGCCTTCTCCTTGCTCTGTTCTTCTTGGGCTCCTCGGTGATTATATAATTATTATTGAAGTAGCGGCGTACCTTCTCGGTGGGAAAGTGGAAATGGATCTCTCCCGTCCCAATATAGATAATAGCTCGGTGGTGTTCAGGAATGGTCTTCCTAGGATGATTGGAGGATCATAGTCATCTCCCATGTCAATGACTAGGAAGTCTGTAGGGACATAGTGATCATCTATCTGGATGAGGACATCCTTCACTTCTCCTTCGACGAAGCGGAATGTCTGATCTGCCATTTGCAGCTGCGCATAGGTAGGCTCCAAAGGCATAGTGCCATATAGATACTCATAGGTTACCTTGGCCATAATGTTTACGCCCGATCTGGTGTCACAGACTTTATTGAAAGAGCTTCGTTGATGGAGCATTGAATGGTTGGGACACCTGGGTCATCCTTCTTGATTAGACGTGGGGACCCGAGTAAGTGGTCATGCTCCTTATGGACCGGTGACCATCCTCACCGTCTCCGTCTTCTTGGTCTTATTCTTGTTCTTGCTCTTCTTAGCCGGATTCTTCTTCTTCTCACCGTTCTGGGATGAGGATGTGCTTGAGAACTGCAAAGACTCTGTTCTTGAAGAAGAAGGTTTCTCTCTTGCCCTTGATGTTGAAGATGATCTTGGCGTGTTGGCATACATGATAGCTCCAAGTGTTCAAGAATGGTCGTCCCACGACAGGGGACCTTTCATCACCGCTGTATCCACTACCACGAAGTCTCGCGGGGACATACGAGTTGCCTACTCGTACACAAATGTCTTCTAGTATTCCCAAAGGAACATGGAGTGATCGATCCGCAAAGCTGTAAGCACATGGTTGTGTATGCTAAGGGGCATCTCGAATAGCTTCTCGTATATCACTCTTGGCATGATGTTGATGCTTGCACCGAAGTCACAGATTGCCTCATTGAAATTAGTACTTCCAATGGAGATCGGAATGACTGGTCTCCCTGGATCGCCCTTCTTGATTGGCAGAGTTGAGTCTATCCATGACCCCTTCGATGGATCACTCCGGCTATATTCTACATTGAATATATCAACAAGATTTGCGCCTCGAGCTCTTCGGGTTGTCCCGCGCTTACCTTGGCCGGGAGGGAGCAAGGTTAACAAGCCAGTTGTACCGCGACTCAAGTATCTTGTTGAAACTGAGCCGACTCTTGATGGCATTGGAAAAGCCATCCATTCTCGTTGCCGAGTGTTTCTTGGACCTTGTCATTTGATGTCGCCTTCTTGGACAGATTGTCCATCATCTTGCCTTGGTTCGCACTAACTCTCTCAAAGGCGGCTGGTTATAATTATTGTAGGAGGAGTTGTTACCTTGATAGTTGCCTGAATAATTGCCTCGAATAGTTAGGCCTCTGCCGCCGATTCCAACCTTGATTCCGCGAGGACGATAGTAATTATTATTGTTGTTGTTGTTGAGGTAGTTCACGTCCTCCTTCGCTCGGCGCTTAGCACTGTGTGCCCGCCTCTCCACACTCTTCACATGTCATGCGAGCATCATGTATGTGCATGACTTCTTTCTTCTCTCGGGGCTCTCTCATCGAGCCTCTTCATTAGCAGATCCATTTTGGCGACAAAGATGTCTACCTCTTTCAAATGGATGCATTCCTCCACCTCTCTTGCGGGTCTCGAGTTCTTTCTTCACTCCAACCTTGGTTGGATGCCATCTTCTCCACAAGAGCCGTGGCTTGAGGAATAGTGAGTGATAAGAATGCACCTCCAGCAGCGGATCCATCGTCTCACGTGTGCTTTGTCGAGCCCATGGTAGAATGTCTCGCATAAGCAGCCAATTCTCCATGCCATGATGAGGACACTCGAGGATGTAATCTTGAAAGCGCTCCCAAGCTTCTGGGACAGTCTCATCATGGTGTTGCTGAAAACTTGATATCTTCCCACGAAGAGCATTTGTCTTGCCCATGGGGAAGAACTTCGCCAAGAAATTGGTGGAACATAGTGCCCACGTAGTATTCTTCTCCTTATTGGCATAGAACCACTACTTCGCTCTCCCCAAGAGTGAGAATGGGAAGAGGCGAAGTAGTATAGCATCTCTGGGGACATCCTTGATAGTGAATGTGCTACAAATCTCCAGAAAGTGTTGGAGATGAGCACTAGCATCTTCATGGGCCTTCCCACGTAACCGGCTTGCTTGCACCATGTTGATCGCAGCTTGAGCTCAAAAGCTCCTTCGATGTCCGCAATGGTCCAAGACGAATGTTGTCCGTAGTGGAGCCGAGAACTCGCGAGTGACTTGTTCGCCATGGCTTCAAACGCTGGTGTCAAGTCTCGCACGAAAGGTTGACTTTCGCTTTCGACAAACTTCCAAGTTGAGTTGATGATGATGATGATTGATTGGTCTTCTTCAACTTGCTTCCGGCCTTCCCGAATAAAGCTTCGGATTGTCAATATAATTATCGGGAAGAATTGTCCTTTTCATACATTACCCCGCATAAGATATAAAAATAGACGAAAAACAAGGGTAAGGCCGTATGAGTAGAGAATGGTGACGTTGCTCAATCTCATTATGTAGTGCAATGCTGCTCATTATCCATTGGCTTTCAACCTTCCCCGGCAACGGCGCCAAAAATGCTTGTTGACATTTCTAACGCCACCTAGTGTTAGGTTGTCATCCCCAACATGGCGCCAAAAATGCTGGTACTAAATAATACAACTTCTACTAGAAATAAATATGGGATCCGCATGCGCACAGATAATACCGATGTAGCATTTTAACCGGGAGTAGTCCAGGTATCGTTATTTATATTTTTACCACTGGGAAGGGAATGCACTGGATAATGAGTGATGAGCAATGCACATGCTATAATGGAGAGCTTTAACCTTGTCTGTATCGATCATCTCATACAGGGTAAGTGTCACATAAAATATAGGAATGAATGATAAATGACATAAGATAAATGAGAGCATTTAGCCACATAAAATAATAGTAATAAGCCATCTCAACTTAGCACTCTAAGCTTATAACACTAGCATGGACTAGGACGATCTAGGGTATAATCCTATGTTATTCTAACTACAAAGTCAAAGCATACAATGATTAGTGCAAGAACATCTAGCAATCATGGCGGGAAAAGGTTACATCTATGCATAGTGATATTACCAGAGAAGACTAGAGACATAGCAATGACTTCAATGTAATAGGTTGTTCTACTAAGACCTACCAACGGGGATGGAATACAAAGGACTCAACGGAACTCACTTCCGCGATCTACCACACGACCCGGCCAATAGGGTGCAATCGCAGATAAATACGGTCTAGGCACCACGCCTACACAATATCTACCACTTACCCATCGATCTAATGAGCAAGCGCTATACGATCCTATGCATAAACATAATTCTAGTCCAACTATGCTAAACATATAATCAAAGTAAACTAAGAACAATATAATTGAGAACATAATCAAATAGAGCAAAGTCAAGTCTCGATATAATAGAATAGAATAAAGTACTACTCATAGTATCACAAACAAAGATGAATATTACAAGAATGTAGAGGGAATTACCAAGAACTCGACAGATCCGGACTCCAAGCTAGGCTTGATTCCCTCTAGATCTATTCCTATGTAGCTATGCTACTAAACTATGGAGCTCTAATTGAGATGGTGGCTCGCTTCTCTGAATTCCGATGAGAGAATGAACTCTTGAATGAATTAGGTTTCACCCGGGGCCGGGGCTCAATATATAGCCCCCTAGGATTAACCACGGCCCTCGGATCAAACCGACCTAAATGGACGATAATTATTCATCCTCAAAGGCGGTGGAGGCAGATCCACGAGACTCCACCCGATTGGTGGAGGTGGGGAGTCGGCCGACTCCCCCGGGTCGGCCGACCGCCACCCCGCGTGGGCCCCGCTTCCGGGTTTGCCTTCCGGAGTCTTCTAGATTATACAATTTTACCCGTTCGGTCTTTATCTCTATGTAATCATGACATGTGGGCCTCCTTGGTTCTCTTTTCGATAACCCCCGCAGAAATAGACAATCACCAAAACTCGTGGAATTCTCGTCGTGTAACCCCTATATCTAACATGTGAACTCATATTAGTCCTTTCTCTTGCTGCGTTGACGGTATAAAATTGATACTTAAGGACCGTCAACAGACGCGTAATGGGTGGACTGGTGCTTGGCACGAAGTCTCTTAAGGGACCACGGCTGTGCCGTGTTCTGGCCGACGCTTCGCATCATTACAGAAAAAATGGTAGTTGCCGAAAAGTGAAGTAAAAAAAATGGCTAAGCCATAACCCTGACTGGAGCTTAGCTGGTCAGTCGGGCCCCCTTTTACCATCTGTCCAAAGTGAGCCATCAACAATCTTAACTTTGTTAAGAGGGATGAAGAAGCTGTGCCTCTTGTACCCAGTCCCCGGTTCGTCCGTGGGACTAAGTCAATGGGAACGGAGAAAATATGCCATAAATAAAGCAGGATTTTATCGTGCTCAAATTGGTGGTCGGTGGCCAACCAGAAAAAACGCATTCCTATGACACGCGTCCATGTCAAATAGGAAGCGAACAACCAGACAAACCTATTCCTACATGCCATGCGTCCGTGTCATATAGAAAGTAAGTAAGTCTGAATCACAAGGTGCAAAACAAATGGCAAAACGAAGGGGAAAATGAAAGGCAAAAAACCCGATTGAAAGACTAAGTCGAAAGTTGAACTGTAGCTTTGCTACAAAATTACACGTGGTGCAAAGTCACAGCTTGGCTGTGGGCCTAGTCCCCAGCTTTGCTGTGAGACCAAACAAGATGAAAACCGTCAAGTCTCCAACTTTGTTGTGAGACTGGAGAAAACGAGCACCACACAGTCTGCAGCCCTGCTGGTATTGGTCGTGCGAAGGAGTCGAGTGTCGAGCATCCCCCAGCTCTGCTGGTGAAGACAATATCATGACTTGCGTTGGCACCGTGTCAGGGCGATGAGTCGATTCCTTTATTCGGAGGACGAGTGACCACAAATCTTTACGTGTATTGGCTTGGTGGCTCGTTGATAGTTTCGCCGGCACATACGCTTGCCTCCCGGGATGACCGGCTCAACAAGCCGTGCTTAGTCCCCGGTTCATGGAACAGAGGCGGGATGGGCTGAACCCAAACCATGGTCCGCAGTTGTTGCTCATGCAGCGAGTACTGCACTGAGTCCCCTGCTAGGAGGCAGGGATGAAGTGATCGTCATCGACATTCTTGTTTGAAGACGTGTCATCGTAGTCGAATCAAACGATGGACGTGGCTCGACATGGTTGAGTAGTTGAGCGCAGTCCATCCGACGTGGTCAGAGCGTGTGCTCGCGCATGGCCGTGTAGCACGGCGCTCATGCAATTGCTCGATTCGCCTGTACGTCCATGTATTTGATGAACGTGATTTGATTCCTGGCAAGATATCAATGCGTACATGCAGATATATGTTCATACTGGATACATACGTATCCCATAGATTGAATATTGATTTAAAGTGATCAACTTAGCTTTGCTTGGCCTGATGTTATGCGATCTTGTGTTGAAGACACGAAGGAGCAGCAACCAACTGTACGTCTGTGTATGGCACATGCATTTGCACAAACATACGTACAGACCTTGGCCCGTGTAGGAGAGTTAGACTCTGTCGCCATATATGCTGGGTCGCAGCGCCGTGTCAGGTTCAAACAGATGTGCTGTCGATGAGGGGCACCAGTCAATGTCGTGAGCCGAGGTGCTGACGACGCGTTGATGGTTCTGCTTACGTCGCTGAGAAATCATGGAGCCGGTGTGGGGGGTATAAATCTGGTATACCACCATAGACAGTTCCAGGGCTGCTCGGCAAGACGGCCCAGACCAAACAAGACTCGGCCCATTACCGACTAGGCTGGTGGGCCGGACTTCAAGACAATGGCGTGGTCCGCAACCGACCAGGAGGAGGATCGCGCACAAGGATGCTTGTCCCGCAAGTATGCTTAATCGGTTAGATCAGATAGAGTCCTCCTAGGGCACGACTTGATGTAGCCGACCACCTCACGTGTACCCTTGGCTGCTCGGCTATATAAAGCGGCCAAGGACCCCCCTAGAACAGAGGCTATTCTCTGGCATCCTAACCTAGAGAACTTAGCGCTTCATTGTAATCCGACACTTGATCATACAGCATAACACGAGAAGCAGGACGTAGGGTATTACGCTTCCGAACGGCCTGAACCTGGGTAAACCTTGTTGTCCTTGGTTTGTCTTGTTTCTCGAACGTCCAGATCGCAGATCATTACACGCCCTTGCCGAAACTCACCGCCGTGGGATACCCCGTGGTGGACTGCCGGTTATCCGTAATCGACAGCCGAGTCTTGCTAGTAACCAATCGCGTGACGGCGGGACACCGATTAATCCTATGGCCTGGAGCCGTCGCGAGACGTGAGATCTTCATGGAGTCCCCAGCTATGGAGCAGGGACGAAGTGGTCGTGGTCGACCTTTTTATTTGAAAACATGTCGACGTCATAGTCGAGTAGATGTACGTGGCTTCGGGAAGCCTGCCGATGGCTCGACGTGGTCAGATCCCATCTAGGATGGTTCATGCTAAGAGTACAGTGAAGCGTGTTGTAGATAGTCCGTTGTTGCTGTTGCCGACTTGACCGGCTAGACTTTGACGCTGTGGACAGCAGTTCGCTCAGCGGGCTTGCTTGACTGCTCGCCGACTCGCGTGCGTCGATCGCCCTCATGTTGAAGTCAGAGAAGAGCACGGCGGCGGAGTCCCTCCAGGTCGTGTTGTTGTAAGCTGTGCATGAAAATAGGCATATTCGGTGGATGTCATCACTCGCATGGAGCTATAGCCTGATACGCCTCCATCTACCATGCGTGCTGATCGGCGTGCGGTACATAGGCTAGCCAATTAGCCTGCTCATGTAGTCCCTGGCCGGAGTGGTCGGAGACTTGGAGTATTCGTCGAGCTCTTCCTTGACCACACCGGAGTCCGGCCAGCGTGGGGGTGTGGTCGCCGGAGAGTTCGAGAGCACAAAGATGCACTCAGATAGGTAGTCGAACGGAGTCGTAGTTGGTTCCGGGCGATCCGCCGCTGCCATTACAGCATGTGGACATGACCCTTGCTTGCTCATCTTGCGGCCGCCATCATGGCCATCATCGTGTAGCCTAGCACGGTGGCATAGATCAGGCACAGGAGTACGAGGCCATTGCCAGACCTCCACGTGCTAGACTGCACGTTCGGGTTGTGCTTCTAGCGTTGATTTTAATGTTTGTCTCCACGGCTTGCAGTCACGGCTTGTAGATGAGATGTGCACCATCAATGTGAGACGACCAGGGTTCTTCAGGTGTCAAGAAGGATGTCGTTCATGAACGGAGATTGACTCGCGCTTCGTGGTAGATTCGTTTATGCCCTTGGCCGCTCGTCGCTTAGCTAGTCGTGTGCCGAACCACCCTGGTCGTGGTCGGCGAGTCCCCAGCTTTGCTGGTCGACTGTGTTGGGCACTGGGGTGCTATGTCACGACTTAGTCATGGTAGGTTGGAACAACTTTGCTGTGAACCCAGTCTCAGCTAGGCTGTCGGACTATAGCAAAGAGTACGACTAATAGCTTAGCTATTTTGGTCGTCTTGGCAGAATATACGCTAGGCCAGTCCCCAGGTCGGCTGGTAGAACTTTTGGCCATCGTGGCTATATATCTGCTAGACCGGTCGTCGTTGTGCTTGCCGACAAGGATGCTGCTGCTCCTCTTGTATACGAGTTATATCTTGTTGTCGGAGATATGTTGTCATCGTGGCCGAGTAGAGGTGTCACCGTAGTCGAGTAGATGAGCGCAGCTTGATCGGCGTGTGCGTAGCATGTACTCGGCCTTCAGTCTTGTGCTCGTCTGCGGCGTCCTCCAAACTCCAGCGCCTCGTTTGCCTTGGATGGATGGTTTAGCCTCTTGGTGTATAGACGAATCATCCTTGTCTTCTCCCGATGGCTCATGCAGCTTGCTTTGCAGCTTGATCAGGCCGGACAGTGACCCGTACGTTGAGTTGGGTAGCTCCCTGAAGCCGGCGGACAGCTTGGCGACAGTTTGGAGGGCTTGTTCGGCGTGGTCGGCGTGTCGCAGCAGCGGTTAGTATGTCCGAGGTGGTGGATGTAGCCTGGCACTTGCTTGACGATGAGCCGACGACTTGCTTCCATGTGCACCACACCATTAGTATGGTGGCCGATGAGATCATTTTGTTGTCGATGTGTGTAGGTATGCATCCTTTTTGTACACGCATATATATGGCGTATACACACATATGCCCATACATGCAATTTAAACTTGCACGGTGATGTAGATCATGTCATTATTGATCTTGACTCTTGATGCTGCGGACATCAAGACTTCGTGCATGTTCCATGCAATGCGTACCCGTTGCATGTGTGATGTATGTGTATACGTGTTCGGTCAGCATGTTGCTGATGGATCCGTATGTGCATATGCCAAAATTGGCTCATGACTTCTCGTTGATTGGCTCCTTATCCAACCACGTGCAGGCGACACGGTGATATTGGAAGAAATTGTCCTCGTGTTGGAGTTGGAGAAAACAGAGAGTCCGTATAGATACATCCTCGTGACCCGGCTTGCTATGGCAATCTCGCGGGTCATCGTATGCGTGTCGGATTCTGGGGGCATGGAACCATAGACGGCGCTGCTGGACAGAGCCATAGCAATCTATCGGCGACCGTCGCCGGCAGGTTGGCATGGCCTTGCATGCAATCCTCTGTAATGAATTTGCGTGGCCTTGTAGATGCATTTGCCCTTATAGTAGATGACAAGGGCACGACGGTGTGGCCTGGACGCCTGGTGGCCGGTGCATGTGCACAGCGGGCCATGAAGAACATAATTATGCGGGTAACCAGTATGGCGTTTGATGTCGCCGAATTGCATAGCCCGTGAGGGTACGGTGATGTGCTCTTCGGATCGTGGTTTCCTAGTCTTTGACTAGTTGTTGATTGGAGTTGGTGGTCGTCGCTGGAACGTGACGCCGGTTGAGAGCCCGCCAGATCTGAATCTGGGTGGTATTGGGTGGCCGGCGCAGAGCGAGTGACCATGACGGCGTTGACGAACGGTAGTGAATCCATCATCCTCGGGTTGAGATCGAATGAAATTCAACCAGGGCAACGAATTCAGCGAACCGATGAAGAAAGTCGCCATCCAATCAGCCGGAGATCAGCTCGCACAGCCCCTAAATTCGGGAAGGGGCCCCTACGTGGTCGAAGCTGGTCGGGATCGATCTCTGTGTAAGGACATAATCGCCCGAACGCATAGTGTCATGCACGGAGACGTGTCATGTATATGCTTGTTGGATCCTCCTCATTTTGCTTGTCTCCTTTGGAGTCCACCTCTGCTTGGCGCTTGCTAGCCGGTTAGGGCAATGGGAGTCGAACTCGGACGAGGCTTGAGGTAGACTAGATCGGTATTGGCGAGGTATACGTGCTACAGCACATGTTGCCGTCGTCGCAGATCGTTGCGGTGCTCCAGCGGTTGACGCGTGTGGTGCAATCTGGCACATATATTCGGCGTCGACGTTACTTGTGTCCATTGAACTCGCTTCCTCCATGCTATGGCGACGGGTCGGCGTGTGCATAAGCACAACTGGGCCTTGCTTTGCTTGTTTGGACCGATGATCGTTAACAAGAACTGCCGCAGCGATGTCGCTCGACATGTTGCTGGGTGTCATTCTGTTGTAATCAGCAGCTCGGCGTGGCTTACTTGCCGGCTCAATGGCTTGGTGGCAGCCTGACGATGTGCGATGACTGGTCGAGATGCATGCCGTAGCGCGATGTATACTCGGCGCCGACGTGTTGCATGTGTGCGCCGAGTCCTTCGAACTCTAGTAGCACATGCGACGATCACCGCGTGCAGCCAACGTCAGACGAAATTGGCGCCGCCGGTGTGTTGGCAAGATGGAGATCGACTTGCATGACTTGTAGTAAATGCGTTCATGCTTTTGGCTAAATGTACATATGAAGTATGCTTGTATGTCTTTGATGCACCCGCACATATACATGTATAAGGATTTGGCTGGAGTCCTACACCCCCTCGCGTCATGGTGATGGATAATTGGTTTTTACTTCTTATCGAGTTCAATTCTACAGGACGGAATGCTCCACCATATGTGGCAATCGAGCGGGCCCTTTTGCTTGGTGTTTATACGCCCGGTGGTCGCGTCTGGTGGTCGGCGGAGCTTGCCGGCGTCCTGGCGAAATCTTTCTTGAATCTTGTCATGGGTTGTTGAAGGACTTCCACCGTGGGGAGCCGAGTCGCCGCAGATGATGTTGACGAAGAAAATTCTCATTTGATTCCACGCCTCTGTGGTTTGTTTGAATTGCCGGGGTGATGGCCATGATTGGATCCCGGAGCTAGTGAGCTCGACGATGCAGGGCGTGGGAGCCGCTGCGTGCTTGCATAGCAGTCATGATGGCTCGGAGCTAGAGAGCTCGACGATGCAAGGCGTGGGAGCCGCTGCGTGCTTGCATAGCAGTCATGATGGCTCGGAGCTAGAGAGCTCGACGATGCAAGGCGTACTCTGGGAGTAATCGACGGCTTGACGTGGTCGGCGAGATTTGGCTTGTCAAATCAGCTCGGATAGCTATTCAGACGAGGTTGACCTTGTGGTGGAGATGACCACGCTTGTCTTCGGAGCTTTGCTTTGGCAATGACGAGCTAGGCCCCTGCCAAATGATCATGTGTACGTAGATAGATGCCAATATCAGTATATGTGTATTCCGTAGATTGAATATTAAATTGAAAAATAAAGGAATCGACTTAGCTCTGCCGGACATGTTGTCCTTGATCGACTCATGCTTGGAAGTGCTCCGTATACGTGTATGCACACATGCATGAAGACTAATTAATTATCATGTCCGAAGTTCTTGTTTGCGAGGTCGCTTGTTGCACTCCGGGGCATGGCGGGCAGCGATGCTTGGGTCCATCGTGCCAACAGAGCATGGCTCTGTAGATTGAAACCGCGTCCGGTTTTCTTCATCGGTTGTTGAATGGCTTGGACGATCGACCGAACAGCTTGCCGGCCAAACAAGACAGAACAACGAGATTTCCTCGTAGTATATGTGTTCACGCATGGACAGCATATCTACTAAATCACGTGGCTTTTTCCGCTGTCCACGCATCTTGATGCTGAAGACAGCACCGTCAGAGGTCGAACTCCTTGACGTCCGTAGGCCGCCGTCGATCGGCGCAGCCGAGTCTTAGCTTTGTCAGATGACAAGACCCATGCATGTATTTGCATGCAAGCCATGATCGTGACCATGTAAGGTCCCGTAGATTGGATCTGAGGCTTTTTCGATTTGTTGACCGGAGCAACAGTCCATGAGCCAGATTGGATCGTCTCGTAGTAGATGCAAACGTGTACGTATTTGTTTTGGCTTTGCCGCATGGAACACGGACCGAGAAGTCTCGTGTGATCGCGATGTGGTGCGATGAAATGCCGCCAACGCCAAGGGCAACTCGGGGAAGGCCACCCACCGCCACGACGCTCCAAGGTACATGGAGCGACGCAAGCTCTTGAGGTCACCGAAGCGCTTGACGCCAGGAGTTAAATTGCCACAGTTGTTGATGGAGGACGCCCGCCGCCGTTGAGGTCGATCAAGATCGTCTTGCCGGGGAGGGCGTTGCCGCGAGATGTCGAATCGCCACGGAAGATGTTGGTGATGAAAAATCCATCTGGTTCTCCATGGACCAGACGCCCATCCCCTACCTGGCACACCACTGTCGACGAAATATCGGTGGCAGTCTACCTAGGGTATACCGACGGTAGTAGTTTGATCGGTAGAGGTGCGCGTGATCAGGAACCGGATGGTTACAGAGACACAAGACACAAGATTTATATAGGTTCAGGCCGCCTTTGGCGTAATACCCTACGTTCTGTGTTCTGTTATTTGCATTGATCTGAGATGAGATGTCCTCTAGGGGACCCCTGCCCCTCCTTATATACTCTGAAGGGACAGGTTGTACAAGTAAAGTATCCTATTTGGTACTATTACAATGTCGTACGGTGCCGCACGTCTTCATCTTGTAAATTGGGCCACCTTTGATGACGCGGCCCATATAGGCCCGTGATGGTATATGGGGTTTATACCCCCACACCATCCCGACACTGATGCCATCCCTCTCGACGCCGACGCCAACGATACAGAGGTGGATGATTTGGAACTTGCCGAGGCTGCCGTGCCCAATGTTCCAGTCCAGTTTGTCCCGGCTGAAGGTGCGTCAGCCCATTCTCCTCGCGATGCTTTGTGGGCGACTACAGGTCCGTTTTCCGTCCATCCTCCGAGCAATGCGGATTGGGAGACTACATCTGATGATTGCGCCGCCAACTACAACTTCGCGGTCCGCGGAATGATGCATCGCATGGGCTACAGATCGGGCAAAGGACTCGGGTTACACCACCAAGGATGCGCCGATCCAGTACAGGTACATGTGCACGCCGAAGTTGTCATCTTATTCTGGTTGATGCTACACTATACATACCTTCATTCGTTGAACCCAGCTTGACACAATGGTGGCAAATTTAACCTTCAGGTGCGTCAACGGCGTCTGCACTCAGGTCTCGGCACCGTCGGCGACCCCTCCTACGTTGTGGCCCATCCGGACAGCTAAAACAAGAATAAAAAAAAGATGCAATACGTTCTTGATCATGGGAGGAATATGCGTAGCTCCTTCCAACTCGACAATAGTTCAACGTGCTTGAACCTTGATCATGGTTGTGCTGGTTCCCTTGGCAGTTGGGAGTTGGAATCTAGTACATAATCCAACATTCTTGATCATGTTCATTGGTGTTATTTTCATTAATAAAAAAATATATTATTAAAAATATTGGAACAATGTTTGGGCTGGATATAGAGACTTATTTTGCCAGTGTGTGAACTTCTGTCTCCGTCCTGAAAATTGCACTTTATTGACTGGACAAAATTCTTGTGTACTGATTGAGAATTAGAGTTAGATTTTTGGAAGTAGTAATAAGATTTAGGTTAGTCAAATGAGGAGTGTTAATGATAGCAGCCATGCTAAATTTGCATAAACCAAACAGATCGAATTTGTTTTTGGAAACCATATATCTTTGGAGCATCTGAAAGTTGCAGCACATGGATGGCAAAGAAAATAGTCATGAAAATTTACATTCTTTCGAGCATCTGAAAGTCGCAGCAGGATGGCAAAGAAAATAGGAATCGCAGGGCTTACAGGGGATCTGACGATGGCGCCTGCAGCCTGTGCCGGCCGTTATCGCGCGCGCGGACGCCCGGTCAGGGGCGGAGCTAAGCTGACAGCTGCGGCGGCAGCTGCTGAGAGTTGGTCCAGGGACTCTTTTTTTTTTTTCTTCAGAAGCGCATGCCGTTTGTTTCGGGTGGGCTCTAGAACGCTGGAGCAGGCAGGCCATGCGGTGCGAGAGGGGGAGTTGCGGTTTACTGTGCTGTGAACAGTAATATGTGAGAGAGATCGGGAAGGGCGGCTTGCACAAAAATTATAGGATAGTATAGATTAGAGGAGGGAAATACCTCGTGGGTGTTTTGGCGGGGTTATGCGAAAATTAGGGGAGGGAAATACCTTGTGTGGCTGTGGGCTTTGGGTGCCAAAAAAAATATCTCAATTTCTATCCTTCCGATGGAGCCCGGTACAATTATTTGGATCATCATTTTCCTAAAAACTAGTACTCCGTAAACTCGTTTTCGCCTAACTGGCACCAAACAAAAAGCTATGTAAACGTACGGATAATAATAGAATAGAATAACAACCTTGAACTCATTTTTTTAAAAAAATCGCTTATAACTTGTTTTACTAAAACTTGCATCCTTAAAAAACGAAAATTAACTTGCATGTCATTTATTAAAACTGAAAAAACTAAAAGTAATTTGAATCCTTCGGCGTATAGTTTTCCAAATGGGCCGCCCAGCATGACACGGCACGGGCATCGCCTCGGCACGCCTAGGCACGGCACTATGCGGCACGGCGGCACGGCATGCCATGCCTGTTAGCTGTTAGTGCCATCGTGCCTAACTGGCAGCCCAGGCACGACACTAAGGAGCAAAAACCGTGCCGTGCCATGCCAGCAGGCACGGTGGCACGCCAGTGCCCGTGCCAGCCCAGGCTCGGAGCAGCTGCGAATCTGCGGATCTGGAGGAAGAAGAAGAACATCAGTAGGAAGAAGAAGAAGAACAAGCTCGGAGATGCAGCCGGAGGAAGAAGAAGAAGAAGTACCTGCTTCTTCGGAGCGTCGGAGATGCAGCCGGAGGGCGAGAAGAAGAGGGAGCTCTCGCCCCTGCAAGTCCCCCTTCGCCACGGCTGAAGACGGAGCTCGGAGAGATGCAGCGGCGCGCGGCGGAGAGGAGAGGAGACGGGATGGAGAGCGAGAGCGAGAGCAGCGGCGCGCGGCGGAGCGGAGAGAGGAAATGATTTAGGGTTCGGGGGAGAGGTCGGCGTCGGCTGCTTATATAGTCGCCTTCACAATGGTGGAAAATGGACGGCCAGATGGAGCTGGGATGCGGGATCCAACGGCTGGAGTGAAAAAGGCCGTGCCGCAACCGTGCCTGCCCTATTTCCGTGCCGTGTCGCGTGCTGGCCCATGGGCCGAACTTGCGGCCCAGGCACGGGCACGGGGCCGTGTCGGGCCAGGCACGGGCACGGAGGCCGCCGTGTCGGGCCGTTCTTGGGTCGTGTTTTTTGGGCCGTGCCCGTTCCGGCCCATCGGGCTCGGCCCGTTTGGAAAACTATACTTCCGCGTGGGTGTTTATTAGTTTCAATTATTTTATTATAAATGATCAATTCCTCAAAGACTAATAAATATAAAATACACTAAATAGGAAAATAAAATTATTTCTAACTAGCTAGTGCAAGATGTGTTGGGGCATAACAGGGTTGAGTCATGAGGAATCGACAAGTAGGACATGACATGTCAATCAGACAGGGATGAGGTGACAACTCAGTGTTCAGCGGGACATAATGACCAACCCAACTAAGATAGAAGACGCGGGTCCTACATAATATGTGCAAGATGTTTGGGACATAACAAGATAGTGGGTCATGAAGAACTCACAAGTAGGACAAGACGTGGCACTTAGGCGGACAAGAGGTCGTGAAGAACCGACAAGTAGGACTTGAAGTGGCACTCAGGCAAAGATAGTATAGCAACTCAGCAGGACATGCTCTTGGGGCATAGCATGATAGTGGGTCATGAAGAACTCACAAGTAGTATTTGAAGATGTCAGGTAATAACAAGGTAGTGGGTTATGAAGAAGCAACAAGTGGACCTATTCCCAATCTTGTGATCACCATATTCCTAATCACGATACAACACACACACACACACACAACCTAGTGGCCGGTCTTCAGCCGAGCAAGTGAACAAAAAGATGACTCGGTTTTGGAGGCGTGTTGTCCCTATTCTCGTCCTAGTAGGAACCAAGACGGGAAGACTTGGCCATTGCGGAAGCTGTGGATGTGTTTGTGTGTGAGACCCAAAGGATATAAATATTGATGTGAGTCTTTATCTTGTGCAAACCAAACGGACACGAGCCAGAGCCACAGATTATCAGGGAGTAGGGAGAGAACTTAATGGAAGGAGGAGATGCAGACTTTGAAAAGTGGAGATAACACTATACATAGCTACCGACAAAATAAGGTTGAAAATTTGTAAAATAATAGATCAAATATATTTAAAGGGGACATAATGGAAAATATAAACACACAAAATGCAAAATGGAAAATAAAAAAAATAATTGCAAAAACAGAGTTGAACTCACAACCTCTTAGACAGTAGCGAAATGGGCTAACCACTGGACTGCCAACGTGTACTGGTTGCCATAGTTTCAGATTTTCTTATCTAGGAACTAATCCAGTAAGTAGTACAAGGCTGCCCCCATCTTGATCGTTCCTTGATTGTCGCTGCTCGCTCGAGTCGTGATCGTGACTCCTAGATCCGGAAGGCGCGTCGCTGCCCCCAATCTGACAAACCTCCGGTGCACACCCACGCCTTCGCCTTCGCTCCGCCTGATTGCCACGGCGCTAGCCCCGATCCGGCCTCCGCCATCCGGTGCTCCTTGCACGGCCCCAACGAGCACAGGGCGCGGGCACCCTTTGCCTCCTCAGATCGACGCCGCCATCACCTCGTGCCGCCCAGAGGAGGACAGGAGGAGGATCAATCGGAGGCTTCCTGCTGTGGCACCGTTGTTCAGGTTTACCCTCACTCGTGTTTGTTCAAAATGTTTTGGTGGTCAGATTGAATGGCCCCATAAATCACCCTTGCATCTTGCAATTTAAATTAGAGTAACAGTTCAGTTTATTCAAAGTGCCACACCATAAATGTAAATGCTCATAGTTTATTCACTCATAGTGATGTTCATTACAATTTACATTTAAATTTAGTTTATTCACTCAATCATGTTGTTTTGGAAAATTCAGTGACTATTGGATTGCGGCATATTGATGTCTGAACATTCCCGAGTCAGATGTAGCCCCTAGTTTCATTCAATCTGGTTAGACATTGTAGCAGTAATAGTATCTTGCTGATGTATCATCCTGAAGTCTCATCACGACATGCCCACTATTCATCCCATAGTATCTTGTTATCGGGACTGTAATCTGAATCCTGGGGAGCTGCATCTTAGATAATTTCATATCATCATAATACAAAGCATAGGCAGGAATAGTGATATGAGTAGGAATCTATGGCCCAAGGAATCTGTTTCTTTTTCTAATCACAGAGCAGAGCCTTGTCATTGGAAATGTAAAGATCGATTGTCTTAGTAGTGCCTCCAATAGATTTTTTTTCTACCAAAGTTGTACACTAAAGAGAACTACTTTCATTTTTCTGTTCACTAATCAGAGCATTTCCTGTTGATTTTTTAAACTATACAGTTTGTTGAATGCTTGAGAACATCTGCTAGATCCTAATGAATCACACTAGTAGCATACAGAACATTCTAATGATATATTTTAATTTATTTGGGCATTAGAAATGAAACTGAACCTCACTAAAAATGTAAATGCTCATAATTTATTCACTTGTAGTGATGTTCATTTTACAATTGTAAATGCCCTTAATTTGATTCCATCTTGATAGAAATTGTAGCAGTAATAGTCCTTGATGGGTTGCATCTTATCTGTAAAGAATATAAGAGATGTGTGTAGGTGCAGCATCACTTATTGCTGTGATGTACAAGGAAGTTCAGCCGTTGGCTTGTGTGAATTTATATTATTGTCCAATATCTTAGCAGTAATAGTTCCTGAGTTGTGTGTAGTTGATGTACAAGGAAGTCAGCGCATTTCCTGTTGATTTTTTAAAATTGTACAGTTTGTTGATTGCTTGAGAACATCTATTTATTCTATGGCTTCATGGTCATTGCATGCAAATTGTGTTGTTCTTGATCTTCGATAGTGTGAAGAATGTCAGATGAAGACAGGAGGTGGATGCGCTTGTCCAGATTTACTTCTGAATGGCAAAAAGGATTCAAGAACTATATTCAGAGTGTATTTGGAGACACATCTCAAGAAGAAACAGCACCATGTCCATGCACTCGATGCCGTTGCATGTCTAATATCGAACTCAAAAAGAGGTTTGAACTCACGTAGCAATGAGAGGGTTTGATGAGAGTTTCATCCGAGGAGAAGGTAATGGTCAGCCTTTATTAGTTGAGAAGGACAACGCTAATGAAGGCGCAAGAGGTCATGCGGATGGTTCCCACGATATGGTTTCTTCATTGATCAGCGCTGTTATACATGGAGAAGTCATAGGAAATGATGAGGAAGAGCCAAATGAGAGTGCATAGAGACTTTATCACTTACTAGAAGAGGCAAAGAAAGAATTGTATCCAGGCTGCAAGGAGGTGACAAAGGTTTCTTTCATTGTCATGCTATATCAGATTAAGTGCATGGATGGTCTTAGCAATGGTTGCTTGGAACGCATACTTCGCTTGTTCTTGCTTGTGCTCCCTGAAGGCCATTGTCTCCCGACTTCCTTGGACAAAGTACGTAAGGTTGTTCGAGATCTTGGCCTCGATTACCAAAAGATTCATGCATGTGTGAATGATTGTGTGTTATTCCGTGGGGATTATGCTGAAAAGGATAATTGTCCAACATGTGGTGAGTCTAGGTGGAAAGAAACCGGGTACTTGAAAAGGATGATCTTGTTGTCACTAGTGGTGGACAGAAGCATTTTCCACGTAAGATCCTTCGTTATTTTCCACTTATTCCTCGTTTGCAAAGGTTGTATTTGAGAGCATCGACATCTTCACTGATGCGTTGGCATAAGGAAGAACTAGTGCATGATGGGAAAATGCGTCACCCTGCAGACTCGTTAGCATGGAAGCATGTGGATAAAGAGTATAAAGATTTTGCATTGGACCCTCGCAATGTAAGGCTTGGTCTTGCAGCTGATGGCTTCAATCCTTTCGGGATGTTGAATGTTGCGTACACTACATGGCCTGTCATTCTAATCCCTTACATCTTGCCTCCTTGGTTGTGCTTGAAACAACCATATTGGATGATGTCTATGTTGATACCAGGTCCGAAATCTCCAGGAATGAATATTGATGTCTATTTGCAGCCCCTGATTGATGAGCTGAAGGAATTGTGGAAAGGTGTTAAAACATGGGATGCAAAGGAGAAGAAGAACTTTCCTCTTCGTGCGCTTCTACTATGGACCATAAATGATTTCCCTGCCTATGCCATGCTATCTGGCAGGAGTACTAAAGGAAAGTTTGCATGCCCATACTGCCACAAAGATACAGAATACTTATGGTTGAAGTTTGGGTCAAAGCACTGCTACATGGCACATCGTCGGTTTCTACCTCAAAACCATAGGTGGCGTAGGAACAAAAATAGCTTCAACAACAAGACAGAGATGAGGGAGGCACCCGTGCCATTGACTCGGTGCAGGTTTTACAACAATATGAAAGTTTTGAGCAACCAAAATTTGGAACAACCACAAAAAAGAGGAAACAACGAGAAGAAGAGACTAGGTGGCACAACTGGAGGAAGAAGAGCATATTTTTTGAGTTGCCTTACTGGAAAAAATTGCTTATAAGGCATAATTTGGATGTTATGCACATCGAGAAAAATGTCTGTGAGAGCATAATTGGGACATTGCTTTGCATAGATGGTAAGTGTAAGGATGGTGAAAAGGCACGACTTGACATGCAGCATCTTGGGATAAGGCCGGATCAGCATCCAGTGCTACAGAACGGTCAGTATACTTTGCCTCCATCACTGTACTCCTTAGGCAAGGATGAGAAGAAAATGCTATGTACATTCTTAGAAGGAGCGGTCAGTATACTTTGCCTCCATCACTGTACTCCTTAGGCAAGGATGAGAAGAAAATGCTATGTACATTATTAGAAGGAGTGAGGATGCCACATGGTTATGCGTCTAATATAAAGAGATGTGTGGATGTCAATGGGTGTAAGGTTTCTGGACTGAAATCACATGACTATCATGTTATTTTGCAGAAACTGCTACCCTTAGTTGCACGTCACATATTGCCAGAGGATGTTGCCAGGCCATTGATTGAGCTTAGCAGGTTTTTCAATGCTCTATGTTCAAAGGAGCTGGTGCAAAGTGACATTGAAAAACTAAGCTCTTCAATTGCAGAGACTTCATCAGAGCTTGAGATGATATTCCCACCAGCATTTTTTGACATTATGATGCACTTGCCGGTTCATTTAGCTGAGGAGACTAAAATTGGAGGACCAGTGTATTATCGGTGGATGTATCCGATCGAGAGGTATCTACGTACACTGAAAGGATATGTTAGGAACAAGGCACATCCAGAAGGTTCGATAGCAGAAGGATATATCTCAGAGGAATGCATGACATTCTGCTCTCGTTTCCTAGAAGACATTGAAACCAAGCTGGATCGCCCAGTGCGTCATGAAAGGAGCGCAGTGAATGAGCCACCGGCTGGTAGCATATTTGGGAGCATCGACTACAGTAAGAAAGGCTGCAAAATTGAGCCTATTTCTAGATCTGACATGCTGCAGATGCATCACTATATATTATCAAACTATGATGAGGCAATTACATGGATTAAGTAAGTTGTTACTACCACCTTTTTGTGTTCTTGTATTTTTTCATAGTAGATTAGTAAGAGCAGAACAGTACTCATAACTAATCTGTTGGATTATTATATACAGTGAGCGTAAGGAGCTAATGAGAAAAACTAGTGCACACGGCGTCGATAAGCGACACAGGGAGCATTTTGTTGGGTGGTTTGAACATAAGGTGAGTAATGTTGTCATATGCATGTAAAAAATTATATCAATTGTCTTATTATTTATTTGAATTTGCATTGGGTGCAGATGAAGGTAGTTTATGCAGAAAAGCAGATTAGTGAGGAGCTATATGCCCTTTCTCAGGGTCCTCATTACATGGCTCGTGTTTTCAGCAGATGCTCTATCCACGATTTCCATTTTCGAACAGCTTCTATAGAGGCCAGCTTTAGTACACAAAATTCTAGAGTTTTGGTGAAGGGTGATGACAGTACAGGCAATATGGATTGGTACGGTGTCCTTAAAAAGATAATCACACTAGATTTTCCCGGTGAAAAAGAAGTCATATTGTTTGAGTGTGATTGGTACGACGTTCCTGCTGTTATTAAGAACAAAAGTAGAGGTTACAACAAGGATCAATATGGGATTATAGAGATCGATACAACCCGTCGTCGTTATGTAAATGAACCTTATGTTCTGGCAACTCAAGTTGAGCAGGTTTTTTATGTCAAATGCGCAAATAAATCCAACTGGAGTAGTGTTGTTAGAATGAAGCCGAGGACTTTGTTCTCCATGCCAGAATCTGAAGAGACTGAACAACATGGACAGATTGATATTGACTCACTTGATGTCGGTGTGGAGACCATGACCATATCTAGCCAGCATGGTGAGTTGACGAATTGGACAAGGAATGGCCTGCAAGGAGTGACTGGAGATGCTAGCATCATTGAAAAAGCTATACCTGTGCCAGAACCAAATAATGAAGACTTGCTTGATGAAGACGACGATAATGATGACACCTACATTGATGATGGACATGTTGCACCTGTCAACTCTTTAGGCCAAGGACAGGATGACGAGTTTTTTACATAAATAGGATTCTATTCTATATATATTGGTGTATATTTGTTTGTTGAAGGCTTGGTTCAGGAGTTGCACAATGTTTTGTTTGATTTATGGCTTGGTTCCTTAGCTTTCAAATATTGAACTCTAATATTATTTTGGGCATATGTGCGTGTTTGGGTGATTTTATTAGCTAGAGGCTTGGTTCAAGAGCTGCATATTTTTTTGTTTGATTAAAGGCTTGGTTCCTGAGATATGAAATACTAAACTCGAACTATATTATATAATATATGTGTGTGTGCACGTTGGTCATTTTTTTGTGTGATTTGAGACTTTGGTTCATGAGCTCGTGACACTATTATGGACAGAGCAGCGCATCATCTGTTGGCATCATTTTGTAGTCCGGCTCCAGCAAGCAAGGCAGCAACAGGGACACGGTGAGAGGCTTAGGCCTCCGCTGGAGTGCAGGTTTTCAATTCCAATTCTACTGCACTAGAACTGCTGGTATATAATTTTACTTTAGTTCTTTTTGTTTTTTTGCAGCCTCGTTATTTGCAAATTGATTTAGAAAATATGAATCTGGTTTCCAATGCAAATGCAAAAACGTAAGAAGAAAAAGCGAGATCAAACATAAAACGTAAGCCATGTCTGCATATCTCTGCAACATATATATTATTTTGGCTATATTTTATATTTGGATTCAGGCCTCACCAAGAGCTTTGAACAAGGCCTCAAAATTTGACGGCACGGCCATGCCTATAAGACTAGGATAATCGATCGGATGCATGGATGGATACGTCAGCAGAGGAAGTTAGAAGCACAGGTGTGTTGGAGGAACCTTCAGTGAATTGGGTCCTTGAGCAGCTCGCGATCCTGCTGCCTCCCCCATGCTCTTTATCCAAAACCAAAAGTTCCATGGAAGAATATCACAAAGCGGTGGAAAGAATTTTCAGTGATTCATGGAATTCCAGCGTGGCGACCCCGTCCATCTTGGTCACCCATGCTTATCGGGCATACTCCATTCGTCCCAATCGCTTTTAGTTTTCGTACCACAACTTTCACTTGATTCGTATAAAATACATGCAATACTTTCCGATAATATTAATTGTGCAACACAAATAGTAATAGTTTTATTTTCTAGATTTTGACTTTAGGATGCTACCCTAACCCTTTCACTTTTGCCTCACGTGCATAATAAGTATAACCATGGACAAATTTTAATGGCAAAAACACTCTTCTTGCGACGACACATACACCAATATAACCACGTATAAAATTGGTGGTAATAGAACCTCAATGGATGCAACGGATGACTTTTTAGTTGCAATATAATAATCTTTTGCAACGTAGAGCTAGATTAAGGCAACAAAATTGTATCATGGCTATATTCACAGCTACTTGCAACTAATTATTTCTTGGATGCAATATAGATCTGAGCTATCGCAACGCAGGTCAAAATTAACACAATGCACTTACTTCATTGCCATAAGCATAACAACTTGCAACCAATTTTACACTGGTGGCAATAACACCTACCTATCGCAACGCAACATCAATATTATCACAACTCAAAGGCACCCATGCTCGCAACCACCTTCGCCACCGTGGCATTAACGCCCACATCTTGCAACGGAGCTTATGACTTATGAAACAAACCATTTTGGTCACCACAAGGCCCATATATTGCTACCAATTATGACGTTCGTTGCCAAAGTACCAAATATTGCAACCAAATGTGTGGCATTGCAAAAAATAGTGGTGCTATAAGGGACAAATCCTAGTAGTGTACTTCAGATGAGAGCTCACCTTCTACTACCCATTCCGTGCTCATAATAGCAGTCAACTCTCTAACTAACTCCTTGAGAAGAGGTTCGTCAAGGGGCTCGCTAGGTGTGATGGGAATTGGTGGTCTTGTGCGACACTCATATTTTGAGGTATTTTCGAGTTTCTCGAAAAGCTCATCCTCGAAGATCGGAAGGTCCATGGATTCTTCCGTCTTGGGTTCTGGTTTGGGAGAGGGTCTCTCTATGGATGGGGTAGGTTCGGCTGATGCCGAAGAGACATCCTATTTTATTGGCTCGGGTTCTACACGGATAAGTTGAGGGGTATTCTCCTGGATACGATCCAAGAGAGCCTGCCCCTCTTCGGTGGTTTTGTGCTGGAACGACCCTCCGGCAGTCACATCGAGCAATAGGGCAGAATTTCTGTCTAATCCTAGCCAAAAGTGTTGTAGGAGTACATGGTTAGGAATAGACAGGTCTGGGCCTGATCGTGTTAGGATCAAAAAGCGTTTCCAGGCTGCACCTATGGTTTCGTTTTCTTTTTGTTGGAAGTTGAGCACTTCCTGTCGTAGAAAAGCAACGCGAGAGATGGGGTAGAATGTGACACTACAAAAAATGTGTTAATCTGTGACGGTTTCTTCGTGACGGATTTTGAGAACGTCACTAGGTATGCACAACCAGAAACTGTAGTATTTGGATATCCAGCCCAAAGCCCAGTACCTGCTCAAATATATAAGAGACCAAAAAACCTAATCCGATCCTATCCCTCCACACTCCACCAGCCGCCACTCACACCCACACCCTCTCCCGGCTCCCTCCCTCCTAGCAGGTGCCACGCCCATCCCACGCCACCCTAGCGGACGCGGCCCGGCGACGCGAGGGCCGATGCAGTCTGGAGGCGTGTGCTCCAGGCGCGGAGGCAGACGAAGCGGACTGGTAGTGCGCAGATCTGGGCGGATGCAGTGGCTTGGAGACGTGCATCTCTGGGCGGATGCAGCGGCGTGGAGAATGGAGATACGTAGCTCTGGGAGGACGCAGCGTGGCAGCACTTTAACATGGAGGAAGATATGCTATAGTAAATTTACATGTGCCAGCATCTTAAACCATTTTACTTTCACATATGCATTAATATGTTAAATTACAATACACTGCTCTACCCTAATAGATATAAATATGCCCTCTGCCTATGATTTGGGATTTCAGAAGCTGATTCTAGTTTCTTTCATGCAGATTAGCTAGTAAGATGATGTCTCACCGTGATTGGCTAAAAGATTTGGAGGGCAAGAGGACTTGTTGATGACCAGTGGGAAGTCTCTTGTATGGGTGCGCTAGTGAAATGCTACAATCCATAAATATACTGTTATTTTTATGACCTGCATGTATGCATGTACAATCGTTGCTGACTTGCTTATGCATGTATAATCATTGTTCTGAATTGGTTGTGCCACGCTATAATAAAAGTAATGTAATCGTTTAAATGAGCTTGGCAATTGATGACATGGTTGTGTGATATAACATGCAAGTGGGTTTGCCCACTATCAAAGTTATAAAATTGATTTATAAAATAAAAATGGCACCATATTGTCAAACGAGCTGCCAATAAGGGCACACCACGTAATCAACCTTGTTGGCATCCATGTAAGCGTCAATGATGATGTGGCTATTCAATCTGTGACGGTTATATTTTTGTCACGAACAATGGGTATGGGTTGGGCTAATTGGGCCTTGGGCTGATCTGTGATGGTTTAAAACCATCACGGATTGCGTTATCTCAGTGACAGTTTTCAAACAACCGTCACCCACATCAATCCATGACGCTCAATCCGTGACGATATCAAAAACCATCATAGAATCTATTTGGTGACGGATTTTTAGTGATCCGTGACAGAATTGAATCGTCATGGATTATCAAGTTTCTTGTAGTGTGAAACATAAATGCTTACGCAATTCTTCCCAGTCCCCGTTTACTTTCCCTACATTTTGCTTGTACCATTGTTTCGCTTTCTCATGAAGAGAAAAAGGAAACAATTTTCATCGCAATGTGTCTTGTGACATGCCCGCAATGGTTAGGCACGCACAGAGCTGCTCAAACTCCCGTAGGTGATTATATGGGTTTTCATATTCCAAACCTGAAAAGGCTTGGTCCCGAACCATGGCTATAAAGCCAGGGCAGAGCTCATACTCAGAAGTTGTGATTGGCTTCGAGGATTGTGGTGTTTGAATGAGCTCGCCCTTTGGAGCGGAAAGGTTGTAAATGGTTGGTTGCTCCATGAGTATTTTGTTTTATAAAATAAAATAAAATAAAAGAAGTGGAGCAAAGGTAGGTCAAGGTACACGGGCAATCTAGGTTTGTCACGAAGAACGGTATGGTCAAGTTTAGGTCTTAGCTAGATTGCCCAGAGGAGAGAGTAGGTAATTGGGAAAGTGAGGTTTTCTGTAAGACGAATCCTTAGAGAAAGGTAACTCTACCGCTGATTACTTGCTTCGGGCACCGGATCGCACCTGGTCTGCCAGGTGATGCCGGCCTGTAGCTCTATGCCGTACCCGGACGTGGGGGATTACAAAGGACGGACAGGGCTGTCACCACCTGCCGCCTACCACCTCAACCGTGGAGTATGAGGCAAACGAAGGTAACTAATTAGCTTAGACACCACGTCTACGCCAACGTTACAGTTCCAGCGTCGGCCAGGAACATCCGTCTTTATCAGGAGTCCTCTACTAGAACTACCGCCACAAGGACGGTCGACGAACCCGCAAGCAAACGACGATAAAGATAACTTTGCAAGAAGGAGCGTACGAATAGATAAACACGAACGTCTTACTTCAAGCGTAAGAAGTCACCGAGGTACAAGTGAGGAGGGAGCCGACAAATCCGGCACTCCTCCCCGTGGAAGACTAGCCTCCGGGAGTACTCGAAAAGAGTTACTCCGCTCTTGACCTCTCTCACTCTCCTACTTCTATTCTAGCTAGAAGCTAGGTATAATGGCTCTACTCTTCCTCTAGTGTAGGCTTGTGGAAGTGGAGAGGGAGGAATGAAGAATGAAAGTTGGATATGTGAAATGAAAGAGATAAGGGCTTTTATATGTGGAGATGGTCGGTTTCCGCACGCCTAAATGACCAAAACACCCCCGCACCGCCCTCTGGAGCATTGAATGTACCACCTCCAGCCGCCTGCCCCACCTGGCAGAGGGGAGGGCGCGAGCGCCCCTGACCGACCTTGGCTGGCGGGCTTGGTCTTGGGCCTGGAGTTGGCCCATGCGGTGTTTCGTCACGTTGGTACGTCGGTTTGGCCTTTCTCTTCTTTTCTTCATGTCTTGCCTTTGGGCCCATTTTATAATTCAAATATTTACTCTCTTTTCTCTAGTTTTTGGCCCAAATTATATGTATTCCATGAATGCTCCGCAAGACAAGTGTTCACCAAAACTATGGAGTTTCGTTAGTATAAATCTCCTAACTAGGTGGTTTTTGGTGAACTATGAACCTAAGTTGGCGGGGTTAGATAAGCAATAAGGACCGCCAACAAGCTCCCCCACACTTAGCGCTTTGCTCGTCCTCGAGTGAAGTAAAGGACACTAAGGTGGTTTTGTCTTCCTGAGATATTAACCTGCATATAGATTATTCCAAGCCTCACTAGTTATCTGTGAGCATTCAAAGTGTCTACCAAGTAATCTTTGAGCTTATTGAGGGATGGAACAGCCTGGATTTCAAGTCAACTCGTGTTTCCCTGCTTTCAAGACTTGGGGTTTTTAAATTTTTGTAAGAAAAGATAGCGATGAATTCCTCAAGTGATACTCTCGAGTCACTCTTTTTTGTGGGTGTTTGATCCTTACCAGAAAGCCTTTGTCACCTTGTTTACTCATCCTACTTCTAATGGCTGATATCTGGAGTTCATAGGTATGGATGAGGTGCATGCTTTCCTTGCGAGTGTTTGTTGTGTCAAAAAGGTGGATCAATGGAGGGAAGGACATAGCCTTAGATCGAATTGTGCAAGTGTGAGGAATATGAGTGTGGATGGAACTCCTTTTGCCAAGTTTCTCTCTCTTTTTATTTGAAGGAAAATATGGGCTTCCTTGTAAAAAGGATATTTCTTTCTACTATTTCCCCTTCTTTCTTTTTCTTTTTCTTTTTTTTAGATAATAGTTATGGGGGAGATCTTTTTCTTTCTATCTCTTTTTTTTTTTTTTTTCTTTTCTCTCTCTTTTTTTTTCTATTCGAAAGGGGTAATAATTCTAATGAAGCCCATATATTTGTAGGTGCAAGATATTTGAGAGAGATAACCATGAGCGTAGTGGATGGAGTTTTTATTCGTGGCGAAGATGGCTGCATAACTCTCAGTGTAAGAGTCAGCATTTTTATGGTGGATGGATGAGAGGATGATGTGCGCGACTTTCATGGTAAAAGTCGGCAATTTTATTTGGTGGGTGTGTGTGAAATTCGATCTTGGGGATATGAAACTTCTCTCGCAACGATCCGATAAAGTGGGACACAACTTTGGTGCAAGGATAAGCAGCTATGTGGCAAGGTTTTATAAGTATAGCACTAATATTTGGCTCGGTAGGAATTTTCATCACTTGAGGATCATGCTATAAGTTTTATAATTTTTGCAAAGAAAACCCAAGTCTACGCAAGAGATAAACGAGTCTCATATCATCCTACTATCTCTCATCCCACAATAACTTAGATATTCAAGGGGTCCCTAAAAATTAGTTGCTCACGAAAAGATAGAATTTTTGGCGAGGAATAAAAAGTATGCAAGTCGCAATCGATCGGCGAACACAAAGGTAGAGCAGCCAATTTTTAGTTATAAAACCCAATTATTTCTAGCAAGAATAAAAGTATTCGTGGAGAGTGAGAAGATGCGCAAACCGATGATTTCAAGGTGTGAATTTTCGTGCACCGCTTTGAGAGGTCGGGGTAGCCCTCCCCCACACTTGTTTTTGTACCTGTCTCTTGAATTTTTTGTGCAACACATAGGACAAAAATAAGTGTGTACAAGATAGAATATATATATATATTTATTTAATTATAAAACTGAAAATTACAAATAGGCGCAGATTACAAAGTAAATCGAGAAGGGAAATGCAACAAGCTGAATTTTAAAGCTAAGTGCGCGCGCCTAGTTATTTGGGTGGAGCGAAAGGGCTCTAGTGTGGAGCTCTAAGGGCATGGGCGGCGTTCGCTGCGCGTGCCACCCTCTCTAACTTGGTGGAGAAAGCAAGGCGAAATTTCCTAACTTTCTCTACCAAGTCTCTATGGGCGAGTCCCTATCCGCAAGCTCCGCTTCTAATTTATCTATGATCTTGTAGAGCTCCTCCACCCTTCTACTAAGAAAAGTTAGAGTGGGAAACCTAGGAGAGGTTTCATCACCCTTATCGTTGACCAAAGTAGGAGTCTTCTTAGCGTTGCGTTTAGAGGCGCTAGAAGAAGTTCCTACGGGTGTGGTCCTAGGAGTTTTGGCGGGATTGGGCATCACGCCCTTCCCACGCCCACCACTTGGCTTGTCCTTCCCTGCAAGAATGAGGGAAGGGCTGCTTGACGGCGTGTGGTAAGAACTGGTGTCCGTGGAAGACGTCATGGGACGTTTCCCCGTGCCGCCGACGTTCGCCTTGAGGCGAAGCATGCCGGTGGTTGGCCTCCTTGGTGGCGCCGGCTTGATCTTGGCGCCGGTCATTGGCGGCCTTGATCTTGCCGATGACTTGATGCTATCGCCCTTGCTGGACCCTTCACTCCATGGTAGCCTTGTGGCTAGTGGCGCCATGAACATAGCCTCCTCTTGCTCTAAATCTTCTTGCGAGAATGATGGCGCTCCATCGAGGTTGTATGGTGTGCGGGAGGCCTCATAGAGGGCAAGGGCATGGCTGGCCATTTCTTGGAGCTTTAGAGAGGAGATGAACTTGCTGGTGTATGGGTATGAGCAAGAGAGAAAGAGATGAATGGCTTGAGCTTTTGTGAAGAGAGGAGAGGAGGAGATGGCTCAATTTATAGGTGAAGATGACATCTCTGTCTTTCACGAATGCAGCAGGATCAAACTCCATATGGTGAGCATTAGAGAAGGGCTGAGGATCAGGGGACAAAATTTGGGGAGCAACGGCTCGCTCCCTGGCGCGAGCGCGCCAGTCGCGGCACGGCCCGATCCCCTGTTTCGTCCTGTCAGCCCCCAATGGTCCACTTGTTTCCAAAATGTGGTGTTTTTATCCGTTGGGTGTTCGAGGCTCACGGTGCACTCCAATTTTTGAATGGATAAAAAGGGATTTTCAAGGAATATTTTGTAAAATATATTTATTTGAAATATCCGGCACTTGTAAAAAGGTGGGCAGCCCAAGGATAAATGATGGAATATTTCTATGATAGAGAAAACATTTTTGAAAAATATTTTATTTTTTATTTTTTTTGATAAGAAAGAATAGAAAAACTAGCCTAGTCAAGAAATGAGAGTACTCAAAAACTAGGCATAATTAAATCTATTCGATCTAGTTCTTCACTAAAATTTAAATTGCGGGAAGACTCAAGGAAAGGTTTGAGACACTGACCGTTAACTTTGAAGATATTACCATCATCATCTTGAATTGTGATTGCCCCATGAGTCGATGTGTCGATGACGGTGTATGGTCCTTTCCATTTGCTTCGCAGCTTTCCTTCACCGAATAATTTCACTTTTGAGTTGAAGAGTAAGACCTTCTCGCCTTGCTTGAAGGTTTTGAGCTTGATTCGGTGATCATGCCATCTCTTAGTTCATTCTTTGTAGAGCTTGGCACTATGATAAGCCTTCTCCCGCCATTCTTCCGGCTCGAAATCTGTTCTTGTCGATTTACGCTAGGCTAGTTTGAGATCCATATTCCGGCTCTTGATAGCCCAATAAGCTCGATGTTCGAGCTCTACGGGTAAGTGGCAACTTTTCCCGTATACAAGCTGGAATGGTGACATGCCGATAGGGGTTTTGCAAGCGGTCCGGCATGCCCAGAGTGCATCAGGTAGCTTCCTTTCCAGCCTTTCCCCATATCGTTGACCGTTTTCTGCAGGATGTTCTTGATCTGTTTGTTGGAAGTCTCTGCTTGACCACTGGTTTGAGGATGATAGGGGTAGCTATGTTGTGCTTGGCTCCAAGCTCTTTCAGGAATGTTCTGAATGTTTTGTCAATGAAGTGGGACCCTCCATCGCTTATCACCATATGTGGTGTTCCAAAGCGAGGGAAGATCACTTCATGAAACATTTTCCTGGCGTGCTTGGCGTCAGCTGCTCTGCAGGGCATAGCCTCTACCCACTTGGACACGTAGTCAACAGCCACTAGGATGTACTCGCAATCTTGGGACTTCTGGAATGGTCCCATGTAGTCAATACCCCACACATCAAATATCTCTATTTGAAGGTTGTAGTGTAGCGGCATTGCGTTGCGAGCCGTGATGCCTCCTTGGAACTGACACTTGCGACACCTCCGAATGAATTCTTTGGTGTCCTCGTACATCGTTGGCCAAAAGAATCCGCATTGCCAGAATTTTGCTTGTGTGCGGAATGCTCCATAATGGCCTCCGTACGGTACAGAGTGACATTTCTCAATGATTTGTAGGCCTTCTGTTGCTGGTACGCAGCTCCTCAACAGACCATCTGAACATACCCGATACAGGTATGGGTCATCCCAAAGGTGACGTCTGCTTTCAACTTGCAGCTTTTTCCTATTCTCCCCTGGCGGTACATATCCGGCAACCATATAGTTGACGATGTTCGCGTACCAAGGGTTGTTGTCTGTCACCTTTAGTAGCATGTCGTCGCGTAGGAAGTCATTTATAGGCAGTTCCTGCATGTTAGTAACCTGCATACGCGACAAATGATCCGCTACGGTATTTTCTACTCCCTTTTTATCTTTTATTTCTAGGACAAATTCTTGGAGTAGAAGTATCCAGCGAATCAAACGAGGTTTTGCATCTTTCTTAGTGAGCAAATATTTCAAAGCTGCATGGTCTATGTAGACTATGACTTTTGCTCCCACTAAGTAAGACCTGAACTTATCGATAGCATAAACAACTGCCAGGAGCTCCTTCTCTGTAGTAGCGTAATTGAGCTGAGCTCCTGTTAGTGTTTTGCTAGCGTAAGCAATCGCATGATGCTTCTTATATTTGGTTTGGCCAAGGACCGCACCAACAGCATAGTCACTAGCATCACACATGATCTCGAATGGTAGGGTCCAATCGGGAGGTTGGATGATCGGAGGCGAGATGAGTGCATTCTTAAGAGTATTGAATGCGTGCAAGCACTCATCTCGTGAATTCGAAAGGTACGTCCTTAGCTAGTAGGCTCGTGAGGGGTCTAGAGATTTGAGAAAAGTCTTTGATAAATCTCCTATAGAACCCTGCATGGCCTAGGAAGCTGCGGATTCCCTTTACGTTCACAGGTGGAGGTAGCTACTCGATAACTTCGATCTTAGCCTTATCTACCTCTATCCATCGTTCTGATACTAGGTGGCCTAGGACAATGCCCTCATGGACCATGAAATGGCACTTTTCCCAATTGAGTACCAAATCTTTCTCCTGGCACCTTTGCAAGACTCTATCTAAATTTTCAAGACAATGATTGAAAGTTTTTCCATAGACTGAGAAGTCATCCATGAAGACTTCCATGATTTCTTCAATCATGTCTGAAAAAGATAGACATCATACACCGTTGGAAGGATGCGGGTGCATTACACAACCCAAACGACATCCCCCTATAGGCATATGTTCCATATGGACAAGTAAATGTCGTCTTGCTTTGATCATCGGGGTGGATGGGTATTTGGTGATAACCCGAATACCCATCTAGGAAACAAAAGAAAGAATGTTTCGCTAACCGCTCCAACATTTCATCAATGAAGGGGAGTGGAAAGTGATCTTTCTTTGTTGCCGTGTTGAGCTTCCGGCAATCGATACACATTCTCCACCCCGTGACGGTTCTTTGCGGGATAAGCTCGTTTTTATCATTTTTAACTACCGTCATACCTCCTTTCTTGGGAACCACTTGGACGGGACTAACCCAGTCACTATGTGGTACGGGATAGATGATCCCGGCGTGAAAAAGTTTCAAGACCTCCTTTTTCACGACTTCACGCATCGCATTATTCAGCCTTCGCTGAGGTTCTCGAGTTGGTGTACTCGAGGGGTCAATAGGAATGCGATGTGTGCATAAGGTTGGGCTTATTCCCTTGAGATCATCCAAGGAATACCCGAAGACCGTTTTATGCTTTTCTAGCACAGCGATGAGTTCGGCCGTCTCCTTGTCGCTAAGCTTATCACTTATGATGACAGGAGTTTGTGAATCGCCATGTAGGAAAGCATAGCGCAGTCCCGCAGGCAAGGGTTTAAGCTCAATGGGAGGTCGTGTCGGTTTCTCTTCTTTGGGTAAATCTGTGGTTTCTCCTAGTTCGTCTTCCTCTTCTATAGAGTGAGGAGCATCGCTCTCTAAAGACATCTCTAGGGTTTCGAAAGGAATTACCGACATGACCTCTAGGGGTCTACTAGGGGGAAGTTCAGCCACTGAGTTTTTAGCTCGCGTGACTTGAATAGAGAAACACTCTCTCCCTAGTTTGACTCCCAATTCCCCTATTTTTGATGGACTTGTAATGAGTGTTTCTAGGGGATGACCGATTAGAATGTCGAAATCCTGGATGTCAAAGACATGAAAGTCCGGGGCCATTTCGACTTCTTGATGATGGAGAGTTATGTTGTGTAAAATCCCAAGTCCGTTAAGAGCGGATCGAGGTGCTACTCTAAGGGATTTGGACCGTTGGAGTACGTGGTTTTTCTCCTAAACACATGAATGCGTAGGATTTTGACATGATGTTTGTTCCAACGGTGGGATTATATAGAACATCCATCCAATCTCCTTGGATTTTGCATCGAAGGGTTGAGGAAGAGGCACGAATCTGAATTTCTTCAGGTGAGAGCTCTCCTCCGCCACCCATTCGAGCTCATGATAGCGGTTAACTCCTTAACGGATTCTCCGAAAAACAATTCATCAAGAGGATCGCTAGGAGTAATGGAGATTGGTGGTCTCCTATGACATTTGTATTTCGAGGTGTTTCCAAAATCTTTGAAAAGTTCGTCCTCGAATACAGGAAGTTCCATTTGACTGGAAACCTCCTCTATGGCCTCTGATTCAGGAGAGGTAGTCTCTATCATGGGTTCGGCAATAGCCGAAGAGGCTTCCTCCATAACTGGCTCGGGCTCGAACCGGATGGGTTCTAGCGGGGGAGTGTTCTCTAGAATACGATTTAGGAGAGCTTCTCCTTCCACTTGTGGTCTTATGTATAAAAGATCCACCGGCGGATGCATCGAGCAACAGGCGAGACTCTCTACCTAATCCTAGCCAAAAGTGTTGTAACAAAGCACATGGCTTGGAATAGATAGGTCGGACCTGACACAGTCGGGTCAAAATCGATCCCAAGCTGCTCCCGTAGTTTCGTTTTCTAATTGTCGGAAGTTGAGAATCTCAGACCGTAGGGAAGCGATTCGAGATATAGGGAAGAATGCAACGCAAAAGCTATCACGAAGTTCTTCCCAATCTCCATTTACCTTTCCTATGGTTTGGTCGTACCATTGTTTCGCCCTCCCATTGAGTGAGAAGGGAAACAACTTCCAACGCAACGTTTCTTGTGACATGCCACAAATGGTTAGGCATTCACGAGTTGCTCAAACTCCCTTAGGTGATGATATGGATTTTCATAATCCAAGCCTAAAAAGACTTGGTCCTGAACCATGGCTATGAGGCCAGGACGGAACTCATAACTAGAAGCTGTGATTGGCTTCGAGGATTGTGGTTTTTTAACGAGCTCGCCCTTAGGAGCTGATAGTTTGGCGATGGTAGGTAGCTCCATTTTGTAAGATGAAAAGAAATGTAAAATAGAAGCAAAGGTAGAACAAGGTACACGGGCAACTAGGTTCGGAAATAAACTTGACAACCGTTCCCCGGCAACGGCGCCAGAAAAGCTTGTTGGTATTTCTTAGCGAAACCAGTAAATTCCGCAAGTGCACGGAAAGATCGTTGTAGCACTTCACCCGGTGATGAACAGGGTATCGTAAACTTCACGAAGAACGGTACGGTCAGGTTTAGGTCTTAGCTAGATTGCCCAGAGGAGAGAGTAGGTAACTGGGAAAGTGAGGTTTTCTATAAGACGAATCCATAGAGAAAGGTAACTCTACCGCTGATTACTTGCTTCGGGCACCGGATCACACCTGGTCTGCCAGGTGATGCCGGCCTGTAGCTCTACACCGTACCCGGACGTGGGGGATTACAAAGGACGGACAGGGCTGTCACCACCTGCCGCCTACCACCTCAACCGTGGAGTACAACGCAAACGAAGGTAACTAATTAGCTTAGACACCACGTCTACGCCAACGTTACGATTCTAGCGTCGGCCGGGAACATCCGTCTTTATCGAGTCCTCTACTAGAACTACCGCCACAAGGACGGTCGACGAACCCACAAGCAAACGACGATAAAGATAACTTTGCAAGAAGGAGCGTACGAATAGATAAACACGAACCTCTTACTTCAAGCGTAACAAGTCGCCGAGGTACAAGTGAGGAGGGAGCCGACAAATCCGGCACTCCTCCCCGTGGAAGACTAGCCTCCGGGAGTACTCGAAAAGAGTTACTCCGCTCTTGACCTCTCTCACTCTCCTACTTCTATTCTAGCTAGAAGCTAGGTATAATGGCTCTACTCTTCCTCTAGTGTAGGCTTATGGAAGTGGAGAGGGAGGAATGAAGAATGAAAGTTGGATCTGTGAAATGAAAGAGAGAAGGGCTTTTATATGTGGAGATGGTCGGTTTCCACACGCCCAAATGACCAAAACACCCCGCACGCCTCCGGAGCATTGAATGTATCGCCTCCAGCCCGGCCGCCCACCGGCGAGGGGAGGGCGCGAGCGCGCCCTGGCGCGCGCGCAGTGCTTTGCCTCCCCGACCGACCTTGGCTGGCGGGCTTGGTCTTGGGCCTGGAGTTGGCCCATGCGGTGTTTCGTCACGTTGGTACGTCGGTTTGGCCTTTCTCTTCTTTTCTTCATGTCTTGCCTTTGGGCCCATTTTATAATTCAAATATTTACTCTCTTTTCTCTAGTTTTTGGCCCAAATTATATGTATTCCATGAATGCTCCTGCAAGACAAGTGTTCACCAAAACTATGGAGTTTCGTTAGTATAAATCTCCTAACTAGGTGGTTTTTGGTGAACTATGAACCTAAGTTGGTGGGGTTAGATAAGCAATAAGGACCGCCAACAGTTTGTAGCTAACTGCGACAACCGCTCCCTGGCAACGGCGCCAGAAATGCTTGTTGGTGCTTCTTAGCGTATGCAGCCAAATCCGCAAGCGCACGGAATCACCGTTGTAGCACTTCACCCGGTGAATAATCGGGTATCATATTTCTTTCATGAAGAATGGCTTGTGAGTTAATTCTAAACAGAGGTTGCCCAGAGATGGGGTTGGATAGCTTAGGTAGCGAGGTTTTGTAAAGGTAAAGTTCTAAGAGATGGCTAAACATGCTGTTATATTCTTACTTCGGGCACCAGATCGCACCTGTGCGCCGTGTTGTTGGCCTGTAGCTCTACGCCCGCCGGCCTTCAGCTTTGGTCGGTGGCCTCCTGTTTGGGCCTCTCCCGTCGGCCCATCTTTGGTGTTTTCGGTTAGTTTGGCTCCGAATGGGCTTTTCCTCCTATCTTCTCTTGTTTGCTTGGGGCCAAAATAAATAATCTTTATTTATAGCTATTTTTCTTCATGTCTTTGCCCATTTTATGCATATTTCTATGATGACCTGTAAAACAAGAAATCTACACCACACTTGTGAAAATAGTTAGAGTAGAGCCCTTTTCTAGGTGATTTTTGGTGTTGCCTAGACTAATGTTGGTGGGGTTAGAAGAGAGTTAAGAACCGCCAACACCGAATCCTAAGGCAAATTGCAACACATATTGTATAAAGTTGTAGAAGTCATTATATGGCTTAAAGCACTCGGGCCGAATGTGGTACAATCTGTTAAGTAAATTCCTTACACAAAAGGGATATACAAATAATGATGACTGTCCATGTGTCTTCATTAAGAAATCATCAACAGGATTTTGTATCATATCAATATATGTCGATGACCTCAATATCATCGGCAAAGAATCTGATATTAATGAAGCACGTCATCATTTAAAGGCGGAGTTTGAAATGAAGGATTTGGGTCAAACCAAATTTTGCTTGGGTATACAAAGCATTTACCTTCTGGTATATTTGTATACCTATCTGCCTATGTCTAGAAGATATTGAAGAAATTCAATATGGACAAGTCATATCCAATAAAAACTCCCATGGTAGTAAGATCCTTGGATATTGAAAAGGATCCTTTTAGATCACGGGAAGAAGGAGAAGAGATATTAGGACCACAAGTCCCATATCTTAGTGCCATTGGAGAACTTATGTGTCTTGCTAACAATACCCGACCGAATATTGAATTTGCAGTTAACCTGCTAGCAAGACATAGTGCTGCACCTACCAAACGTCATTGGGTAGGAGTTAAATCAATTTTGAGATACCTCAATGGAACTAGAGATCTTGGATTATTTTATAATAGAAATTAAGGTCCGGTTTTATTAGGATATGCAGATGCTGGTTATTTGTCAGGTCCCCACAATGGCAGATCACAAACTGGCTTTGTATTCTTGCAAGGTGGTACACCAATATCTTGGAAGTCTTCAAAGTAGACATTAGTGTCTACTTCCACCAATCATTCTAAAATAATAGCTTTATATGAAGCATCACATGAATGCGTATGGCTTCGCAGAATGGTGAACCACATAATACAGTCATATGGCATTGGTGCAGTTGACACACCGACAATTATCTTTGAGGATAATTCGGCGTGTTACCCAAATGGAATCAGGTTACATCAAGAGTAATATGACTAAGCATATTATTCATAAGTTATTCTACCCCCATGAACTCCAATAGAATGGAGAAATTGAAATTTTGCAAACTAAGTCGTGTGACAATTTGGCAGATTTGTTCACAAAGTCTCTATCATATTCCGCATTTCATAAATGCGTTGAGGGTATTGGTGTGAGAAGACTTAGAGATTTGCAGAAAACAGGGGGAGAATCTCTTTGAAATTTAACCGGACTCTACAAAAGTATTACACTCTTTTTCCTTTATATGAGTTTTGCTCTTCTGGAGTTTTCTCACATAAAGTTTTTAATGAGGTAATAGTAACACATTGTAAATGTCATATTATCTATTTTTCCTCATAGAGGTTTTTCGAAGATAATATATGACATAATTGGTCCTTGATCAAAGTTGTTTTAGACTATGTCTTTGGGGCTACCCAAAGGGTCTATTAACATTGAGAGATATATATCATGGAGTTTCTCCTTATTTTTCCCATTGGATTTTTAAGGAATTTTACCTGGTATATCGATATACTTTGGATTTTTCCCACAGGGTTTTTCCAAAGCTTCAAGACATATACGGATGAACAAGAAATGGTGCCTACACAAGATCAATTGATCAAGGGGGAGTGTCGAGATTATTTAGGATAAATAATAATTAGTGATCAATTATTGTAATCCCGTAATTAGCATGTGCTAATTACGCCATTAGTGGGCACAACCGCTTAGGCCCTTTGGGCACCAACAGGCATCGTTTCACATGTGTCACTGACATATATGCAACTGCCTTATGTATATATATCTGAAGTTGTTCATTGAGACAGAACACAAGTCATTTCGACAACACATTTCTTCAACAAGAAGGACAACCAGAACATTAAATTTCTTCTAGTAAAGTGCAGTTCTCCTAGTGTTTCGTCATTCAATATTTGGTATGAATTGTCTATACCAAATGTCTCCAGGTGAGATTTTCATGTGCTGGCTACTGGTAGTGTTTTATTACTACTTGAAAACAATATAAGAATTCCACAACTTTATTAGTAGACTAATTGCAAAATTAATTCCATAAATGAAGGCTAATTTGCGGCGAATCTATTAGGCCTATTTAGTCTATAATTAGCGAATATGATGCTAAAATGAACATATGTTAATCATAAATTAATTTAGCTTAATAAATTTGTCTCGCGATTTAGTCACGGCTTATATAATTAGTTTTATAACTAGTTAATATTTAATTGAGATCGAGACATCCAATGTGACCTAGACTAAATTTTAGCAAGTGGATCCAAACACCTCTACCTCGCATTTCAATCATATCAATGGAACACCAATAACTTGCGTAGATTCACGGATGTTTTAGATTTATTTTAACATGTTTTATCCTCAAATGCATGTACTCCATCTATCCTAAAATAAAAGTCGTTCTCGCTTCTCAAGGAACCATTTTTTTTATTTTGACCAGTTATATGTAAAAGAATATTAGTATTTGTAATACTTGATTTGTATACTTAATTAGTGTAGCATCCTAAAATTTGCCTCCTTAGAAATAATGTAAAATGATTTAATTATGTATTTTGTGCTCGTGAATACCAAGGAAAAGAATTTTTTTCATGAAATTAAGAGTTATCATAAGGTTTAGAAACATTTTTGTGCATACATGACGGTGCATAAGATTTACTATGGTGCTTGAATCGAGCAATTTATACAATAGTGCAAATTTGTTGTTTTTGGGACTCAGCTTTCATTTCACTCGACAACCCCTTTTATCGAAATGCCTTTGGGTAGGCACGTACTCCCTCTGTCCCTATTTAACTCGTCGTCCGGGAAGCGTGTTCATGAGGGAAACACGGTTTTCTAGTGAAATTCTTTTAGGGACAGAGGGAGTACCTACTCTAGCTTGTTCATCAACAAGTTAGCCATTAATCTGAACCCTGGACCATAGAGTATGTGAGTTAATGGTGCTTGAGTCGTGCAGTTTATACAACAGTGTATATTGGTTGTACTCTATCATGATGACCTGAGGGCTGCAAATTTGGCACGAGGGTTGCAGATCTTAGGAACCAGTAAGTTGCGCGCGCCATTGCGCGCGTAGACAGGTGGGCGCAAAAAAAAAAAACTGCTCATATATACGACCACTGTTCACATATACGGTAACTGTTCATATGTATAGGTACTGTTCATATGTATGGGTACTGTTCACGTATATGGCACTGTTCATGGGGGTGACGTGGCCCGGCCGGCTGCTCGCCGAGGCTCGCCGCCTTAATAAGAAGAAAAACAAGCTTGTCAACAGGGACGTGTATTTTTTTAATCAATTTCCACATACATACATTTAACTGCCTCTATAAAAAAATGATTAACGAAGGTAGAGTGGCAGAGGTGGTAGTGGTGCCCACCACGTTAGGTTTTCAGATAGTGGCGAACCAACTGGCGTGACGTGCGAGTGCGATGAGGACGGGGCTAGGTGTCACGTACTCCCTCCGTTTCTAAAAGACTGTCGCTACATTTTCCGAGGAGCAATTTTGACCAATTATGTATTAAAAAATATAAGTATCTATGGTATATATTTAGTATCATTAGAAAGATATTTGAGTCTAGTTTTTAAATATTTAAATATTGTACGTGTTTTCTATAAATTGAGTCAAACTTATTGCACGTTTTCCACGACGACAGTCTTTTAGGACAGAGGGAGTAGATGAGCTTGCAATCGGTCAACATGTTCAATGGTGTGGCATGCTAGCAAATCATGTTCAATGGTGTGGCATGCTAGCAAATCTGTCGGCCCTTTTCACCGTGCCACGTACAGTCTCGGCTCATGCACAACTGCCCATGGTGCAAAGGATCAGTTCGGACACGAGGCCAATAGGGAAGAGGGGTGGGGGCACAAGCCGCCACAGCCACACCACATCCATCAATCTGCTCTGCTCATGTATGAATGATGGCCGTTTGCTGTCGAGCTCCAAGGCTAATTATGCAGTACCTGTACTCAAGTAGTAACAATCCAACGCGAATCGGGAGAAAAATAAACTGAACAAGAGACACGAGCTCGTGACTCTTGAAAATGCGAAAGTAATAACACAAGATAATCAAACAAGATGGAACAACGGGAATCAGGTGCATGCTATAGTTTACACAGAGCTTGCTTGCTTATTATTATTGTAATCATTCGCATTGATCACAATACCCATTCAAAGTGGAGAGGGAGATTGTGCCGGGCACTTGGGATTGCAACGAGGGCATGCTACCCTGCACTCACTCCACGTATTGTAGCACGTCACTAGTTCCGGCAGGCAACAATAGCAGTCATGCGGCTCATCAACACAGTACCTCTTTTGGCAAAATACCAGCGTGACCTTGCTTGCATCTAGTGTTGTAGCATTACTCATTGTTCTTGCAGTTCTGACCTTCAGCAAGTGAGGACGACCCGCTGCGTCGGGAAGATTTTTTTCGTTAGCACATACATAGTGTACACGCACATAAATAGTTAAGGACGGTGAAAACAAGAGACGGTCAGCAAGATGTAACTTACCTAGTACTATTGTCGACGATGCAGCAAGGAACAGGATGATCATCATGCACCTGTCATTTATATTTTGCATCATGAATCAGACACAAGTCAGGTTGCAAGAAGAGGCGTACTGATTCTGATTGATGGCCGCACATAAATAGCATGTACTGGGTGGGGTTTATATACACATAGTATTAGTTAGTAGTACAACCAGAACATTAAATTTCTTCCAGTGAAGTGGAGTTCTCCTAGTGTTTCGTCATTCAATATTTGGTATGAATTGTCTATACCAAATGTCTCCAGGTGAGATTTTCATATGCTGGCTACTAGTAGTATTTTATTACTACTTGAAAATAATATAAGAATTCCACAACTTTATTAGTAGACTAATTGCAAAATTAATTCCATAAATGAAGGCTAATTTGCGAGGCGAATCTATTAGGCCTATTTAGTCTATGATTAGCAAATATGATGCTACAATAAACATATATTAATCATAAATTAATTTAGCTTAATAAATTCATCTCGCGATTTAGTCACGGCTTATATAATTAGTTTTATAACTAGTTAATATTTAATTGAGATCAGACATCCAATGTGACCTAGACTAAATTTTAGCAAGTAGATCCAAACACCCTACCTCTGCAATTCAATCATATCGATGGAACACCGATAACTCACCTACATTCATGGCAGCTCTAGATTTATTTTAACATCGTTTTATCTTCAAATGCATGTACTCCATCTATCCCAAAATAAAAGTCGTTCTCGCTTCCCAAGAAACCATTTTTTTTATTTTGACCAGTTATATGTAAAAGAATATTAATATTTGTAACACCTGATTAGTATAATTAGAGTAGCACCCTAAAATTTTCCTCTTTAGAAATAATGTAAAATGATTTAATTATGTATTTTGTGCTCATGAATACAGAGGAAAAGAATTTTTTTCATGAAATTAGGAGTTATCATGGTTTAGAAACATCTTTGTGCATACATGATGGTGCATAAGATTTACTATGGTGCTTGAACCGAGCAATTTATACGATAGTGCTTGAATCCGACAGATCTGGAGCTCTCAGTGTTGGCTTTGGAGCGCGTCGGACGCAGGTTGCGTCTGACACAAGTGCGTGCGGCCAACGCGGCGTTTGAACTGGGCGAGTTGTTGGCGTGCGCGGCTGGGCGAATGGCAGTGTGCCACGTGGCATCGGACAGAAGTCGACTCCATCCGACGGTGAGCGTTGGACAACGGCCAACGCTATTGGAGCTCTCTGGTCTCTCTCTGTGACGCGTCGAACGGAGGGTGGCTTGCGTCTGACGGTCGCTGGCTGTTTGCGCGACAACGGCTATTTTCAACGGTCGGCTGACATGGCGAGCTGTGGTTGGCTGAGGCATTGGATGGAGGGGCGTCGGACGGTGCGTGCGAGTGTCCGACGCTATGCTAACTTGCGTCTGACGGTGGCTCTCGAGAGGGACAACGGTTCCTTTAGCCTTGGGGCTATAAATTGACTTGTTGGCCAGCCTTGGCCAGCTACTAAGCACACTTGGCCCTTGGTGCTTGGAGAGCCCTCTATTCACTTGAGCTTGATAGCGTTTATCCGATCCAAGAGAGAGCGATTCCTAGTGTGTTGCATTGAGAGATTTCTTCGAATGGCACTAGGTGTTCGTGTTGTAAGCCGATGAGCATGTTACTCTTGGAGGTTACCACCTCATAGACGGCTTGGTGGCAAGAGACTCCATGGAAGCAAGCATGGATATTGTACGGTGCTCTGGAGGAGGATTTGTGAGGGGTTTTTGTGCTCACCCCGTGGCGATCGTGAAGAGTAACTCTAGTGGATTGCTCATGTAATTGAGTTGCCACACTTGTGCGTGTGGGTTCGCTTGCGGTGCCTTTGAGGAGGCGTCCCTTGAGGGGGATTGGCGTGGAGAGCCAAATACCGAAAGAACCACCCAAGGTGTTGGTCGACACAAGAGGACATAGCTTGGTGGCAACCAAGTGAACCTCGGTAAAAATCAACGTGTCATCTTGTCCCACACTTCCTGGTGGTTTACAATCTTCTTCACAAGCTTGAATTTACTTTCTTTGCATTCATACATAGGTTGTGTAGTTGCTCTTGTAATTAGTTGGCTTGTGTAGCTTGCTATTTACCTTCTTGCTTTGTAGCTAGAAGTAGAGTACCTTGCTTTGCTTAGCTTGTGTAGTTAAGTAAAGTTAAGCTCTTGGATTCGGCTTGTGTATCCTTATCCTTGAGCATCTAGTAAGCTTAGGTAGGTTTTGTGCTTTTGCACATTAGAATTGTGTAGGTGCACACCCGCTTGCCAAAGTACTAGTTGCTTAGGTTGCGTGACCTTGCAAGTTAGACTTGTTTAGTGTGCACTAACTAGATCGGCACCTTGTTTGCTTGTTTAGAATCTTTTACAAGGTGCATCTAGAGTCATAGATAAAGGGGTGAAGTCTTGGCTAGATCGATAGTTTTAATTCCGCATTGTTTTCGGTTAGCTAGTGCATTAAGTTTTAGAAAGGACTATTCACCACCCTCTAATCCGTCATCTCAACCTTACAGCTGCTTAGGTTCTACCTCGGCGTCGAAGTTCACCCGGACACTTTCGGGATCACGCTCAGACAAACCCACTATGTCGAGAGGATCTTGGAGCTTGGAGGCATGGAGGGCGCCAATCCGGCTGCTACTCAGCACGACCAAGGAGGTTGATCCTACTCACTACCGGCCCCCGATCGGCGTCCTGCGTTACCTCACTACAAGAAATATGTTATCTTTTGACATTTGATATATGTCATAATACCTGTAAAATATGTCATAGGTGACCATTTATGACACCAAGTTGACGAAAATCAAATGTCAAAAGATGAACGTCTATAATGACAACTTGTGACGTTTAAGTGTTCATGTCATAACATTATGACATTGGTTTTAGACGTCATAACCTCTTATGACATCTTCTTTTATGTCACAAGTTCTTTGATCTTGCAAGGTGGCCAATTCCATACAGCCCAATATTTATTTTGACATTATTCAAGACACACAACCACATAAGCAATATGGAATAACATATGTATGGCCAACAATATATTCCATTCATGACCAAATTTACAGGTTCACAAGTCATACATCAACATATTTATTACATTCATCACACACCCCTAACTAATTGTTCACCAAGTGACCTTAGTCACAAAAGTATCTCAAATAAAATAAACAGATGGAAATTTCACATCCCTATCTCACAAGTGACCTTTATCACCAAACTAATAGAACAACCGATGATGCTAGCTGCTAGTTATTCTTGGTGTCAGGAGCAAATGCTAGAACGTTTCCATATCCTTAGAACAAGTGACCTTAGAATGCTGGAATGTTTCCATATCCTGCAAACACAGAACATTTCAGAATGCAGCCATCATTTGTTGAAACAAATAAAATAGCCAAAGAACATTACATGTATACTGCTGGAAGAAATCAAGGAACAACAATATTTTCTACACTCTTAACATATATTTATGTATTTTTAGGAAATACACTAATTCATTGCAACAGTCTCAGTTTTTAGTACAGATTGTCTAGCATTAGTTAGCTCATATCGAAGTCTATGGAATATTGTCCATTTTTCATATTGGAGAAACGTATACAATACTGGACAATGGTCAATGGTTTGTTGCACATAACATTTTAGTTGCTGCATAGAACATTGACAAACACTTTGCTATTTTCTCAGAACCACTACTATGAACATCTTTTTAGATACTGAAAAGAACTCAACTGTTTATGCAAACAACAATCATTTTTGCATAGAACATGTGTAAAGAAATCAAGTAACAACAATTATTTCTCAGTCCTGCATATATTTAAGCATTTCCATGAAATACACCAATTGACATTAAACATTCTGACACTGGTTTCATAAAATCACAGCAAGTAAATACAACATGAGTAATGAAGTTCAAATATTTGCTCTAGTCAATGCTAAAAATGTAGTACATATTGATGAAGTCATAACAACATTTGATCATATGGTTCTTCATAGGTTTTGTTGGTCCTTACCTTGCCATATGAAGAGACAAGCAACTGAAGTGTTGTGATCTTGTCGCCAAGCATGTGGCTCCTCATACATGGTGTCTGCAAAGAGCAAACCAGAAGAGGAAAAAAATCAGAATTAGAAAACAAAAACAATTTAGGTTAAGCTGTGAAATTAGACATTTTGGTGGCAGTTTGACTAATTAAAAGTATGGGCAACAAGAAGAAATATTACAAAGAGGAAGACACTAACATTCATGTTTAGGAAAAAGAGACTGAATGTATGCTGCATAGAAGGCCTATTCTTAGACAAAATCAGTATACAGAACTTCATATCTGTAATAAACTATATACTGAACAAATAAATTAGTTACAGATTAACCTGCAGGAACTACTCCAAAGTTATCTCCAAAGGAGAGGAACATATTCAGTTACAGATTACTCCAAAGTTATCTCCAATGAACCTGCAGGAAACAAAGTTCATTTACAGAGAAAACAACCGATGGCTGCAGCACACCAAGGTTCCAAAATTGAAGGCAAAATTGCAGTAGAGGGCCACAATTGCAGTTGAATTTATAAAATTTTTAAGAGAACAACCGATGGCTGCAGCACAAGATGGCAAAGAAGACATCAAAGTTGATCATATCATAGTTCCTCAGCTATCCTGGATACAAAGTTGATCACATCATAGTTCCTCACCTATCCTGGATACAAGATTGTGGATTCTAACTAACACTGCACAAAACAGATCTGCCAGGTAATAATTTTTCAGGATTCCAACTAGTAATTTTGTTTTTCCAATCCTACTACCAACGGTTGCTTGCACATCTGTCATTGGAATTGATACAATTGAATTATGTTTTACACTACAATATATGAGCAGTCCATAATTCCTTGCAGATCAGCTGACCTCTGCTGCTCTACTTATATGGAACCACAAATGCCTACACTTCGTCAAAAGAGAATACGAATAAACAATCAACAATCTTCCCATTCGAACTAGCTTCTTGATTTCACAGATCTGCAATAGCTAATAAGCAATGTAAAAGGAGAACTTTATCGACATGAAAGAGAAAAGCTAGACAGATGCATGACCTGGTCCATACAGAAGAGCAGCAAGGAGCAGAGCCACACGGATGGACGAACTGCCACAGCTGCCGAGCGCTTGGACTCCCGTCGAGGAGGAGCTGAGGCCAAATCACCAGCCCTATAGATCTCCTCTCTTGACCACCTTGATAGGGGCGACGGGATGGTGTTGGACGCAATTCGGTAGGGCGACGGGCGAGCGGGAGGGCCACAGTGGGGCTGGGCGGCAGCGGTGCGGCCGGTGGGCGGAGGGACGCGGTGAGGGGCGCCGGGGCGGTGGATTAGGGTTGAGTAGGACGGGAGGAGGCGAACGGCGTGTGGGCGGCAGCAAAGGCAGGAGAGCGCCCACGCCAGGGAGCAGGAGGAGGAGCGAGGGAGGGGCGAACGACGCGTGGGAGGAGAGCGGGGGCAACACGTCGGAGGCTCGAGGTGGCGGCGGGGAAGTGGCCGGCAGCGAGAACGAGCGTCGCGAGGGAGGTGTGGGTGTGGGACATTTTCTTTTCTTTTTGGCCAGCGATTTGGAGTGTTTCCCACTGTGGCCTGCCAACGTCGCGAGGGAGGTGTGCGTGTGCATATGCACTGCGTGGATGATGCCTACACACAGCTTACACCGGCCCATTACGAAGAGCCCATGGATGGGCTCCGAGTTTGCGGGTTGCTCCCCAGAGACGATGCCTTCCTGCTCCTGCACAGGCTGCTACTCGTATGTGTACGCTGGTTTTAGTAATTTAGTCCCACCTCGATGCTTCAGCCAGCAATGAAGAAGCAAGTGGCCTATATGAGACTATGAAAGCCACTCCTGCAGTCGACGGGTGAATCATGTTGTGCCACATACAGCCATGCGGGTGTGGCACCACATATATTAGTATCAGTTTCAACTTCAATTTAATTTGATACTCAATATACTCAATTCAATATAAATTTAAAATTTATAAATAATATGAATATTTATCCATGTATATTATTTGGATATATCTGAAAAATGTCGGATATCTCGGTGTTTGGCGGTTATTGGACATATTGTATTTGTATATCCGTCATTTGTCTAAGGTATTCGGATTCGTATCCGATATCCGCAAAAGTGTCCGGATGTTCGGCAAAATTGTCCATATCAGTACATGGGGCCGTCCGGATTTATATCCGATATCCGCAAACGTGTCCGGATGTTCGGCAAAATTGTCCGTATCAGTATTTGGGGCCTTCGGACGGACGGATAATTATTCGATCCGTTTTCATCCCGACCTCCGTACCAATATTTGGGGCCTTTGGACAGACGGATAATTATTCGATCCATTTTCATCCCTACTTACCACATGCTCTAGGACATTTTCTATGACATAAACTTGTTTTTGTCATAAGTTTTTCATGCCTGCAAAACAAATGTCATAAACTCACCGATTTAGTGACATTTTGATCGAGATGTCATGCCTTAAATGTCACAAGATGACACATTTTTTGTAGTGCCTAGTACATACTCGACCTGATCCGGCGTACTCTGTCGGCTTTGTCGCAGATTCATGGAGCATCCTACCCTGGAGCACATTGCTGCTGTCATGCGTATACTCGATACATTGCTGGGACTCTAGACTACAGGCTCCACTTCACTAGAGCTCCGCACAAAGCTCGCTTCATTTGCTACTGCGGATGTGATCTCGGGCGGTGATGTTGATATAAGCAAGAGAACGAGCGGAATTCTCTTCTTCCTCGGCTAATGCTTGGTCAGTTGGTAGTTGTCGGCACAAAAATGTGACAGGGGTCAGTCCTCGCATCGGGATGCTACACTCTCGCAAGCTAGACAGACCAAGGCTCACGTTCCTCAGTCCCCGCGGCTACCTCCAGCAGTCGATCCGGTTGGAGTCAGGGCGTACCAGTCAATTTGACCCTGTAATTGACAAGGAGAAAAAGAATAGTCAAATTATGGAACCTGTCGACTTGATTCCAGACAGTTCCGAGTGTATGGCTAAATAGCCGATTAGATTAGGACAATGACTAGAGAGTCAAGATCCATTATGCATGTAAAATGATACAATGGTAAATAAATCATGCATTAAATAAAGCAGTTAATCATGTTATGATCGAATGAATAATTATGGAATTAAATCTAGACATGATACATGCTAAAAGAAGTAATAGACATGCTGAATTGGCTGTCTGAATACACATGCAAGCACAAAACCGTTAGCCGATTCAGTCTATCTAATACAGAAAAAGTGTGAAATCCTACACGTGTGCAATGACATGAACAAACCTAATGAATCTACCAAACCCATGAATTTGAAACCCGTTGACTAAGTAATCATTGGGCCAAGTCTCGTCCAAGCAAGCTTGATAAACTAAATAGATCTAAGCGTATCCATTGCAAACAATGATATGGTTGAAGCTCTGGTGAATCGGCTAAATTAACCGATACCGACGTGAGAACGAACTAAGTGCATAAACAACCTTACATCAAAACCTACTAATGCAATCTACTTCGGTGAGATCGACGACTGAACCCGCTGCAACCACCTAGATAGATTAAATCATTAAGCTCTAGCACAAAGCCATTTACACCCTAGAACGCGCACACGTCACGAACAAGATTGATAAGATTTGGCTAATGCAAGCACGAGACCGATCATCGTGACAAAAGATCTAAATGACATAAGCATGGATGATAATCGAATCTAAAAGATATAAGCCAAATCTACCAATCTTAATTTAGGCAAAAGATGTGTTAAAAGTAAATAACAAATAGATCTAACCATATCGGTAACTTGATGAATCTACCAGGATGTCAAACCTAATAGAGCCGATAACTAGCAAAGGATAACTTGATGAATCTATTGGATTTGCCAAATCCAACAGAGCCGATAACTAGCGTGCATTAACCCATACAACAGGAGGTCGAACCGGCCCTGTCAAGTTGTTGGCGGTTCTTATTGCAAATTTTATACCGCCAACTACAAGTCAAGAAGGGAGGATTATGTATTTTTATACTCATATACTTATGCTATTAACCTAGTTCCACTTGTACTGGAAGATTTTACACTATGCAGATTATATACCAAAGTGCAAAGAATAAACCAGCAGAAAGACGCTTTCCAGAGAAGCGTAAAGTCAACCAAAAGAGGGAAATTCCACTTCGGGGTCAAATCGGGCCAAACCCACATCAACATAGAGGCCCAGGCCCAACTAGCAACCGACCAACCAAAGGCGGTCGGGGGGAGGTGTTGCCCGGGGACGATCGGCCAAGGTGGGCCGATCGCCCCCCCCACGTGGCATCCTGTGATACACTTGCTCGTGTCGGTACATTCAATACCCAGGAGGACGGTGCGCGCTGGATTTCAGAATATTCCTCCCGGAACCGCCTATTCCAAGCTATAAAAGGAGGGGGAGAGCTCACACTCACACACACCACATTTTGGAGCTTCACTCTCTTCCTCACTCTCTTGTTTTAGTATAGCCACTTAGTCATTTTTGGAGCAAGGTTGAGCTATCAAGGAGGGCTTGTCTCCTTGGAAGGAGGGCTACTCTTGGTAATATTTCAATATGAGTTCTTCCTTACTCAAGTTCCTTTTTCATATATATAGTCTTATGCTAGAACTAGAGTATAGTTGTGATCATGGTATATTCCAGGATTATGAACTAGTCTATAGTTCATATGAGAATTGTTCGTCATGTTCATATGCGCTCATAGTTGTTCATATGTTTTGCATAGCTAGAGATGATGATAGAAATGGAGTAATGGTTTGTAGTACCTTCGGGTTTGCCTTTGTCTTAGCTCGGCCATCCGTAGGGTGGGAGTCCATGGGGGACTTAGGTAGCTCCTTAGTATGCGGACGTGGTGTCCGGATGCGAGGGAACCTACAGATATGACGACATGCCACGATTGAGGGGTAGACGGCAGGTGGTTGACAGCCCTGTCCGTCCCTCGTATCCCCCACGTTCGTATGTTGTGTAGGAGTTCGTAAATGCCTCACTCGGCTGGCAGACCTGCTGCTGGGGTCTCCCCTTACTCTTGACTTTGACCTATCTTCTGACGTGTACAACATATGACGTTAGCTGTTCTATGCACAACTATACAGGATCCACCTGCTCCACTTAGGGTATTCTTTTATTCTTTATTCTTATTTCTTCTATCTGTTTATTTATCCTTGAGGTTGCTCCGTGTGTGTGTCCACTATCTACAAATCATATATTATTTTACCCCTGTGTAGCAAGCTGGATTATTTCTATGACTGATGTTATAAACCAATATCCATGCTAGAGCACTCCAATCATCCCATGCCTTCCTTTGGGAAATTATAAATATGATACCCTGATAATACTTCCGGGTGAAATGCTACTTCGATAGATCCGTGCGCTTACGGATATTATCTCTAAAAGGTTAAGATCTATCATGGCGTTTCCTAGCGTAGTTGCTAGAGGTAGACTATCTGTCTATCTTTAGTAGACGTGCTAAGAAATGCCAACACAAGTGCTAACACAAACCATGGCACGCATGATACTAGATAAGAGATCGAACCGGCCAAATCTAGCGTGAACACGTAGCCGACTACCGTAGATGTGCCATAGGAGGTCGAACCGGCCCTATTTTGCAATGTACAATAGCCACCCTTATAGATGCATCGAAAAGAGGTCGAACCGGCCCGATCTAAACATAAGTAAAAGCTTTTCTAATGATACTTACAGCAAGCGAGAGGTCAAACCAGCCAAGCCAGATGCAAATACGACGAAATTCTAAGAAACTAAGGGTTTGATGGCGCGGGGGCCAAAAAGGGTTGTTTGTTTGATTGATTGAATGTTGGATCCTTTACAATGTGCGGGGGCTTACATATTTATACCCTGGGCTTGACAAAGTTCTATTCTGATACGACTCGCTAATTTATAAGGTAAATAAACTAAGAAAAACAATTATCTCAACTGATATCTTGGGCTCCACTATTCCCTTGTCGTGGAGCCTCCGTGTCTTTGCTCAATCTTCCATAGCCGATTCTGGCCTTCTCTCTTACAGGATAATCGATTCTCTGAACCCATTTTGCTCATTCCGACCATCATCGTCTCTTGAACCTTCAAAAGAATTTCCTTCGTAGCCTTTTTACCTGCCGGTCAAATTTTTGGTGCAAACAGTAGTCCATCAAGCAGAAGATTGTGGCACTCTCCAAATGTGAGGCAGAGTATGTGGCCACATCAACTGCAACTACTCAAGCCATGTGGTTGTCAAGGTTGCTGGCTGAGTTGCTTGGCTCTTGGCAAGACCAAGTTTGAAGAGCTTAGAAGAAGGATTGGCCTGGAAGAAGTTACAGTAAAAGGAAGCAACACCAAGGGGGAGAATTGATAGCAGTTGGTCTTGTTCAGTCTAGTTAGCCATCTACTTTGCTTTCAGTTTTTGCTTTACTGTCATTAGCTTAGCTGTTAAGTATGGTTGTAAGGCTTGCGTTGGCAGTCAAGAAGGATTAGGAATCAAATTATCTGCTTTTAGGCAGTTAGCATACTCCCGTGGGGTAACCCTTGCCTATATGAGCAAAGGGTGGGGAGCATCCCTGTACAATTCAAGGACTTGCACTTTCAGATTCAATAGAAGGCTGCTAAGCTAAGTTATCCGTGTCTATCACCTGTGTTCTTATGCCAACATCTATTTGGGTGAGAGCAAGGCACTCGGTTTAGTCGCGATTCAAAGGTCTAGAGCAGGACAACATTCGAGGTTGACATGGTTAAGAAAAGGCGATACAAATACTAGATATTTTCATTTACATGTAAATGCGAGGAGGAGGAAAACCTTCATCCCCTCTCTCACAACACGGCACGGAACAGTGGTGAGACAAGAGGACAAATCCGGGTTGGTTCACTCGCACTTCAAGCAGATCTTGGGGACTCCGGTGCAAAGAACGAAAGCCATCAACTGGCAGGAGTTGGGATATGTACCACATGGACTAGAAGATTTGGATGTGCCGTTTACACAGGAAGAAATTGAAGCAATTGTTAAAGAAATGCCTTCAGAGAAAGCGCCAGGACCGGACGGCTTCATTGGCATTTTTTACAAAAAAATGCTGGACAATAATAAAGGAAGACTTAACACAGGCAATATAGAGCTTCTACAACCATAGAACAGCAAGACTTAACCTCATAAACGAAGCGAACATTGTCCTCCTCCCAAAGAATCAAATGGCGGTGACCGTGTCGGATTATAGACCCATAAGCTTGATCAACAGTGTGACAAAGATAATCACGAAACTGCTTGCAAATCGGCTGGCACCACATTTTGATACAATTGTTTCGCATGCCCAGAATGCATTCATAAAAAAGAGGTGCATCCACGATAATTTCCTTTATGCACAAAGGGTCATACAGCTTCTACACCGGAAAAAAACATCAGCACTCTTCATCAAGGTAGATATTTCAAAAGCGTTTGACTCAATTGGTTGGGCGTTCCTCCTTGAGACAATGCAAGCCCTGGGTTTCAGTTTAAAATGGAGGGATTGGGTAGCCTCTCTGCTGGGTTCGGCGGCCTCAAAAGTTTTAGTTAATGGAAAGCCAATGGAAACTATTAAGCACGCAAGAGGACTACGCCAGGGGGACCCCCTATCGCCGATGTTGTTCATACTGGGGATTGACCCTCTACAACGCATCATACAATGGGTTGAACAGAGGGGAAGACTGAAGAAGATACTCCCCAATGCAGCACGACTGAGGTGCTCACTCTATGCAGACGATGCAGCTCTCTTCACTTGTCCGACTAGTGATGAGCTAGATAATCTACTAAAGATCCTGAACTTCTTTGGAGAGTGCTCAGGGCTGAAGATAAACACTGCAAAGACGGAGATTTATCCTATTCGTACTCAACAAGATACGGTCACCACCATTCTACAGAACTTCCCCGGGAAAATTTGTAAATTCCTAGGAAAATATCTAGGGCTTCCATTACACACAAGACCATTACACACAAGAAAGTTGTGAAGGATCATGGTGCAGCCACTGCTAGACAAGGTTGGGGCGAGATTGCCAAGGTGGAAAGGGAGGTTGCTTTCATCGATGGGTAGAGAGACTTTGGTAAAAACAGTTCTGTCATCTCAACCGATTTATCACCTAACAGTTTTCCCGGAACAAAAATGGCTAATCCAGAAAATTGATAGAATCAGAAGGAACTTTCCTGGTGGGGAGCGTATGCTATGGAAACCAGATTCTCGTGAAAACTATGGAAACTCGCACGTGGATCGTTGGATCTAAATCCGATGGATATGGCTAATCTCTCTTTTTTTGCAAAATAACCCCGGTGACGGATGAGTGGATCGTTGGATCTAAATCTGGGGTTTATTTTGCAAAAAAGAGAGATTAGCCATATCCATTGGATTTAGATCCAACGATCCACGTGTGAGTTTCCATAGTTTTCACGGGAACCTAGTTTCCATAGCATACGCTCCCTTCCTGGTGAGGGGACACACCAGACAAAGTGAGTGGTGGACACTCTTTAGTGAACTGGCCAACAACATGCCGTCCTAAGAAGAAAGGGGGCCTTGGGATATTGGAGTTAGAAAGATTTTCAAGAGCCCTAGGACGTGAGGTGGATGTGGTTCAAATGGAAACATAAAGACAGAGCTTGGAGTGGACTTGACGTTCCTTGCGATGCGCGTGATTGGGACCTTTTCAACGCATCAACAGTGGTGACGATTGGAGATGGCAGAACAGCATCGTTCTGGACCTCCCCATGGTTTGATGGGGTGGCTCCGAAGGCAATAGCACCCACACTTTTCCTGAAATCCAAGAGGAAAAAACTTACAGTTCGACAAGCATTATTAACCCAAAGATGGATTGCAAATATTCTACCAATAAGATCGGCAAAAGAAATGGTAATGCTCCTGGTGGGACGTTCGATGCGTCGAACACTGCTTCGTGGGCCGCGTGGGCACGGGGCCCAGACGCTGGACGACGTGCGCTCCACCTTATCCCGTCTCTTCCTCGTGCGCTCCGCCCGTCCAGTCGTTCTCCACCGTCTCCCACCTGTCCACTCCCGTCTTCTCGCTTCGCCGTCGACGTCCTCTCTCCCTCCCCCGCCGGTCTGCAAGCGCAGGGACGAGTAGCACCCACCGGCGCACGCGCTCTTCGCGCCGCCATCTCCCTTGCTCGCCTCCCCCTTCCTCCCTCCTCCTCGCGACCCCGACGAGCAGCGGCGGCGAGCGAGGTTCTCCACCGGGCTTCTTCCTCCGGAGGAGAGGGAGCACCTCCATCAGCCCCGACGGACGGAGCACCTCCATCACCCCGATGAGCAGCGGTGGCGGCGAGCGAGGTTCTCCACCAGGCTTTCTTCAATCCTCTCCTCGCGAGTTGCTGTGGAGGCGGAGCATGCTCCACAGAGCTCAACGTCCGTGGATCCGCCAGATCCCGGCGATGGTGGATGTGGATCTGGCGGATCTAGCGGCGGCGGCCATCGGCCCCGCCGAATCCGGCGATGGAGGCTGTTTCAGGTAGCTCTGCTCCTCCCTCTTCACTTTGCCTCCTTCCTCCTGATGTTTCACACTGTTCCGGCCGGCCGTTTCAATATGTTCTGGTGATCTGTTTCAACGCGTTGGGGCGAGCTGTTTCATCCTCTCTCTTCTCCTTCTCTGCTGTTGTACCTTCTGTACTTTGTTTGTTTCAATTCGTCTTATGTGTTTGTTTCAGATTGTTTACTTATGTTGTTTCATTTCGCGTTCTATGTTTTTGTCTCAACACTGGGTTTGTTTGCATGTTGTCTCACACAGATTGAGTCTTTTTTCATTTCTGTTGTTTCTTTATGTCTTTTTTCACGTGTTTCAATTCCTTTTTTGTTTCATTTTGTGTTTTCGTTTTTATTTCAGTTTTTTGTTTCTGTAACTTTTTCAATTTTGTTTCAAATCTTTTTTCCCTGTTGTTTCATTTTTTTCTCAAATTTATTTCAACTGTTTTCATCTCTTTGTTTCAACTTGTATTCATCTTTGTTTCGGTTTGTTTCAAAATCTTTTTTCCCTGTTGTTTCATTTTTTCCTCAAATTTGTTTTAACTTTTTTCATCTCTTTGTTTCAACTTGTATTCATCTTTGTTTCGGTTTTTCCAGCAGGCATGCCGGCCATGGTGGGCGGCGGCGGCGGACTGGTGTGCACGGCGGAGCGCAGGCCGTGGGTGTGCCCCGTGTGTGTGGGTGTGCCCCGCGTGTGTGTTGGGGGCGGAGGTGTGGCGCTGCGTGTGCCCGTGTGCATGTGTGCCCCGCACAACGGTGTGCGTGTGGGGGGTGGGGGGGCGGAGGTGGGCCGCTCGCTCCGTACTGGGCCGCGCGGTAGGAGCGTTCGATGATCGAACATTCGAGCGCTAGTCGCTCCCCAAAAGAAATTCATGAATACGTTGAAATATGGGAAAGAGTAGGGAACTTGCAACTGCAAGAAAATGTGGACGATACAATTAGATGGAGATGGACCCAGGATGGCGAGTATTCATCTAGTAGTGCTTATCAAATTCAATTCGAAGGAACATTCTGCAAACTGAGAATCACACCTTTGTGGAGAGCATTTGCAGAACCAAAGTGTAAGTTTTTTGCATGGACGCTGATGCATAAGAAAATTTTAACGGCGGACAACCTGGCGAGGAGACATTGGCCACATGACCCCATTTGCAAGCTTTGCCACACCCAATCGGAGACAACAACACATCTGTGCCTTGACTGTCCTTTCACAAAGCAAGTCTGGGAGCAGATTAAGAGCTGGTTTAACCTTTCAGTTTGTAACACCATGCGTATGTCAGGATCTATTCATAAGTTCTGGAGGAAGTGCCGTATGCTAATCCCGCGCAACGATAGACGGAGCTTCGATGGCATAATTATCTACCTGTGGTGGCATGTTTGGAAGGAAAGAAATAGAAGGACTTTTCAGAATAAAGGTCTGCAGGTGCTGCAGGTAGCTCAACTTTGTAGAGATGAAATCAAAAGCTTCCAGTTTGCTAGGAACCAAGCGGTTATGGTTCAGTAGGAGTAGTCCTCCTAGTTTCTTTTGCAAAGTTGTCGCTGGCTTTTTTCGGGTAGTTTTTCAGCTTCTCTTCTGTTCTGTAAATAGGTGGAGTAGTAGTGGTAGCAAGAGTAGCGAGGGGTGAAAGTTGTAAACTATCTTTTCTTTTTTCTTCGTCTAATAAAAATCGGCAAGGTTCCTTGCCTCTTTCTAAAAATATTTGGGTGGCTGCTTCTGTTTCAGGGTTACAGATGATGGGCTGCAGACGTGCGCCCATCTGGAGACCCAACTTGCCTCTTCTTTTGGCTTTAAAGTCTGCACAGGAGTTCCGCCAATGCCTCCTATCTTAGGTACGATTTTTAGCTAGGTTAGTTCACTTTATTTTTATTTACTGTACATTTCCATGAATTATCCTTTAGCATTTATTTTGCGGTCCTCATCCTCGGCCCTGTTTTTTAATTGATTGGGAAAATAGTTGAATTTTGACATTTTATATGAAAATCATTGGGGGAAGCTTTGCTGAATTAATTATTCTCATTTGATCTTTTTTGCATGCAGAGAAGCATATGAATCTTGTGTACGTGAAGTCTGTGAGAGCTTCCTAGGTCCTCCAGTGGGCATGGTTGGTTCGGCATCACCTTCTGAACCCAAAAATCTAGCGTGGGATCCTGATGTTCTTGTAAGTCTCATTTTCCTTGGCCATTTGCATACTAGACTCGTCCGGTTACAATTTTGTCCCAGAGAAACAAAAGACTTTCTGTTTGTCACGAGTGTGTCTTTTCTAGATAACCATGAGGGTGCACGGACGCTTGTTTAATCGACCCCCACTTATGCCTCCGGTCGGCAGAATAGCGCCGACGCGCGTTGGTGGACGAGCGTCGGAGATATGATGGTACAGACGCTTGTTGGTTAAGTCGTCTCTAACTAGCTGGTGAATAAATCAACTTTTCACATAGTGGTGCATGACCTATAAATAGTAGGTACTCAAGCGTGTCTGGTTTTGTGCTCAGGCAGGTTTGCCTGCCAGTGGCAGAGCTAGGCATCAATTCCAGTATGTCTGATTTGGTTGCCTGGCGGGACAGATCGGGAACCAAACAGGCCCGGTTCTCATATTTCCCACGTAGTTGACATGATGTTCCAGTCTATAATATAATATATGGCAATTCTACAGGGAATGAAGAAGCACAAACTTCTTAAGGAAGATATTCTTCCTTCGATGGCATCAAACCGGAAGGTACAACGGCTGCTCAACAAGTTCATGGACCTCCTCTCAGAGTATATATGAAACTGTAGAGACCAAAGCAGACCCAATGGATATCACCCTGACACCGCAACCCGGAACAGAAGCTAATGACAAGGTGATGACCTCGTAGCTGCCCTTGACATGCTCAGTACAGTTCCTGTCTTCCTGAAGACTCACTGACCCCCATGGGTAGGTATGTAGGGTAGTTTGGAGCAGATAGAGAGAGTCTATTTGAGAAGTGCTAGAAGACTCAGTTAGTTGTGCACGTACCTGGTAGATTGTTTTATTAAGCGTTGAGTGTAATCGTAGAAATGGAAGCGAGGTCGCCTGGTGATTACTGTGTATCAGCAATCTGTAAAAGGCTGGATAAACTGGTATCCTTTTTGTTCCGAGGCTGTGTTTATATTTTATAGAAACAGGTATTGTAATGACTCTTTTTCGTACCAAGTTAGAAGGTACTCCCTCTGTACCATCGAACCAATCTGGATAATAGTATGTCCTGTAATTAATTTTGAAAACAAATGTAGCCATTGTTAGAGGAAAACAACAAGAGAATTTTACTAAGGATTTTACTAACGATCTATTTATATAGGAGTAATGACAGGAGAATTTCACTAAGGATCCAACAGCTTGGTTAGCTTTTTTTATGATGAGTCATGACACATGAGTACATAAAAGAAATGAGATATTTTAAGAATCCCAAGTTGGTGCTAAACAATCTGGGAACATTAACCTACAGAGCAAGAAAAGCATTGTCTGATAAAGATTTAGCAGCGGTCTCTCTTTTTTTTGTTTAGGCTGTACAGTGCAGGAAAGTAGAGTCTTCACATATATCTTTGCATGCGTAATACAACACTAACTAATTGACCAGCTTATCTAGAAGAAATAAAATTCGAGAGAACCTCTAGTTTTTAATTCTTCAGTGTAGAATCTAGTAAAATATAAGCATAAATATAATGTGACAAAAAATAAACTAGTGCTAATGTAAACCAAGAAAAGGAGGAAATCGTGTCATCAGTTCACTAATAGAAGCCAATACATATTATGAAAAAAAAAAAGAGAACTACGAGGGAATAAAACATACGCTATTATGGTAAATAATTGTCTATTATGAAAAAAAGCCAAACTCCACAGAGATCTTAGGTACGTTAGTCTAATACTTTTTCTAAAAATATTAAAAATATACAACTTTTAGAATCTTATCCGGATGGGAGTTATGTACTTAAAATTCAAATGTATTATTGTTCGGTGAGATAGTACTACAATCCTAAGAGGAATAGCTAGCTGTGATCCGTGGTAGGAGTCCGTGATTTGGCACGGCTAGGTTGTGTGTACGATAGGAAGAACTCATAGTGTACAATGGCAAGTGGCTCACTAGTAGAGAACGGACTTTCGAACCTCAGCTTTAGTCCTGACCATTTTCTGGCCCGGGACTAAAGCATGAGTTAGTCCCGGTTGCTGTCCCCAACTGGGATTAAATCCCGCGCCCAACGCCTTGTCGGGACACATTTAGTCTCGGCTGTTTCTATTTATCCCGGTTGGTAAGCCCAACCGGAACTAGATAGTTAGCCTAAAGTCCCGGTTGGAGCAACAAACCGGGACTAAATGGCCCACTATATATACATAGAACTAGCACTGCTCCCCGGCCGGGGACATCAAAAATTCATTTGCTCCATCCTGTTCTTGCTTGGTGGAGCGAGTTCTTCCACTTCTTCACCGTCGTCGGCTACATCTTGTTCAAAAGGTTAGCAACTTTTTGTGTATTCTAATATTTCAATGGTAAATAGTGTAGATCATTCCATAGTTAGTCAATATAAGCTTAGTAATATGTTGTTTTTAGATTGAGAACAAGATGATGAGTTTATATGCATGTGCATATCTAGATCTTGACACATTATTATTATATATATGTATGGTATAGGCTAGAGCATTCCATATAGTTAGGCTATATTCTATGGTATATTCTACGGTTACATAATATGTTTAGGATTATGATTTTATTTAGATTGAGAACAACAAGGTAGATGGTGAATTATTTTTCTTCTGACACATTATTATTTCGTCACACTCAGTGTAGTTGGTGAAGTCGAGCGGAAACAATTTCACTTGCGGCCGCCGATTTATAGCAATGGCTCCCGCATATTTCTTTGGTATTCATACTTCTCTAATATTCGATATATATACCTTGTATGCATTCGATTATTTAGGATCACTTTACTTACTGAGGTGGTATTTTTGTGCCTATATATTATGGTTGAATTTTATCTATCAGGTTTCATGAACAACGGACCTCCCCTTCCGCCACCACAGCAGTCTGGTTTCCACCAAGGAGATGCGCCATTCGCTCCTGATGTGGTTGCTCCGAGATTCCCTCTGCCAATAATTGTATGAAATATTTTTACAACATCTTTTTTATGATAATAAATAAGTATAGTTAGTTTATTAATTTTATTGTTGCATTGCATTTGTACGTTGAAGTGGGTTCCCCTAGCAGATTGGCTGTAGGATGCACTTAACTTGCTGCATGCCGAGCACTTCTAGGTGGACACGAGACCTATTCCTAATACTCGTCAATGGCAGTGTGCAATTAGTTTCACCATTCCTTCGAGGAGCCCAATGCAAAATGCTCCCCCGAACATTATTCGTCGTCCGGGGGGTCCATGCATATCCAGGAGGAGCGCCAAAGTTCACACCATCAAACAGTGTTTAGAATCACTTCGACAAGTTGGGTACAATATACCTGATTTCTCGTAGTTCAAGGAGCTATTCTTGCGTTACACTGGTTACACTGTTCCGGCAATAAGCGAATGGCACGCGCAGAACAACACTCTTGATGTGGTAAAAACCATCATACATATATATTAACAATTGAGTTGTCCATAATATTTATTTAATAATATTTTCTTTCTTTTCACCACTTGTAGATTATGCTCCAGGATGTTACCCATGCTTCATGTGCCTTGATGCCCATTCTAGATACAGCTACTTGTTGACACAAAATGTAGTGCACTGTGCCTCACACACAGCAAGCCGGAAAGCGTGGCTTCAATCGGGTACCCGGACGGTTTGGAATCCGAAGGCGTGCCAGTCGGTTTGACCTGTAAACCAACAAGGTATAAAACTGTGAGAACAAAACTGGAATATGCCGGGTGAGACCAGACAGTTCCATATTTACAGCCCTGAAGCCACTTACGATGACATACAGCTATAGAAGCTGTCTGCCAAGCATGTTTATAGAGTCATTCGGCTAAATGAAAGCATGTAAAAGCATTGATTGCCGAATACATATGTAAAAGAAGACATGTTTGTTGAAAAGTGATCATCATATATTTATCTAAAGGGAGCGTATGCTATGGAAACCAGGTTCCCGTGGAAACTATGGAAACTCGCACGTGGATCGTTGGATCTAAATCCGATGGATATGGCTAATCTCTCTTTTTTGCAAAATAAACCTGGTGACAGATGAGTGGATCGTTGGATCTAAATCTAGGGTTTATTTTGCAAAAAAGAGAGATTAGCCATAGCCATCGGATTTAGATCTAACGATCCACATGCGAGTTTCCATAGTTTCCACGGGAACCTGGTTTCCATAGCATACGCTCCCATATCTAAAATGTGAAACTCTAGACCAATGACACCATCAAGACATAATAAATTACAAGCAGGTAACTCGTAAATATAAATCTATTAAAATAACACATGCATAGGCTAATCCAATTAGTCTCGCGCACGTCTAACCTTCATAAACCCGTCGAGCATAAACCCTAAGCAAGTTAATCCACCGCATGATACCGCTTGCTACGAATCTACGCCACTTCTTACAACTAGATCAATCCACCGCATGATACAATCTAACAATAAGAAGCTAAAAGCATGCATATATCTAAACAGATCTATAAATATTCGTTACTCGTGTAGGCACAACCATATTCGGCAAGATTGTCGAATTGGGGTCCATGAAGAAGGAACAAGACAAGCTAACACGACCTAAACCTAACAAAACCTGTATCTGCCGCACGACACCTAGTCTCATTAAGCCTAAATACGCTATAACGTGCATGAACTCGCAACATGTAACAATCTAGATCGATCTTAACTCGGCTACATAGGCATGCGACCTATCTATCATGATTTGAAACAAATCTACCAAGAGCTGAAACATATCGATCTAGACTGGGCAAAAGAGTGTTACAAATAATAACAAAACATTAAAGATCATGCAACACGTGATAACTTAATGAATCAAATAGATCTTGCCAAATCTAATAGAGCCGATAACTATCTCGCTTACACTAAGCTATCAAGCGGACGCCTACCGCACGGCCATCTAGTCGAGATAAACAAAGCATAAGCAAAGACTTCCTGTTGTCAAGCAGACGCCTGCCGCACGGCCATCCAGTCGAGACAAACAAGACTACTTGCACCATGATCTAAATCCACCGCATGATACTAGATATGATAGCAAGGTTGTCGGTACTTACGGAGGTCGACGGATCGATGATTCCTCTCGAAGAACTCGACGACACGACGAAAAGGACTCGAAACGTGGCACGGGGCCGGTCGTATTGATTTGATTGTGTATATCTTTTCTACAATGGTCGGGGATTTATATTTATACCCCGAGGCTTAGCACCTATCGTGCTTGAAAATATCTAAAAAGGAAATATAAAATACGTAGACTCTATCTCCTTTCCCGTAGAGCCTTGCTAATGAAGTTTCTCCGTCGGCGCGGCCTCTCTGATCATGACGCGTATACCTCTTGGATCCTTGTTGCTTCCGTATACTTCACGGGAGGAGCACCGGCCACCTGTACAACAATATTCGGCCATGTACATGGATTAGCCGAACGTGCAAATCTGGGTACTCACGTATGCAAGCACGTCTCTAGTCTTCTAGCTTTTCCTTGCTTCACGTGACGGATTCTCGGAAATTAAGATTCCCAAATATATTAGGCATATATTCCAGCCGTATATGGATGATCCTTTCCTTTTGTTAATTTAAGAAACACAAAACCGGCCACACGTCTTCCCCGCCTTTCGGGAACAAGGTCATCAAAGCTGCATGTATATGCCGACCCGTATAGCTAATTGATCACGTGAACTAGTCCTTCCGTATTGCCAAAGCTGATAAAGCCAAATGTGCTAATTGGCCATCAATGCAAACATCCTCAATGGTTGGTCTCAAATTATAGAATATCTTCTTGTCACTGGTATTTTTCGGCTGTCCAAATTTTGTTTCCCGAATGGAGTCATCGCCCTGCGAAATAGCCGACCGCACGGACACTTGCCGAAACTCTGAGAAGTAACCGACCGCTTACTTGTTTGCCGAATGCTCGCTCGCTGCAAACCGGTCCACCTGTCATCTTCTCAATGTTGACCAAAATTCGGTGTTAACACAGGCCCCCTAGTTCGGAGTATGAATTTCATGCTTCGAACTATTTTAATCTGGCCTTCTTCAAAAAGCCGAGAAATCCACCAGCAACAATAGCATGCTCTCACCACATTTCCACAATTTTACCTGTAAAGAAATAAACTCCCAATACATGTGGAAATAGGTTAGTAGCAAATGTATACGTACACAAATATTATAGTTTTCTCCATTTGTTGTTGATCAGGAGATGCTACAATGCCAACTACATCTCAAGAGTATCAGGTTTATAACTAAGATTTCTCTTGAACTTGAATAAAATGGTACTCTACTCATCCATCTATCTCCTCAACCATGGGGCTTATAATTCTCACTAAGTCGAGCAATTGCAAAACAGAATAGTTACAGAGCCTGCTTATCTTTTATCCTTTGATCACTTTTATTCCGGAGTTTTATGTTTTATAACTTAGTTCTGGCGGACACGTGTCCGTCATTTTTATTTCTGAGTTTCTCTCTTTAGAAAATCATACCATATATTTTGCAAAGTCAAAACCGAACCATAAGGAGATACAAGGCATATGCTCAGACCAAGAATTTGTTAGCTTTGATCAAAATTATTTTCCTGCACACATATTCCTTCCAATCATCTTAAAACTTATGAGGCTACTGTCACACCCATTCCATGGTTATTATTTTTATAAACCACGCCGAGTTCATCCCTAAGTGCAATGGGAAGCTGTCTCGTCACGAGTGGTTTTGGACTTTACTACAAGGTTCAAGTTCATCCCTCAGTGCAATGGGAAGCCGTCTTGATACCTTGACGTGGGACAGTAAGGTCAAATCGACATATTTTGTATATTTTTATTTTCTTTTTGCCTCATAAATTTTAATCAAGGAAGAAATATAGGTACGAGACATTTAGTGTAAATGAATTTTGATCTTGAGCATATGACTACACTGATGGTTACAATAGTTCGACAAAACTCAACATGATAGTTTTATTAGTTGAATTTACTTTAGAAAATTCATCCGGATCTTAAGTTTTCTCAGAACAATGTCATAGCAAACTCTATTTCCATTCTTATCCCACAACCACTTTAAACAAAGTTTGAAACTTTATGCAACCCACAGGCTTCAAAGACTTCAAGACAAATATTACAACCACTAAATCCAAGTCTAAAAGAAATCAAAGGTATAAACTAGACACAGATGAAACATAAAACAGAGCATCTATTCATCATTTCAACAATGGATAAACCAAAACATTTATAGCACATATTTGTAGAGTGGAGTAGATATAATGCCAACAGTTTCATCCTTTTAATATTTTCAATTTAAACTCTGAAACTGGGGGAGTAAGGGTAGAATTACACAAACCACCGTTGAAGATGGAGGAACCAATGGAAGTCATTCGCCGTGTTCTTCTTCATGATGAATCGCTTGACGTTGCCCAATGTGTGTCTGTGGCGAGTCCAGGCCCCCCGAGCCAGAGCCAATGTTGAAGCTTGAGACATCGAGCGTGTTTTCTTCAAGGGTCTTCTCCACAATTAGTTCCTCACATATACATGTATGTCCCCTTATTCCAGGCCGATAAAGATGATGAAGATGCTGATGATTTATTATCTTAAAATCGGCCGTTGCAATTTGAGGCTTGGATTGGACGTAGTTTGACATTAGTGACTCCTTCTCTGATGTTTATTCCTTCTCCCCATTGCTGCTTGTATTCTCCTAATGCAAGTTTAGGTAGCATAATCTTCAATTGTCCTCCATGATTTGACTTAGCACATTCTACCATTGGAACGAGGCAAGCTGAATAAATGCAGTCGGTCTTGGGGCTTGACTTATTTTGAACAAAGATGTAATCAGCCTTGACGCCACATGCTATAGCATTCACGTGCAGCCGGACCGACTTCTTTTGATTCCTGTACTGTTGCTATATCTAGGTAGGGAAAGTACTCATGCTTTGGTATATCCACCGGTTGCTTCATGTCAACATTGTAAATCACGAGACCGAACCAGTTGACTAGTAATAACTCGGCCATCCAGTGTCTTGCATTCATCTTGATGTGTTATAAAGTACTAGTCGTTCACCGAATGACCCTCATTGGCTGTCGAGCTTCCGATTGGATCCAACCGGCTCATTACAAGATGTGCTTGCAACCAAAGTTCTTCATGTGTAGGTACTGAATACTCATACATCCTGTGCCAACATTCGACCTTAGTATAGTACCTTTCGCGTCATGGGAGGTAAACATAGTCGCCAGCAGTCTCGTAGAAATAGAATGCTATCCGATCCAGTATTGTTTTGCCTGTTATTGCCGAATCGCTGCAAAACTCCTCTTCTGAAAATCCTTTCTTGATCTCTGATCCAAAATTTCTCCTCGAAGTCATTAATGATTGTCTGGACTTCATCGGCTTTATTTGGCCGATCAGTTGTAGTCATATGCATGTCCGTAACCTTTTGGAATTCCCTTGTACCATACGCACACTAGGATATATATGCATGCTTAATGGACATGGCTTCCCTTTCGTCATTATACGTTTCCCAATGAACTCCGAGATGCTTGCAAGCTGTACGTGCAAAACTGTATTGTGTACTCACCAATTCTATGATGCTCGTCTTCTATTTAGATCAAACTCTCAAGTTATCATGACGAAGCTGACGTTGAATATATCGTAAAGGACAAAGCTTGGCGGTGCACAGATGCGTGTGCGATGGCGGTGCGAATAACGGCTCGCTATGGTCCTTCTTGCTCTCATCAGGGACATCTCTGCCAAATATGACACCTTGGTCGAAAATATTCTGAGCCGATTGCACACATCATATGGACCCCTCCTGCAAATAGTCGGCCGTTTCAGATCCTGCAACTGCTCTAATTCTAATTTCATATACCAAATGCCAATTTGTCAACTTTCTTGCAGACGTTCTCATTAATTGACTTGTAGTGACATAGCCGATGTTGAGAAACAATCCGATCGGCTTCCAGTAAAAGCCATACCACTGCTGTTGTTACAACAAGAAAATGCAGCGCTTACGTATCTGAACCTGTCTCGCATGCACCTTCTTGACTGTGGTGGTGGCAACGACTAATGTACTCGTGCATTCTAATCTTATTTCCAAGGAGAAAAGGGAATATATGACACGACCATGATGTCATGATGATCTCATCATGTAAGTCAGCAGAACAGAACTCAATCTTGTTTGTAGTCTAGCAGTGTCGTCGTCGGATTCGAATGCGACAGTATGGATTTGTGGCTGGCAGTGTCGTCAGCTTCTGCCTTTGTCCAGGCGCTACATGTTCTTCTGATGTAAACCAACCAGCAATATCGACTGCCTTCGTATTTATTGACTTTACTTAAATCGGCAATAGTCATTGGCCGTTCCAACTCTCATCAGCTTCATGTTTCTGGCCTTGCCGATCGGCTGATGGTTCTCTAAATATAGCACACATGCAAAGGGTAATAGACGTGAGGCAATTTTTTGAACCTCATGGTTAATAACTGATTGAGCTTAGAATAGCCGATCTTCATGTATAAGCATGCACATCTGATTCTTTTTTGCTTGAGTTGGTTAGTATATAATCTGATCATTTTACCAGAACGCCTTTGAATACTTAGCCGATTTGCCATGAGCTGATAAAATTTCTAGCTAACCATCTCCAATCGGCTGTTAGGTTGCCAAGATGCAACCTCTCATGAGAAAATAGTTAGGAAGATCAAGACCATGTCGGCCGTGTCACCTTGGCTCGTCAGTATCTGCAGTTGCCTGTCGATGTGGTTGAAAGCGATCGTAGCTCCTGTACTATTGATGCATACGCGGTGGCCTTTGTTGTTGATGAGCTTAATGGTTGACATCGACGACTCCAAGTTCTCCAATAGCCCTTGGACTCGAGAATGGCCCGAATGTTTTCTGTTGTTTTCCTCATCATGTACCAGTCCGACGATCACGTGAACTCGATCTGGATGCCTAGCTGGCTTTCTTTTCTTTACATTTCCCCAAGGTGCACATCTCTTGGAACCTTTGTTTGTTGCACCTGTGTGGCTGCACCCTGTGTTGGAGTTGTAAATTCCAAAATCCGAAATACGGCCGGCTACTTTGCAATTCTTCTATTCATGTATTCTGATCTTTCCTCTCAGGTGCCGATTCTTTTCTTTCGTAGCCGATTCCGTTTTACGGGGAATTATCAGCCTTTCCATCTTTATCTCTGTACTAAATCCCAGTGTGCATGCTACCTCTGTTTTAGCCGATGCAAAATCTTATATAGGAGCAACGACTTCTGATTCCCTCCTTGTCAGCTATATCCATGAAGTCCCATACAGATATGCCACAGTCATGTATATGTATGTTTCTCTTTCCCGCTGGCCGTCATAGCATAATACTTGCAGATATGTGCTGACAGTAGCGATCAAGCCAAAGCAGAAGTCTCTGAAAACAGTAATAATCCTTCAGAAAACCGGCTGCTATTTTTTTTCCTTCATTGTTTAACTTATGCTTTGGTTCCATGCTCACAGCTAACTGTTCTTACGTGCTAATCCTTGGTCTTGATGCTCTGGTTCTTCGGCCGTCTGCTAGGTGCACGGAAACGAGAATAGCCGATTCAGTCTGAATGTGACAGTTAAGCCATGCTGATCTCTTTAACTTCTTCAACAGAGTACCCGATCACCTTTCCAAGGGTTTGCATGCTCATGCACTTCCCATGATTATCTAGCTTTCTTTCCCTTGGCGCATGCAATGTATCACCAAGTTGAGTCCATCTATATGTATATGCAATGTTCAAAATAGTGATACGTACTTGATCGGTAGATGGCTTAATAGCCGACCCAATTTTAGGATAGTCGATCTCCGGTGGCATCCTTCACTATGTCGTGCTTCTTCGGCTCGATGATACTATAGGTCGCCTTCGTTGGCGTCCACCTCTTTTTGATTGGCCAAGGTATTTAAATTTGCTTGGTCAATCCGACAAACGCACCACAAAGTTTCTTCAGTGCGATGGAATTGTCCATCTGATCATCTTGTCTTCGGCTATATTATCTTTCCAAGGTCAAATTAGCCGATGGAGCTGTCACCTATTTATAACATGATGCAAACCATTTGAATTCTTTCTGGAACAACCCTCGTATCTTTCACGGTGCGATTTGCAATACTTTTATCGATCAGCTGCTACCCATTGCTTCTTTATTAATCACGTGAGGCTCCACACTGATGCATAATGACTAGCAGCTTCTCTTCTTTTCCCTGCGTATACCCATGTTGGCCGCATCTGAGGAAACGATTGCGTGATCAGCTTGTGAGCCGATGCATGGTAGCTAGCCTCTTCCTCGCTTCTTTGCATCCTATACTTATGCAGCCATCTTGTTCTTCACTCGTTGCATGCCTCAAGGTCAATAGGCTGAGTCGATTCATACATAGACTTCTGTGAGCTTGAAGATGTAACCAATCCACGAAATTATCAGATAAGTCTTTATTAATACTCCCATGTGTCATGGTTTTTTATTTCTGACATATTTCTCCGTGCATTCTGATCTACAAAATTTAGCCGATTGTAACTGTATTGGCTATTCAGAGCTTCGTGTATTCAAGCGCTTTCCATATTGCAAACTGTCAAGGTACCGCTGTCAGTGGCTGCTCTGTGTGAGTTAGTTACGTCTGCCAAGCCACATGGCCTCGCCTGATGTTTCGACACTGGCCCCCCAAGTTTATCTTGGCTTGTTGGAGCCAATGGATTGAGGTGCGATCTGCTCTAACTCGTACTGCAGATCATTAGGCACGGGCTGTCATATCCATTTGCTATTTGTGGCAACAACCGATGCTTCTTTTGGATAGTCAATCGCCATACGCCAGAACAAATTCTGATCTCCTCTTGGCGGTCGACTGATAGACATCCTGGTGACTTCTTTCATGATGTTAAGCTCCGTTTTGTCAATAGTGCACATCTCCAATTCACCATGAATATTGGCCGAATACTTCAATCATTGAAATCTTTCGGCCGCCATGCTAAATATACCAGGTCATGTGATTAGCCGATAATAAATAGGTATGTGAATATTCATCAGCTTTCATGCAGGTAATATCCTCTTCTTTAACTTCTTGACTGTATTCCAAATATGCACGTGTAACAGAAGTGTAGCTTTTGGATCCCAATCCGTCCACATCGATTGTTCTTATTTTCTTGGATCCATGTTTCTAATTATGGACCAAAACACCTTGCTTACGTGATGACTTGAGCCTTCCATGTGCTTTTACCATACAATCTCTTGTGCGACCAAATTTTCTCCAATCGCTTTGAGCAGGACATCACTCTGGCATCCCCTTTTCATCGGCTATCGAGCTATGCTTATTTAGCCGAAAATAAGAAATTTCATCGGTCGTTAGATTGACTCATGTGATTCTGATCTCTGTACTTATGTCGATCTCAGGTTCATTAAGCGGTGGAGTAAAGTGGCAGCTTTTCATCTTCGCGTGTTTGACACCCATGTTGTCAACGTGTTGGCACGTGCAACAATATGCCTCATGCAGATGCCACGCATATGGAATAATTGGCTTGCGCTTCATGCGACGGAAAACCTTCAGCAACTATGTCCTCAAGCCAATATTTCATTCTTAGGCTCTCCTTGTTTTCGACGATATCGGCCATCGAACTGATTTGCCTAGAAGTTTGTTCTTTATCTTTGTTGCTTCTTTCGGCCGAACCTTGTCAAAAATAAAAGTCGAATGACATCTTCATAGTGATCCTGAAAGTGGTAAATATTTGGGGAGGACCTGACTTCCGATCAAAATGTGAGTGTCCCACAAAAAGTGTGCTGACACAAAATGTTGCGCATTGTGCCTCACACACAGCAAGCCGGAAAGCGTGGCTTCAATCGGGTACCCGGACGGTTTGGAATCCGAAGGCGTGCCAGTCGGTTTAACCTGTAAACCAACAAGGTATAAAACTGTGAGAACAAAACTGGAATATGTCGGGTGAGACCAGACAGTTCCATATTTACGGCCCTAAAGCCACTTACGACGACATACAGCTATAGAAGCTGTCTGCCAAGCATGTTTATAGAGTCATTCGGCTAAATGAAAGCATGTAAAACCATTGATTGCCGAATACATATGTAAAAGAAGACATGTTTGAACAAGTGAAAATTGATCATCATATATTTATCTAAAATGTGAAACTCTAGACCAATGACACCATCAAGACATAATAAATTACAAGCAGGTAACTCGTAAATATAAATCTATTAAAATAACACATGCATAGGCTAATCCAATTAGTCTGCCGCACATCTAACCTTCATAAACCCGTCGAGCATAAACCCTAAGCAAGTTAATCCACCGCATGATACCGCTTGCTACGAATCTACGCCACTTCTTACAACTAGATCAATCCACCGCATGATACAATCTAACAATAAGAAGCTAAAAGCATGCATATATCTAAACAGATCTATAAATATTCGTTACTCATGTAGGCACAACCATATTCGGCAAGATTGCCGAATTGGGGTCCATGAAGAAGGAACAAGACAAGCTAACACGACCTAAACCTAACAAAACCTGTATCTGCCGCACGACACCTAGTCTCATTAAGCCTAAATACGCTACGTGCATGAACCTGCAACATGTAACAATCTAGATCGATCTTAACTCGGCTACATAGGCATGCGACCTATCTATCATGATTTGAAACAAATCTACAAAGAGCAGAAACATATCGATCTAGACTGGGCAAAAGAGTGTTACAAATAATAATAAAACATTAAAGATCATGCAACACGTGATAACTTAATGAATCTAATAGATCTTGCCAAATCTAATAGAGCCGATAACTATCTCGCTTACACTAAGCTATCAAGCGGACGCCTGCCGCACGGCCATCTAGTCGAGATAAACAAAGCATAAGCAAAGACTTCCTGTTGTCAAGCAGACGCCTGCCGCATGGCCATCCAGTCGAGAAAAACAAGACTACTTGCACCATGATCTAAATCCACCACATGATACTAGACATGATAGCAAGTTTGTCGGTACTTACGGAGGTCGACGGATCGATGATTCCTCTCGAAGAACTCGACGACACGACGAAAAGGACTCGAAACGTGGCACGGGGCCGGTTGTATTGATTTGATTGTGTATATCTTTTCTACAATGGCCGGGGGTTTATATTTATACCCCGAGGCTTAGCACCTATCGTGCTTGAAAATATCTAAAAAGGAAATATGAAATGCGTAGACTCTATCTCCTTTCCCGTAGAGCCTAGCTAATGAAGTTTCTTCGTCGGCGCGGCCTCTCTGATCATGACGCGTATACCTCTTGGATCCTTGTTGCTTCTGTATACTTCACGGGAGGAGCACCGGCCACCTGTACAACAATATTCGGCCATGTACATGGATTAGCCGAACGTGCAAATCTGGGTACTCACGTATGCAAGCAAGTCTCTAGTCTTCTAGCTTTTCCTTGCTTCATGTGACGGATTCTCGGAAATTAAGATTCCCAAATATATTAGGCATATATTCTAGCCGTATATGGATGATCCTTTCCTTTTGTTAATTTAAGAAACACAAAACTGGCCACACGTCTTCCTGCCTTTCGGGAACAAGGTCATCAAAGCTGCATGTATATGCCGACCCAGATAGCTAATTGATCACGTGAACTAGTCCTTCCGTATTGCCAAAGCTGATAAAGCGAAATGTGCTAATTGGCCATCCATACAAACATCCTCAATGGTTGGTCTCAAATTATAGAATATCTTCTTGTCACTGGTATTTTTCGGCTGTCCAAATTTTGTTTCCCGAATGGAGTCATCGCCCTGCGAAATAGCCGACCGCACGGACACTTGCCGAAACTCTAAGAAGTAACCGACCGCTTACTTGTTTGCCGAATGCCCTGCCCGCTGCAAACTGGGTCCACCTGTCTTCTTCTCAATGTTGACCAAAATTCAGTGTTAACGCTACTGATCATTTCGGGTATGACTAGAATTGGGTTGGTGGCAACTATGGCCAGGAAACTACAGCTGGAAAACAGTTCTGTATAAGGTTCACTCCCAAAAACAGTGAAGTTTCAGTAGGTGACGTCTATGGTCGTCCAAACTTTATGTCTCACGTGGCACGGTAGAATGCAATTGTTCAAGCACTGTTCTACATAGATACTGAAAGGGGATACACGATCTGCGACATCGACAATGATATATGGTTGCAGAGGTGGATCGAAAGGCATGGCGCGATCCCTGGCGGCAGTGATTCTGATTCTGATTCTGATAGTTTTTAGTGTTTCATTAGTGCTTCTTAGTGTTTCATTAGTGCTTCTTAGTGTTTCATTAGTGCTTCTTAGTTTTAAGGTTTATGTTTTAATTTGGTCATGTAATGACTTACGATATTGACACAGTTTGAAGTGTGATGTTGTAGTTTAATTTAGTGTTTCTTTATCTAAGTTCTATTTGGCTCTAGTTATAATTTGTCATGGATGTCATTTGTGCAGTATTTATAATGTGTGTTAATCATGGATATTTTAGATTTGAATTTAGAGATTACTTAGTTTTGAAATTGCATTAAAAATAATTGAGTTGCATATAAGACAAAATTATTGGTAGGTGGGAGAAATGATTGTCAGTGCTGGTTTGGTGGGGGCAGAGGGGACCTTTAATCCCAATTTGTAACAGCACCCGGTGTTGACATTTCTTAGCGCAATCACCAAGTATGGAGGTTTTAAGTCCATCCCCGGCAACGGCGCCAGAAATGCTTGTTGGCATTTCTTAACGTCATCACTAGAATTAGCAACAATGCCAAGAAACGCCGGTAGGTATTCTGTAACGTTTACAGAACAAGTCCGCAAGCGCACGGAAATACAGTTGTAGCATTTCACCCGGAAGTATTCAGGATATCGTTATTTATATTTTCCCAAAGGAAGGCATGGTATAAAAGAGTCTAACTTGGACATGGACAAGATAACAAGATTGCAAAGTAGATCAAAGTTCATAACAGGGGTAAAACGAGATAGGTATTTGATAATTGACACACACACTCGAACCAAACTCAAGGATAAAGATAAAAGAAAGATTAAAGAATAACCTAAACTGGAGCAGGCAGCTAAGTCAAGACAACGGATGATCACACAAACACATGCTGGTTAGAGAGATTCTAAGTTAACATAGCCTGGTCACTGTCACTTACTTCGGAGCAGTGGTACCTTTCCGGTTCTCGAAGAGACTGGGAAGGGGTAACCGGGGGAAGGCCGCCAAAGCTCTACGAAACACCAACCCGAACGTGGTGGAATACAAAGGCCTGGTCGGAGCTGTCACCTCCGGGGCTACCACAACTATCCGTGGGGTTGGGCGCAAACTCAGGTAACTCCCTAGCCCAGACACCACGTCTACGCTAGAGGCTACTACTCTAGCCACATATAATGGCTAGAGCATTCGGTCGAACGGAGATCCCGTAAACCAACATTGACCAAGACTAGATCAAGATAGATCTCTACAACACAACCTAGTTCTAAGTCTAAACATGCATGCACTGATGTCAAACATTAGGTTCTATATGATAAGATCAAAACATGTAAACTATATTCTAGTTCATATGCTAAGATCATATCATAAGAACTATGCTCTAGTTCTAGAACATACCGAAACATCTAAGAACATCTAGAACAAGAACACAAAAGAATAAGAACAACTAAGAACACAACATGGGAGAACAAGAACATAAGAGAAATCTTGATATTATTCATACCGGGATCTCTCCTAGAAGTTCAAGCCCTCCAACGAGGCTTGCCATGCTCCAACTACATGACTAAAACTACTAAAGAAGAAGATACAAGTGGAGGAAGAGAGGCTCTAATGTGGTGTGTGTTAAGAAATGTTTTCTTCTCCCCTTTTATAGTTCAACTAGGACGGTTCGGTGTAGCCAAACATGGAAACACCCTGGAACCGCCATAAGGAACCGCCATAGCACCTTCCAAATGAAGCTCGGCCCGATTGGTTCCCGCGCTGGCGCGCTTGTTCCCTTGGCCCAACCGCGCCAAGGGTAGCTCGGCTGGGCCTCAGCTTTTGCAGGCACGTGGGCCTTGTCACAATCTTTCCAACGCATATGCGTTTGCCTGAATCGGAGTCCGTATGAGTGAGATATGGCCTGTTTACCGAAGCCCACTCATCTAGCCCGAGATGGAGTTGGACCGGGTTTTGGTCTTCCATCTCTTGGGCTTATGTTTGATAATTTAGCCCATGTTGAAGACTCACAATTGTTAGGCAAATGGGCCACCCTCTTATTCATGGTTTTCTTGTGTGCTTTGGCCCATTTGTGTGCATTTCCGGAGTTGTCTTCCTGTAAGTGACAATCACCAAAACTCGTGGAATATGTTAGCGTAAAACCCTATTGCTAAGTTTTGGAGACTTATTTTCATATCAAATTATCAGTGAAAAGCATGCAATAAGGAGCACCAACACCCGGGACTAAAGGTCCCACTGTCGGGGTAGGTGGGAGCAGGGACCTTTTAGTCCCGGTTTGTATTAAAAACCGGGATTAAAGGTCCCACCACTGTTGCCACCTACCACCACCTTGCTCTCTCTATAAATACAGCCCTCTCCTTTAGCTCTCTACTCACACACCACGGCACACACACTACTCCACTGCACACACATCTCTCATCTCTACAAATAGTGAGAGTTGTCTCCACTGCACACACAACTCTCACAAAAATGGGGTCTCTGTGGGAGAAAGCCCTACACATACAAATATCACCACTATGGTGCACACCAGAGAGGTGCTAGAAGAATACTACTGAAAATAGAGCTGGGCCGATGTTGGCGGTCGTTAAGTCAAGTTTATACCGCCAACATTAGTATAAAGTTCACCAAAAATAATATAGATAGGAGTTTTGAGCTAACCAATTCCATAGTTTTGGTGAAGTCACTTGTTTTGCAGGTCAACCATGGAATACATATAAAATGGGCCAAGGAATAAAGGAAAACAATTATAAAATAACAAACTAATATTTGGCCCATTGCAAAGCAAGACAGGAGGAAGAACCTAACTACACCTTTGGGCTGCATGAGTGGGCTCTAGTAAACAGGCCATAAGTAATGCATCCAAATTCGGAGTTGGGCGATTCAACAAGCGTTTGAAAGCTATCGACGAGGCCCACAAGGCTACAAAAGATGAGGCCCAGCCGAGCTACCCATGGCACGTTGTTGACGGTCCTTAACTCCGATTTTTACCCACCAATTATAGATCATTTTGGGAGAAATAAATGTTTTATTGCACATATATCTTTACTATTGACCTAGTTCCACTTGTACTTGGAAGTTGTGCCACATTGCAGATTATACACTAAGTGCAGGAATTTTCAGAATAAAAAGGTGCTTTTCGAGAAGGCGTAAACCAAGCTAGAGAGCAAGTGGGCCACCTGGGGGCCAAATGAGCCAAAAGCCCCAGTACAGGCGCGACCCAGGTGGCAGCCCAGGCCCACTGGCCAAGGTCGGTTAGGGGACCCAGGCGCGGGCGCGCCTGGGGCGCGCGCGCGCCCCCCTGGCTGACGCGTGGGCCCGGCCAAAGGCGGTTTCGACCCTTCCATTTGTGGCATGACGGTTTTGCTGGTGTTTTTACCTGGATACCCCCGAACCGCCTTCCACCTATTATAAAAGAGGAGTAGAGGCACCCCCCCATCAACACACACCATTTGGAGCTCTCTCTACACCTCACACTTGTTCTCTAGTTGTTAGTAGTAGGCCTTTGGAGCTAGGTAAAGCTACTTGGAGAGCTTGTCTCCAGGAAGAAAAGCTACACCTTTGGTATAAATCTATGGAGCGTTCTTCCTTAGTCAAGTTCTTATTACATTTATATAGTCGTGCATATGAACTAGAGTATAGTCTAGTACACGATATATTCAATGATCAAGAACTAGACCATAGTTCTCATGAGAATTGTTCATCGTGTTCTACATTGTTCTTTATCGTTCATATGTTCTACTTGTTTAGATTAGATTGTAGAAGAGGAATAGCGGTTCGATGTGCCTTTGGGTTTACCTATATCCTAGCTCGTCCATCCAAAGGGTGGGAGTCCTGGGGGGATGTAGGTAGCTCCTTAGTATGCGGGCGTGGTGTCCGGATGCGAGGGAACCTTCGGATATGACGGCATGCCACGGTTGAGGTGGTAGGCAGCAGGTGGTGACAGCCCTGTCCGTCCCGTGTAATCCCCCACGTTCGCATGTCGTGTAGGAGTTCGTAAATGCCGCCATCGATTGGCAGACCAGTTGCCGCGGTCTCCCCATATTCCTAGTCTATAGTCGACTCTTGACTTGTATAACATGTGACATTAGCTGTTCTAGCATTGACTGTATAGGACCTGCCTGCTCCGCTTAGATTATTCTTTATTCTTTATTTTCCTTTATTCCTTTGAGATTGCTCTGAGTGTGTGTCCACTATCCAAACTACCATTTGCTTACCCCTGTATAGCACATTGGTCGGTTTCTCCTGATTCTAAATATTATATTCATACCCATGCTAGATACTTAACACCTGTTGGCGCTTCTTATTGCATGCTTTTTACCGCCAACTTGAAAAGAAAATGTTTGCCAAAACTTAGATATAGGGCTTATGACTAACCATTTCCATGAGTTTTGGTCTATAGTGCATTTTCAGGACACATATATGAAAATACATATAAATAGTATCAAAAGGCGTCATCCGAGAAAGCGTAAAGACAAAGCAAATCAAAGAAGCCCACCTCGGAGACAAACTGGGCCAAAAACCCAGCATGGCAGAGGCCTAGGAACCAAGAGAGGCCCACTGGCCAAAGGCGGTGGCCAGCGGAGCCCGCCCAGGCGCGCGCGCGCCTGGGGCGTGCCCGCGCCAGTCTTGCCGCCAAGTGGGCCCAGCTTTCTCCGGGTGGCCCGTGCTGATGTGCCAACGTCGGTTCTATAGGGGATCCAGGTTCATTGTACCTAGAACCGACGTTTTGAGGTCGGTTTGGTTCTTTCCAAGTGGGGATGGCATTTTTCCAAAGAGCCCTCTCCACCTCACCTATAAAAGGAGGGCCATTCCCCCTCCTCTACACACACCACAAGGAAGAGCTCCACTTTACCACTTTACCACTTTACACACACCACTTTTGAGCTCAAGTTTTGGAGTAGTCCTCGGAGTTTCGGCACTTCTTGTATCGGTCCTCTATAAGGCTCAAGTACTTTCAATATATTTATCTTCTTTACATTACTGAACTACTCATTTGGTTATCTTGTCATGCCTTAGTTCTTTAGCTAAGCTTGGTTAGTGTAGTGTTTATACCTTGGCATGGGTTCTCTGGTCGACCAATTACTCTAGTTATAGATCGTGACTAGAGTACGTAACCGCTAGCACAGGCGCGGTGTCTGGGTTAGTGTTGGTATTTTTTAACGTATGCAGAGAATCCACAAGCGTACGGAAGTACCGTTGTAGCCTTCACCCGGAAGTATTCAGGGTATCGTATTTTCCACAGGGAACGGAGGTATTTCTTCTAGCTAATTCGTCCAAGGAACAACACAAGGGTAGAGATAGAAAGATGATATAGATGGTTTCCTATAGCTTTTGGGTCTCAAGGATAGCATCGCAATACTTCTACTTGCTTACTTCGGGCACCGGCTTAGGCTTGGTCTGCCAAGCCCCTCCGGCTTACAGCTCTACACCGAACACGGACGTGGGGGATTACGAGGGACGGACAGGGCTGTCACCACCTGCCGCCTAACACCTCAACCGTACGTGAACGAGGCAAACGAAGATAGCGTCAGCCTAGACACCACGTCTACACTGACAACTACTACTCTAGTGTTGATCAAGGGTTGCCTGACTAGGAGGGCCCTTCTACTAGAGCAATCACCACAAGGATGATCATCGATCCCGCAAACAAGAGAAGATCAAGCTCAACTATATGAAAGACATAAAAGACTATAAGTAACACGAGCACTTACTTAGCCAAGATCCCGCTAAGGAGCCAAGTAGTTGCTCGTAGAGGTACAAGCTCGGGGAGACACCGACAAGCCCGGCGCTTCCCCGCTCTCGCCCTCACATCTCCCTCTCTAACTCTAGATAGCTACTAGGGCATAGCCCTTTGGAATATTGCTCTAACTTTGGTGCTCTTTCTCCCTTTGAATGTTGATGTTGAATGAGGAGGAAAAAGCACCTTTTATATGTGGAGAGGAGGGGGCTACTTGCAAATGTGCCATCCCAACATGGAAGGTGGAAACCGACCTCCCAATGTCAGTTTGAGGTACAATGCACCTGGACGCACCCCAGAACCGACCTCCCAGCGAGTTAATGCACCGACCTGCAAAAGTGGGTCCGGTTTGGTAGCCACCGGGGCGCGGCCGCGCCCCTGGCGCGAGCGCACCAACTCCAAGGCCGTTTGGGCTGAAATTTGGTGAGTGGATGGGTCTCGTCGATCGCTTTTCAACGCGTATTCATTTTCCTAAATCGGAGTCCGTATGAGTGAGATATGGCCTGTTTACCGAGGCCCAATCATCCAGCTCGAGATGGAGTTGGACCGGGTTTTGGTCTTCCATCTCTTGGGTTTATGTTGGGCTTTTTAGCCCATGTTTGAGACCCAAGATTGTCGGGTAAATGGGCCACCTTCTTATCTATGGTTTTCTTATGTTTCTTGGCCCATTTGTGTGCATTTTGGGAGTTGTCTTCCTGCAAGTGACAATCACCGAAACTCATGGAAGTTGTTAGTGCAAAGCCCTATTTACTAAGTTTGGGATAGATTTTATATTCTTATTGGCGGTCTAAAATGTGCGATAAGGACCGCCAACAAGATCCCCCACACTTACTCTTTACTCGTCCTCGAGTAAAGCTTAGGACTAAGAAGGCTCATCTCTTTGATGTATAACCTGCATACAAGTTATTCCAAGCTTCACCTGCACTTGTGAACTTTTGAATTGTCTATCATATTATCTTGGGTAATTGAATAATGGAACAACATGGATTCAAATCCCCTTGCATCAGTCATATCAGAAACTTGGGTTTTTTGAATGGTTTTATAAAAAAGAAAAGATAGCCTTGCTCCTCATATGATTCACTCAATCGCTCAATGTGTATAATAACCTCACCAAAGGCATTTTGAGTTTTACCTTCTTCCTACCACTAAAAAGCTGAGAGTGGAGTTTTGGGTAGGTACGTAAAGTGGGCATACTTGTATCACATATATTGTAAGGTCAAGGATCGAACCATACGGAGATTAAGCCATACATCTTGATTGAGACGTGCAAGTGTGTGAGATGGAAAAAAAATGGTCCTACTTTTTGTGGTATTTTTGGCTACTCCATGCATCATGATTATCTCTTTATTGAGTGATGAAATTTTTTGGGAGAGCATGGGCTATGAGAGGTATCTTTGGAATCTATTCTCTTATTTCTTCTTCTCTTTTTTTTTTCTTTCTTCTCTCTTTTTTTCTTCCTCTTTTTTTCTCTCTTTTTTTTTTTTTTTTTCTTTTTTTTTGTCACCCCTTTTTTTCTAACGGGGATCTTTGCTTTCCCGTTGTCTTATTTCTTGGATTCTAATCTAACTTATACCCCTTGACTTCTCTCTCTCTTTTTTTTTGAATAAGCATATCCCATAGCTCTCTATGAGGAATTTTGGAATGGAGAGAGGTATCATGATAGAATGCAGAGAGTAGATTTTGGTAGCTAAGGAATGCGCAACCCTCAGGGTGAGAATTGGCATTTTTATTTGGTGGACTGGTGCGCAACTCTTAGTGTAAGAGTTGGCATTTCTGGTGGATGGGGTGCATGTTTGTGCGCAACTCTCAGTGTAAGAGTTGGCACTTTATTTGGTGGGTGCAAGTGGATCTCAATCGTGGGTGTAAGGTCATAATCTCGCGTCGGTAATAACGATCCGACCGAACTCAATGTACGAACAAGCAGCGTAAGAAGGTTTTGTTCTATAGATAAATCATATGGCTCTGGTGGGTATTTCATAATCATTGAGGAGCATGCTATTGAATTTTTCTTTTGTAAAAATAAATCCCAAGTTCTTCATAAACAAAGCAAGGTTCAAATCATCCAGCTATATCACATACTCCAATTACTTAGATAACATGGGGTCCCTATGATAACTTGTTCACAAGGCATAGGCATATTAGCAAGGAATAAAGAGTATGCAAATCTTATCAAAGGATAGCACTGAGAAAAAGTTTTGTCTTTTTAATTTCAATCAATCTAAAACTTCAAAACTTTTGAGATGTGAGGATAGAGTTGCACAAACCATCGTTTGAAGATGAAGGAGTCAGAAGGTCAATTGTTCTTCTCTTGAATCTTTTTCTTCTATCCTCTTGTGTTGCTTGATGTTGTGCGTTGTGTTGGGGAGATCTCGAATTTGTGTGTTAGTATTGTTCGAGAGATCTCCCCCACACTTATTCTTGTACCTGCTTTATTTAAGAAGAAAACGAAAGGAAAAACAAACAAGGGCTCTACTAGTTGGAAAACCAGGGAGCCAGAATTTTATTGATCAAATAAACTTTTTTTTTTTAAAAAAATTTAAACCCTTTTTTTTCATTTGCTCAACCAACTCGTAACTCAAACAAGGTCAAGATCAAGTTGCAAAGTAAAACAGACCTTGGTTTATCTCCACAACTGAATACTCCCCAATGCTTACAGCAACAACTCAAGCTCATTAACCAAATTTCAACGCCATGCTAAAATTTGATCAAAGAAGACAATTTTAACCTAAGCAGCACGCTTAATTTAAAAAGCCTATGGAAGAATCATGCATGAAAACATCCAAACTAGAGCATATGACATAAGCAGAGGAAGCTAGATTTTGTGTTTCTATGAAGACAAGTATGAGTTGATAAGTTGGTGAACGTTACCTTTGCTTTTCCTGAGCGTACTCACCGGTAGCGTGTGCTGGTCGACGTTCTGGCCCCACTGTCATGGTGCCATGAATTTTTGCTCAGGTGAACCACAAGGCCGGGCCAAACACTCATGACAAGTATTCATGGAACATGGTCCTTGATGGTAGCAAAGGTCTAGAGAAGGAGAGAACCCTTGCTCTTTCTCTTCTTCTCATCTTTTTTTTAAGCAAGGTGAGGCCGACATCAACTTGAATTCACCACTTATTATTTTTTTTATTTTTTTCTCTCTTTTTTTTTTTTTTTCTTTTCTCACTCTCCTTTATTTCTTTTTTTCAATCTTTCTTTTTTTTGTCTTCTCTCTTTTTTCGGTGTCTCTTAGTGTGTGTGGAACATGGGCTTCTCACTTCCTCCCCCACACTTGGACTTTTGTGTAAAAGCCAAGTGTAGCGTCGGATCCCCTTGCAAGTGTGTTCCATTGCCTAAGAGAATCAAGGCTTGTATCTTGATGTCGCTCCTCGTTTGCAAGTGTTGTATGACCCGTTTTCTTCTCAACCTAAGATGATTAGCAACAGGAATACCCGAGGGTGCATACTACTTGAAAACATAACCTTGCGATAATCCGGGGTATCTCTCGGCAGTGCTTAAGTTATGGTCTTAAGCTGGACCGTAGGAATTTATCTTGCAGCTCTTAAAGGTGGTGTTGGTCACCAAACATTTGGCAAAGGTGCTAAAGCTGCAAGGTTGATTCCATTGTGCTGCTACGAGATTTGAAAGTGTATATGATAGCCATCCACAACCATCCTCTTAAAAGTTTTGAAACTAGTGTTAAGAGGTGGTTGGGATTCTCGTAGGAGCACGTGCTCAGAAGCGGAACAAACTCTAGAGATCCCAAAGGCGAGCATGAAACATGAGTCTCAAAGAGAATTTAGCATGCTCGTTAGTGGATTCACTCTAGTGTTGTTGCTTCAGGCATGTCCATGGCATGGGAGTTTTCATCCTTAAAAGATGTATCATGAAGGACTTAACATTGATTCTCGACAATTATCGGGAACAATGTTTTGATGGCCAGAGGGACATATCTCCTCTTCGAGCATGGGCGAAAGTGAACATTCCATTTCACAAGGATGAAAAGGATGCTCAAACCTTGCCTGCTTGAATAGGTAGTTTTGCTTTGCCTTTGGGTCTCTGGGGCAAGAGATAAGGCTAGCAAAACTCTCATTTTCTCATCAGGGCTCCTTTGAGATGGTTCTTTTTAAAAGAGTGCCTTATGAGAAGATGAGCATCGAGGATGGCCTAAATGAAGGTCTATGTAAACCTCGGTTCAATCATTTCAAATGGCACGGCCCTAACACAATCCCACAACACTCAGATGAGCTTTGATTGGCTTTTGATGAGTTTTTCTATCAGGACTAGCAGCATATTTCCCAAAAGGGTTTCCGCAAGGAAATGATAAAAGTCCCGACTATGATGTTGTGTAGGGCTTCTAAGGGAGTCTCATTTAACGAACAAAATATAGTTGTGGAAGGTGAAAGAATCTGAATTGCTTCAGAAGAACATTTCAACTTTCGACAACCATTCTCATGAATGTTCCTTGTTAGAGGAGACTTCCTTAGAAATAAATGCTTGATTTATGTGCCAAGAAATGCTCAAGGTTTTGCCACAATCCTCGAATTTTATAGCGAACTCCAAAGGATAAAACATTCCTTCCTTTGTTGTTCGTGGTTTGGGTGAGGGCTCAACAACCGAATCTAGCAAGGGCAAAGATTCGATTGATAAGGGCTCCTCAAAGCTTGACATGCCCTTTTATGGAGGGGTTAAGGCTCTATGACGCGAGAAGCATGCTTCTCTAGGATGTCAATAAAGGTTTTCCTCTACTCCGTCATGGTTCTTATGAAAAACAACCCTCCAACGGTCATGTCAAGCATAGGGCAGCATCTATGTCTAGACCCAAAAGAGATGCGAAAGCACATCATCTAGTGGAGACAAGTCTAGGCCGGCATGTGTTAACATTGTAAACCTCGCCTAGGCTGCACCTATGGATTCCTTCTCGTTCTGCTTGAAATCGAGGATTGCCAATGGTGGAGAGTAGATATGGGACATAAGGGAGAATGTGAGACAAAACTTGTCTTTTAGTTCTCCCTGGTCTCCATTCGAACTTCCTACGGCATTAGTGATCCATTGCTTCGCCTTCCCATTTGAGGGAAAGCGAAAACAACTTTCACATAAGAATTTCATTGTGTCATGCCAGGAATGCTTAGGCATGAACACATTTTCTCAAAATCATGCAGATGTCTAAAATGATTTTCATTATCAAGACTGAGAAAGGCTATTCCCGAACTAGGGTTCTGAATCCTAGGTGGAGTTCATAGCCAGATAAAAATTTTGGTTTTTGAAAAAGAATTTTGGCTCAAAGAACTCCTCCTTTTGAAGCAAAAAGATTTGAAATTAGGATTGGCTTCATGGTGGTAGGATCAGATAGAAAGTGTGTTTGGTTTATAAAAAGAAATATAAAATATTTTTTTTATAAAAGATACGAGGACGAACTAGGTTCAAAGAAAATAGCAACCGTTCCCCCGCAACGGCGCCAGAATGCTTGTTGATATTTCTTAACGTATGCAGAGAATCCGCAAGCGTACGGAAGTACCGTTGTAGCCTTCACCCAGAAGTATTCAGGGTATCGTATTTTCCACAGGGAACGGAGGTATTTCTTCTAGCTAATTTGTCTAAAGAACAACACAAGGGTAGAGATAGAAAGATGATAGAGATGGTTTCCTATAGCTTTTGGGTCTCAAGGATAGCATCGCAATACTTCTACTTGCTTACTTCGGGCACCGGCTTAGGCTTGGTCTGCCAAGCCCCTCCGGCTTACAGCTCTACACCGAACACGGACGTGGGGGATTATGAGGGACGGACAGGGCTGTCACCACCTGCCGCCTACCACCTCAACCATACATGAACGAGGCAAACGAAGATAGCATCAGCCCAGACACCACGTCTACACTGACAACTACTACTCTAGCGTTGATCAAGGGTTGCCTGACTAGGAGGGCCCTTCTACTAGAGCAATCACCACAAGGACGATCATTGATCCCGCAAACAAGAGAAGGTCAAGCTCAACTATACGAAAGACATAAAAGACTATAAGTAACACGAGCACTTACTTAGCCAAGATCCCACTAAGGAGCCAAGTAGTTGCTCGTAGAGGTACAAGCTCGGGGAGACACAGACAAGCCCGGCGCTTCCCCGCTCTCGCCCTCACATCTCCCTCTCTAACTCTAGATAACTACTAGGGCATAGCCCTTTGGAATATTGCTCTAACTTTGGTGCTCTTTCTCCCTTTGAATGTTGATGTTGAATGAGGAGGAAAAAGCACCTTTTATATGTGGAGAGGAGGGGGCTACTTGCAAATGTGCCATCCCAACATGGAAGGTGGAAATCGACCTCCCAATGTCAGTTTGAGGTACAATGCACCTGGACGCACCCCAGAACCGACCTCCCAGCGAGTTAATGCACCGACCTACAAAAGTGGGTCCGGTTTGGCAGCCACCGGGGCGCGGCCGCGCCCCTGGAGCGAGCGCGCCAGCTCCAAGGCCGTTTGGGCTGAAATTTGGTGACTTGATGGGTCTCGTCGATAGCTTTCCAACGTATATTCGTTTGCCTAAATCGGAGTCCGTATGAGTGAGATATGACCTGTTTACCGAGGCCCACTCATCCAGCCCGAGATGGAGTTGGACCAGGTTTTGGTCTTCCACCTCTTGGGTTTATGTTAGGCTTTTTGGCCCATGTTTGAGACCCAAGATTGTCGGGTAAATGGGCCACCTTCTTATCCATGGTTTTCTTATGTTTCTTGGCCCATTTGTGTGTATTTCCGGAGTTGTCTTCCTGCAAGTGACAATCACCGAAACTCGTGGAAGTTGTTAGTGCAAAGCCCTATTTACTAAGTTTGGGATAGATTTTATATTCTTATTGGCGGTCTAAAATGTGCGATAAGGACCGCCAACAGTTAGCGAGTTACCGGAGAATGCGCCCAGCCCCACGGATTGTTGTGGTAGCCCCGGGGGTAAACAGCTCCGACCAGGCCTTTGTATTCCACCACATTCGGGCTGGTGTTTTCGTAGAGCTTTGGCTGCCTGACTGTTGACGTTTCTTAGCGCAATCACCAAAGATAGATAAAAAGTCTATCCCCAGCAACGGTGCCAGAAAGCTTGTTGGTATTTCTTAACGTATGCAGAGAATCCGCAAGCGTACGGAAGTACCGTTGTAGCCTTCACCCGGAAGTATTCAGGGTATCGTAATTTCCACAGGGAACGGAAGTATTTCTCCTAGCTAATTTGTCCAAGGAACAACCCAAGGGTAGAGATAGAAAGGTAGGTAGAGATGGATTCCTATAGCTTTAGGGTCCTAAGCATAGCGAAACAATACTTCCACTGGCTCACGTCGGGCACCGGATCGCACCTGGCAGCAGGTGATGCCGGCCTGTAGCTCTACGCCGCACCCGGACATGGGGGATTACAAGGGACGGACAGGGCTGTCACCACCTGCCGCCTACCACCTCAACCGTGGAGTGCGAGCGCAAACGAAGGCAGCCTCTAGCCTAGACACCACGTCTATGCCAGCGACTACTACTCTAGCGTCGTACAGGGGATCCCGTCTCTATCAGGGGCCCTCTACTAGAGCATCCGCCACAAGGACGGATGACGAACCCGTGAACAAGCATGGTATAGCTCAACTACACAAAAGACACAAAAGACTATAAGAAACACAAATACTCACTTAGCCAAGATCCCGTTAGGGAGCCGAGTAGAATATCCGCAGAGGTACAAGGTCGGGGAGACACCGACAAGCCCGGCGCTTCCCCGCTCTCTTCCCACACATCTCTCTCTCTAACTCTATAGCTAGTAGGGCATAGCCCTTTGGAATGAGGCTCTAGTGTGGTGCTCTTCCCCTTTGAATGGTTGATTGTGAATGAGGAGGAAAAAGCCCCTTTTATATCTAGAGAGGAGGAGGTCATTGCAAATGTGTCATCCTCACTTGGAAAGTGGCAAACCCACCTCCATACGTCGGTTTGAGATGCAATGAACCTGGACGCACCCCAGAACCGACCTCCCAGCGAGTTAATGCACCGACCTGCAAAAGTGGGTCTAGGTTGGCAGCCGCCGGGGCGCGAGCGCGCCCCTGGCGCGAGCGTGCCAGGTCCTAGGCCGAATGGGCTGAAACTTGGTGAGTGGATGGGCCTCGTCGCCAGCTTCACAACACATATTTGTTTGCCTCAATCGGAGTCCGTATGAGTGAGATATGGCCCGTTTACTGAGACCCACTCATCCAGCCCGAGATGGAGTTGGACCGGGTTTTGGTCTTCCATCTTTTGGGCTTATGTTTGGCATTTTGGCCCATATATGAGACCACAATTGTCAGGCAAATGGGCCACTCTCTTATTCATGGTTTTCTTGTGTGCTTTGGCCCATTTGTGTGCATTTCCGAAGTTGTCTTCCTGCAAGCGACAATCACCGAAACTCGTGGAATATGTTAGCGTAAAGTCCTATTTGCTAAGTTTGGGATAGATTTTATATTATTATCGGCGGTCTAAAATGTGCGGTAAGGACCGCCAACAAGATCCCCCACACTTACTCTTTACTCGTCCTCGAGTAAAGCTTAGGACTAAGAAGGCTCATCTCTTTGATGTATAACCTGCATACAAGTTATTCCAAGCTTCACCTGCACTTGTGAACTTTTGAATTGTCTACCACATTATCTTGGGCAATTGAATAATGGAACAACATGGATTCAAATCCCCTTGCATCAGTCATATCAGAAACTTGGGTTTTTTGAATGGTTTTATAAAAAGAAAAGATAGCCTTGCTCCTCATATGATTCACTCAATCGCTCAATGTGTATAATAACCTCACCAAAGGCATTTTGAATTTTTGCCTTCTTCCTACCACTAAAAAGCTGAGAGTGGAGTTTTGGGTAGGTATGTAAAGTGGGCATACTTGTATCACATATATTGTAAGGTCAAGGATCGAACCATACGGAGATTAAGCCATACACCTTGATTGAGACGTGCAAGTGTGTGTGATATATGGTGATTCCTAATCTTTGTGGTATTTTTGGCTACTCCTTGCATCATGATTCTCTCTTGAGGAATGGAATTTTTGGGAGAGCATGGGCTTTGAGAGGTATGCAAAAATCTATCCTCTTATTTCTTCTCTTTTCTTCTTCTTCTTTTTTTTTTCTTCTTTTTTTCTCTTTTTTTTCTTTTTTTTTCTTCTCTCTTTTTTTTTCTTTGTCACCCTTTTTTTCCTTTTTTTTTCTTTTTTTTAACGGGGATCTTTGCTTTCTCGTTGTCTTATTTCTTGGATCCTAATCTAACTTATGCCCCTTGACTTCTCTCTTTTTTTTTGAATAAGCATAGCCCATAGCTCTCTATGAGGAATTTTAGAATGGAGAGAGGTATCATGATAGAATGCGGGGAGTAGATTTTTGGTAGCTAAAGAATGCGCAACCCTCAGGGTGAGAATCGGCATTTTTATTTAGTGGACTGGTGCGCAACTCTTAGTGTAAGAGTTGGCATTTTCTGGTGGATGGGGTGCATGTTTGTGCGCAACTCTCAGTGTAAGAGTTGGCACTTTATTTGGTGGGTGCAAGTGGATCTCAATCGTGGGTGTAAGGTCATAATCTCGCGTCGGTAATAACGATCCGACCGAACTTAATGTACGAACAAGCAGCGTATGGAGGTTTTGTTCTATAGATAAATCATATGGCTTTGGTGGGTATTTTATAATCATTGAGGAGCATGCTATTGAATTTTTTCTTTTGTAAAAATAAATCCCAAGTTCTTCACAAACAGAGCAAGGTTCAAATCATCCAGCTATATCACATACTCCAATTACTTAGGTAACATGGGGTCCCTATGATAACTTGTTCACAAGGCATAGGCATATTAGCAAGGAATAAAGAGTATGCAAATCTTATCAAAGGATAGCACTGAGAAAAAGTTTTGTCTTTTTAATTTTAACAAATTTAAAACTTCAAAACTTTTAAAGATGTGAGAGTAGAGTTGCACAAACCATCACCGAAGATGAAGGAGTGAATCAAAGAGTATTTCGGTTTGAACAAGAAGGTCAACCATTCTTCTCTTGAATCTTTTTCTTCTGTCCTCTTGTCCGCTTGATGTTGTGCGTTGTGTTGGGGAGATCTCGAATGCATGTGTTAGTATTGTTCGAGAGATCTCCCCCACACTTATTCTTGTACCTGCTTTATTTAAGAAGAAAACAAAAGAAAAACAAGCATAGGCTCCACTGGTTGGATAACCAGGGGGCCAGAGTTTTATTGATCAAATAAACCTTTTTTTTAATTTTTTAAACCTTTCTTTTTCATTTGCTCAACCAACTCGTAACTCAAACAAGGTCAAGATCAAAGTGCAAAGTAAAACAGACCTTGGATCATCTCCACAACAAATTACTTCCAAAGTCTATGGCAGCAGCTCAAGTTCATTAACCAAATTCCAACACCATGCCAAAATTTGATCAAAGAAGGCAATTTTAACCTAAGCACCACGCTTAATTTAAAAATCCTATAGGTGTATTGTACACCGTCGTATACAAGCACACCCAAACCAGAGCGTATGACATAAGCTAAAGAAGCCAGATTTTGTATGTCCACGGAGACGAGTATGAGTATATAAGTTAGTGAACATTACCTTTGCTTTACCTGAGCGTACTTATCGGTAGCGTATGCTGATGAAAATTTTGAGCTTGCCACCGCAACGCCATGGTTTTTAGCTCAAGTGTGTACCAACCCTAGGTCACACATAGCTAGTATGCATGGACCATGGGTCTTGATGGTAGCAAAGGTCCAGAGAAGGAGAGAGCCCTTGCTCTTTCTCTTCTTCTCGTCTCCTTTTTAGCAAGGTGAAGCCGACATCAACTTGAATTTACCACTTATTTTTTTCTCTCTTTATTATTTCTCAATCTCTTTTTTTTATTTCTTTTTTTCTAATCTTTCTTTTTTTTTTCTTCTCTCTTATTTTTTTTGGTGTCTCTTGGTGCGTGTGGAACATGGGCTTCTCACTTCCCTCCCCCACACTTGGACTTTTCTGTAAAAGCCAAGTGTAGCGTCAGGATCCCCTTGCGAGTGTGTTCCATTGCCTAAGAGAATCAAGGCTTGTACTGATGTCGCTTCTCGTTTGCAAGTGTTGTATGACCCGTTTTCTTCTCAACCTGAGATGATTAGTAACAGGAATACCCGAGGGTGCATACTACTTGAAAACATGACCTTGCTTTTTTTTCAAAGATAATCCAGGGTATCTCCCGGTAGTGCTTAAGTTATGGTCTTAAGCTGGACCGCAGGAATTTATCTTGCAGCTCTCAAAGGTGGTGTTGGCCACCAAACATTTGGCAAAGGTGCTAGAGCCGCATGGTTGGTTCCATCGTACCACTATGAGATTTGAAAGTGCTAATAATAGCCATCCACAATCATCCTCTTAGAAGTTTTGAATCAAGTGTTAAGAGGTGGTTGGGATTCTCGTAGGAGCACAAGGTCAGAAGCAGATCAAACTTTAGAGATCCCGAAGGCGAGCACGAAACATGAGTCTCAAAGAGACATTATCATGCTCATTAGCGGGTTCACTCTAGTGTTGTTGCTTCATGCATGTCCATGGCATGGGAGTCTTTGTCCTTAAAAGATGTATCATGAAGGACGAACATTGACTCTTGACAATTATCGGGAACAACATTTTGATGGCCAGAGGGACATGTCTCCTGTTCGAGCATGGGCGAAGTTGGACATTCCATTTCACAAAGATGAAAAGGAAGCTCAAAACTTGCTTGCTTGAATAGGTAGCTTTGCTTTGCCTTTGGGTCTCTTGGGCAAGAGATAAGGCTAGCAGAAGCTAAACGCTCAACTTCTCATTTGCTCAAGAGTTTCAAAGAGAGACTTATGAGAAGTCTGAGCATCGAGGATGGCATAAATGTGAAGGTCTAAGTGAACCTCGGTTCGATTCATTTCAAATGGCACGACCCTAACACAATCCCACAACACTCAGATGAGCCTTGATGGCTTTTTGAAGAGTTTTTCAGCCGGGAGTAGCGGCAATTTCCCAAAAGGGTTTCCGCAAGAAAAAATGATAAAAGTCTCGACTTTGAGGTTGTATAGGGCTTCTAAGGGAGTCTCATAACGAACAAAATATAGTTGTGGAAGGTGAAAGAATCTAAATTGCTTCAGAAGAGCATTTCACTTTCGACAACCATTCTCATGAATGTTCCTTGTTAGAGGAGACTTCCTTAGAAATAAATGCTTAATTTACGTGCCATGAAATGCTCAAGGTTCTGTCGTAATCCTCGAATGTTTATAGCGAACTCCAAAGGATAAAACATTCCTTCCTTTGGTGTTCGTGGTTCGGGTGAGGGCTCAACAATCGAATCTAGCAAGGGCAAAGATTCAATTGATAAGGGCTCCTTAAAGCTTGACATGACCTTTATGGAGGGGTTAAGGCTCTATGACGGGAGAAGCATGCTCCTCTAGGATGTTAACAAAGATTTTCCTCTATTCCGTCATGGTTTTAGATAAAACAACCCTCCAATGGTCATGTCAAAGCATAGGGCAGCATCTATGTCTATTCCCAAAAGATATGCAAATGCATGTCGTCAGGTAAAGACAAGTCTAGGCCGGCATGTGTTAACATAGTAAGCCTCGCCTAGACTGCACCTATGGGTTCCTTCTCGCTCCGCTTGAAATCGAGGATTGCCCTTGGTAGAGAGTTGATATGGGGCGTAAGGGAGAATGTGAGACAAAACTTGTCTTTAAGTTCTCCCCAGTATCCATTCAAACTTCCTACGGCATTAGTGCTCCATTGCTTCGCCTCCCCATTTGAGGGAGAGCGAAAACAACTTCCACATAAGAATTTCATTGTGTCGTGCCTGGAATGTTTAGGCATGAACACATTTCCTCGAATCATGCAGATGTCTAAAATGATTTTCATCATCCAGACTGAGAAAGGCTATGCCCGAACCAGGGTTCGAATCCTAGGTGGAGATCACAGCCGGATAAAAAAAAATCTGGCTTTTGAAAAAGAATTTTGGCTCAAAGAACTCCTCCTTTTGAAGCGAAAGGATTTGAAATTAGGATTGGCTTCATGGTGGTAGGTTCGGATAGAAAGTATGTTTGGTCTATAAAAAGAATTTTAAAATATTTTTCTTTTTATAAAAAGATACGAGGACGAACTAGGTTCAAAGAAAATAGCAACCGTTCCCCGGCAACGGCGCCAGAAAGCTTGTTGACGTTTCTTAGCGCAATCACCAAAGATAGATAAAAAGTCTATCCCCGGCAACAGCGCCAGAAAGCTTGTTGGTATTTCTTAACATATGCAGAGAATCCGCAAGCGTACGGAAGTACCGTTGTAGCCTTCACCCGGAAGTATTCAGGGTATCGTAATTTCCACAGGGAACGGAGGTATTTCTCCTAGCTAATTTGTCCAAGGAACAACCCAAGGGTAGAGATAGAAAGGTAGGTAGAGATGGATTCCTATAGCTTTAGGGTCCTAAGCATAGCGAAACAATACTTCCACTGGCTCACGTCGGGCACCGGATCGCACCTGGCAGCAGGTGATGCCGGCCTGTAGCTCTACGCCGCACCCGGACGTGGGGGATTACAAGGGACGGACAGGGCTGTCACCACCTGCCGCCTACCACCTCAACCGTGGAGTGCGAGCGCAAACGAAGGCAGCCTCTAGCCTAGACACCACGTCTATACCAGCGACTACTACTCTAGCGTCGTACAGGGGATCCCGTCTCTATCAGGGGCCCCCTACTAGAGCATCCGCCACAAGGACGGATGACGAACCCGTGAACAAGCATGGTATAGCTCAACTACACAAAAGACACAAAAGACTATAAGAAACACAAATACTCACTTAGCCAAGATCCCGTTAGGGAGCCGAGTAGAATATCCGCAGAGGTACAAGGTCGGGGAGACACCGACAAGCCCGGCGCTTCCCCGCTGTCTTCCCTCACATCTCTCTCTCTAACTCTATAGCTAGTAGGGCATAGCCCTTTGGAATGAGGCTCTAGTGTGGTGCTCTTCCCCTTTGAATGGTTGATTGTGAATGAGGAGGAAAAAGCCCCTTTTATATCTAGAGAGGAGGGGGTCATTGCAAATGTGTCATCCTCACTTGGAAAGTGGCAAACCGACCTCCATACGTCGGTTTGAGATGCAATGAACCTGGACGCACCCCAGAACCGACCTCCCAGCGAGTTAATGCACCGACCTGCAAAAGTGGGTCCAGGTTGGCAGCCGCCGGGGCGCGAGCGCGCCCCTGGCGCGAGCGCACAAGATCCTAGGCCAAATGGGCTGAAACTTGGTGAGTGGATGGGCCTCGTCGCCAGCTTTGCAACGCATATTTGTTTGCCTCAATCGGAGTCCGTATGAGTGAGATATGGCCCGTTTACTGAGACCCACTCATCCAGCCCGAGATGGAGTTGGACCGGGTTTTGGTTTTCCATCTTTTGGGCTTATGTTTGGCATTTTGGCCCATATATGAGACCCACAATTGTCAGGCAAATGGGCCACTCTCTTATTCATGGTTTTCTTGTGTGCTTTGGCCCATTTGTGTGCATTTCCGGAGTTGTCTTCCTGCAAGCGACAATCACCGAAACTCGTGGAATATGTTAGCGTAAAGTCCTATTTGCTAAGTTTGGGATAGATTTTATATTATTATTGGCGGTCTAAAATGTGCGATAAGGACCACCAACACTGACCCCGGTTATCCCTTCTCAGTCTTTTCGAGAACCGGAAAGGAACAGCTGCTCCGAAGTGTCTTGGTGTAACCACTATGTTGACCTCTGGTTAGCTATCCCTTTGGTATAGATTAGAATAGAACCACAGTAATGGAGAAGAAAATAGGAATCTTGGCATCTTTTGTAGACCTCTCAGCTTAGCTAGTCTGCTCTGCTATCTTTTTATGAGGTTCTCCTGTGTGTCATTTATCTAAAACCCTGATCATATCTTTTACCCCCTCATTAGTTTAGTTGGTATATTAGTTAGCAGATGTATGACGGTTAATTATCAACTTCTTTATCCTTTGCTTCCCTGAGGATAAATACGATACCCTAGAATACTCTTGGGTGAAAGCTACAACGGTATCCGTGCGCTTGCGGATTTCACTGTTTGCATAACTTATACCAATTGGCTTTCTAGTGCCGTTACCTGGGATGGACTTAAAACCTCCATACTTGGTAGCGACGCTAAGAAATGCCAACAACACCCCATGCCTTCCTTTGGGAAAATATAAATAACAATACCCTGAAATACTTCCGGGTGAAATGCTGCAACGATAGATCCGTACGCTTGCGGATATTATTCTATTAGGATGTGATCTATCTGTTGGCAACTCTCGCATAGTTACTAGAACTTGTTTCTAGTGATTGTGTTGAGAAATACCAACAAGCATTTCTAGGCGCCGTTACCGGGGATGGGCTTTATGTCTATTTTTGGTGATTGCGCTAAGAAATGCCAACAAGCATTTCTGACGCCGTTGTCGGGGATGGGCTTTATGTCTGTTTTTGGTGATTGCACTAAGAAATGCCAACCAGCATTTCTGGCGCCGTTGCCGGGGAAGGCATGGAAGTTAAGCATCTAGCAGCATGGATATGCATATAATATAAAATAGGAAACGACAAATGTCTATACAGGCTAACTTTTATGTTTTCTCCTGTTGTGGATGAAAACAGGATAGTGCATGTCTGGTTTCTCCCTGTCGGGAAACTTCGTTTCAAATCCGGAGGCACTCCTAAGGAGGAACATGACTCGTGCCTCTTCCTCTTGTGCTACTCCACCGACAACTGAACCAGTCATCGTCGCACCTACCGCACTGCACTCCATGGCCAAGTCCCTGCGCGAGTTCTCCATCCCCAATGTTGCCAATGTGCCCACTGGGCCCGCTGTCAATCTTGGTGACAAGAACTTCGAGCTTCGAACTAGGCTCATTACCATGGTGCAGGCAAGTTCATTCTGTGGACTGCCTAGTGAGGACGCCAACGCCCACCTTCAGCGGTTCTTGGAGATATGCGACACCATCGTCATCAAGGATGTCGCACCTGACGCAATCAGGCTCAGGCTCTTCCCTTTCTCCCTTGTGGGAAAGGCGAAGACCTGGTTCTACAAGGATAAGACCACTGCTAACACATGGAGCAAGTGCTCCACCGCGTTCCTGACTAAATTCTTCCCCATGGGCAAAACCAATGCCCTACGGTGGAGGATTGCCAACTTCCAGCAGAACTCGCTGGAACCCATCCCTGAGGCATGGGAGAGGCTCCAGGAGTACATCCAGGAATGCCCTCACCATGGGATGGAAAGTTGGCTGGTGCTCTAAAACTTCTACAATGGGTTGACACCCATGTCGAAGGGGCACCTGGACACCGCCGCTGGCGACGCCTATCATTAACTGTTGATAGTGCCACGGCACTAATCAATAAAATGGTGGAAAACCAAGCTTGGGGGAGGAACGTGCCCCCACTAAAGGACAAAAAGGCATGCATACCTATTGGCGGTCCTTAACTCGTTTCTAACCCCGCCAACATTAGCCTAGGCAACACCAATTTTCACCTAGAATAGGGCTCTACTCTAACTATTTCCATAGTGTGGCGCAGATTTCTTGTTTTGCAGGACATCACTGAAATACACACAAAATGGGCCAAGACATGAAGAAAAACACATATAAATAAATACCTTTTATTTTTGGCCCAAGCAAACAAGAGAAAAAGGAGGAAAAAGCCCACTCGGAGCCAAACTGACAAGAAGCACCAGCATGGGCCGACCAGAGGCCCAGCCAGGAGGACACCGACCAAAGCTGAAGGCCAGCGGGGCCCAACCAGGCGCGAGCATGCCTGAGGCGCGCGCGCCCAGTGGGGCGCGTCCCGGGCCTAGCTTTGGTTGGTCGGTTTGGTGGGGCCACCTGATGGTCGGTTCGGGGGTGTTTCTGACAATTGCCCTGCGGAAACCGACCATCCCACCCCTATATAAGCATGGGCACTCCTCCTCCTTCAAAAACAATTCAACAATTCATTTTGTTACCTCACTCTTCACCACACCTCCACTCCACAAGTGTACAATAGAGAGAGTAGAGCCACTCTACCTAGCCTAGCTAGAATAGAAGTAAGGAGTGAGAGAGGAGCAAGAGAAGAGCATCTCTCCAAGAGAGCTCTCAGAAGCTAGTCCTCCAAAGGGGCGGAGTGCCAGACTTGTCGGCACCCTCCTCGCTTGTACCTCTACAGCGTCTTGCTACTTGAAGTAAGACCTCGTCTTTATCTTCTGGTAATACCTTTGAGTAAGTTATTCTTGCTTGTTATCTTCTTGCGGGTTCGTCGTTCGTCCCCGTGACGGAAGCTCTAGTAAGAGGACCCCTGATAGAGACGGGAGCTCCTGGCCACCACTACAGTTGTAGCAACTGGCATAGACATGGTGTCTAGGCTAGAACCTACCTTCGTTTGCTTCATAGTCCACGGTTGAAGTGGTAGGCGGCAGGTGGTGACAGCCATGTCCGTCCCGTGTAATCCCCCACGTCCGGCTACGACATAGAGCCATAGGCCGGCATCACCTGGCAGACCAGGTGCGATCCGGTGCCTGAAGTAAGAAGTGTAGCAATGAGTTTAGCCATCTCTTAGGACTTTACCTTTAGAAAACCTCACTACCTAAGCTACCCTACTCCATCTCTGGGCAACCTCTGTTTAGAATTAACTCACAAGCCGTTCTTCGTGAAAGAAATACGATACCCGATTACTCTCCGGGTGAAGTGCTATAATGGTCATTTCCGTGCGCTTGCGGATTTGGCTGCATACGCTAAGAAACGCCAACAAGCATTTCTGGCGTCGTTGCCGGGGAACGGTTGTCGCAGTTAGCTCCAAACCTAGATTGCCCGTGTACCTTGACCTACCTTTGCTCCACTTCTTTTATTTTATTTTATAAAACAAAATACTCATGGAGCAACCAACCATTTACAACCTTTCTGCTCTGAAGGGTGAGCTCATTCAAACACCACAATCCTCGAAGCCAATCACAGCTTCTGATTATGAGCTCCGCCCTGGCTTTATAGCCATGGTTTGGGACCAAGCCTTTTCAGGTTTGGAATTTGAAAACCCATACAATCACCTACGGGAGTTTGAGCACCTCTGTGCGTGCCTGACCATTGCGGGCATGTCACAAGATACACTGCGGTGGAAATTGTTTCCCTTTTCTCTTCATGAGAAGGCGAAGCAATGGTACACCCAAAACATAGGGAAAGTAAACGGAGATTGGGAAGAATTGCGTAAGCATTTTTGCTTCACATTCTACCCTATTTCTCGTGTCGCTTCTCTACGACAGGAGGTGCTCAACTTCCAACAAAAAGAAAATGAAACCATAGGTGCAGCCTAGGAACGCTTTTTGATCCTAACATGATTAGGCCCAGACCTGTCTATTCCTAACCATGTACTCTTACAGCACTTTTGGCTAGGATTAGATAGAAATTCTGCCCTATTGCTCGATGTAACTGCTGGAGGGTCATTCCAGCACAAAACCACCGAAGAGGGGCAGGCTCTCTTGGATCACATCCAAGAAAATACCCCTCCTTTAGAACCTATCCGTGTAGAACCCGAGCCAATAAAAGAGGATGTCTCTTCGGCATCAGCCGAACCTACCCAATCCATAGAGAGACCCTCTCCCGAACCAGAACCTAAGACGAAAGAACCCATGGATCTTCCGATCTTCGAGGATGAGCTTTTCGAGAACCTCAGAAACACCTCCCAATATGAGTGTCGCACAAGACCACCAATTCCCGTCACTCCTAGCAAACCCCTTGATGAACACTTTCTCAGGGAATCCATTAGAGAGTTGACCTTTGTTATGAGCACGGAATGGGTGGCAGAAGGTGAGCTCTCATCTGAAGTAATTCAGATTCGTGCTCCCTCCTCCACCGGCCGTTGCAAAATCCAGCGGAATTGGGTGGATGTTTTGTATAATCCCACTATTGGAGCGAACTTAATGTCCCATTCCTATGCATCCACGTATCTAGGAATAGAATCATTTACTCCAACAACACGGTCCTTGAGAACGCCAGATTCCGTTCAAAAAGGACTAGGGATTGTACATAATGTGACACTCCACCATGGAGATGTCAAAATGTCCCTGGACTTCCTTGTCTTTGACATCCAGGAATTCGACATACTCATAGGGCATCCCCTGGAATCTCTCTTTGACAATCCGTCAAAAACAGGGGAGATTAACATGAAATTAGGGAGAGAATCATTCCCGATTCAAGTCACTAGAACCAGGAACTCAGTGGCCAAATCTCCCCCTAGTGTGCTCATAGAGGTTCTAGCGGTTGACATGTTCGAGTCACCCAAATCGTCTTTAGACAAAGATGCCGAATTCTTCATAAAAGAAAAAGACGAGTTCGGGGAGACAGTTGACCTCCTTATAGGGGAAAAACCGCCTAGACCTCCAGTTGAGCTTAAGCCCTTACCCAAAGGATTATGATATGTTTTCCTGAACGGCGACACACAAACTCCAGTCATAATAAGTGACCAACTTAGTGACGAGGAGACAACCAAACTCATCGCAGTTCTAGAGAAACATAGTTCGGTCTTTGGGTATTGTCTAGACGATCTTAAAGGGATAAGTCCAACGCTCTGTACCCATCACATTCCCATAGAACCAGCTAGCACACCTTCACAGGAACCTCAGCGTAGGCTGAATAATGCGATGCGAGAAGTCATGAAAAAAGAAGTCCTGAAACTTTTTCACGCCGAGATAACCTATCCCGTACCACACAGTGATTGGGTTAGCCCAGTCCAAGTGGTTCCCAAAAAGGGAGGAATGACAGTCATTGAGAACGCTAAAAATGAACTCATACCTCAATGAACTGTCACTGGATGGCGAATGTGCATTGATTACCAAAAACTTAACAAGGCAACAAAGAAGGATCACTTTTCGCTCCCCTTTTGATGAAATGTTGGAGCGGTTAGCGAAACACTCCTTCTTTTGCTTCCTTGATGGGTACTCAGGATATCATCAGATTCCCATCCATCCGGATGATCAAAGCAAAATGACCTTCACATGCCCCTACGGAACGTACGCGTACCTTAGGATGTCGTTTGGGCTGTGTAATGCACCCGCGTCATTTCAACGGTGCATGATGTCTTTCTTTTTGGACATGATCGAAGAGATCATGGAAGTTTTCATGGACGATTTTACCGTCTATGGGAAAACTTTCGATCATTGTCTTAAAAATTTAGACAGGGTCTTGCAAAGGTGTCAGGACAAGGATTTGGTACTTAATTGGGAAAAGTGCCATTTCATGGTCCGTGAGGGCATTGTACTGGGACACTTAGTGTCCGAGAGGGGAATCGAGGTAGATAAGGCAAAGATAGAGGTTATCGAGCAACTACCTCCCCCGGTAAACGTAAAAGGAATCCGTAGCTTCTTAGGTCATGCGGGGTTCTATAGAAGATTCATCAAAGATTTTTCACAAATCTCTAGACCCCTCACTAACCTATTAGCTAAAGATGCTCCTTTTGAATTTACCGATGAGTGCTTGAAAGCATTTAACACTCTCAAGCAAGCACTCATCTCTGCACCTATCATCCAACCTCCCGATTGGTCTCTACCTTTTGAGATCATGTGTGATGCAAGCGACTATGCTGTTGGTGCGGTCTTAGGCCAAACCAAAGATAAGTGTTAACACCAGAATTTGGTCAGGAATATGACAGGTGGGCCCGCAGGGGGCAGAGAGAGAGATTCGGCAAATGCATATGCGGTCGGCTAATTTCCATATGTTCGGCAAATGATCAAGCGGTCGGTAACGGCTTCGTTCAAAGGCGAAAGAAGGAAAGAGGAAGCTGACCAGAAAGGGAAGGAGTCGTGGTAGTCAAGGACTCCGATTATGGTTAGAGTTAGCGTATTTGTATCTTTCCAATTTTGTTTAGATAGTTCGTAAACGTATGGGACTCATGTTCTGTCCAGGGTATAAATATAAGCCCTCGACCATTGTAATAAGGGTTCACAACCAAATCAATACAACTAGCTACGTGCCACCCTTCGAGTCCTTTTAGTCGTGTCGTCGAGTTCTTCGAGAGGGTCAATCGATCCGTCGACCTCCGTAAGTCCCGGCAACCTTGTTATCATGTCTAGTATCATGCGGTGGATTTAGATGTGATGCAAGTAGTCTCATTGTTTTAGCTTAGAACATGCGGTAGATCTAAGCTCGATCATGGGAAGTTTTTGCTTGTACCTTGTATCGTGCGGCGGATTAAGACATGAGTAAAGATAGTTATCGGCTTTTTTAGATTTGGCAAGATCTAATTGATTCATTAAGTTATCATGTGTTGCATGTCTAGTTTAATGTTTAATTATTTGCAACACTCTTTTGCCCAATCTAGATTGATACTTTATTCGGCTTTTGGTCATTCTCTCATGCTTATTCAATATCAAGTAGATCAAGTTCATATAGCCGAATTAGATCTATCTAGATTGTTACATGTTGTGGGTTCATGCATGCTAGAGCGTTTAGGTCTTAGTTGAGGCTAGATATCGTGCGGCAGATGTAGGCTTTGCTTTGCTCTAGGTCGTAATAGCTTGCTTGTTCCTTCTTCATGGACCCCGATTCGGTAATCTTGCCGATACGGTTGTGCTTACGCATGTAACAAGTATTTATAGATCTGTTGGGTAATTACGTGCTTTTAGCTCTTTATTGTTAGATTGTATCATGCGGTGGATTGATCTAGTAGTAAGGAGTGGTGTAAGTTCATAGTGAGTGGTATCATGCGGTGGATTAGCTTGCTTGGATTTATGCTCGACGGGTTTATGAAGGCTTGACGTGCGGCAGACTAGTTGGAGTAACCTATGCATGTGTTATTCAGTAGATTCATATTTATGAGTTACTTATCTTTAATTATTAGTGCTTGATGATGCTTTAAACCTAAGATATAGTTTGATATGCTTTAATAATCTAATCTTGTTCAAACATGTCTTCATACATACGTATTCGGCAATTTCTTTCTGTTTACATCAATTATGTTACATTAGCCGGATGAACTGCAGTCTGTTGGCAGATAGCTTCTATAGCTATGTGTCATCGTAAGTGGCTTCAGGGCCGTAAAGATGGAACTGTCTGGTCTCACCCAGCATGTTCCAATTTTGATCTTACCGTTTTATCCCTTGTCGATTTTCAGGTCAAATCGACTGGCACGCCACCGGATTCAGACACCCGGGCACCCGATTGAAGCTAGGCTTTCCGGCTTGCTGTGTGTGAGACACAGTGCATCACTTTTTGTGTCAACACACTTTTTGGCACGCCCAGTGGGACCACTTTTAGTTCGAGATGGGATCTGACATTGACAACAGTCACGTTCTGGACGTGACCATGGATGATCTGCAACCAGATCAGCGCCAGATGGTGGAACAGGCAATCCAGCAGTACCAGCAGAAGTGCTTAATGTCCTTTTCCAAAAACAAGAGTGGCAAAGCGATCATAAAGCAGTCATTGCCAAGGGTTCTCCTTCCTAATCAGTCTGACATTACTGATGAAGAAGAGATGCAGAGGGTAGTTGGAGTCATCTACAAAGCTATGGGAGATACCATGTTGAATCACAACACAGCTTTTCTAGGTACTTTCCGCAAAATCATGATCGACACCTTCGGTTAATCAGTAGATAAGCACTTTGAAGAGAGATTTGGAGAGCTTAGTGGACCAGTGTTCTTTAACACCCAGCAATCTTCAGGGAAATCAACTGGAGCAGGAGAGATGATCGGTACAAGCAAAGATGGAGCCGTCTATGGTGAAAAAGAGAAGCCTCCTGTAACCGAGTAGCAAACTCATGGTCAAGTGGCTTTTGGTGCAACAACAGACATACCTGCATCTGCTTACAAGATCTCTCCAGTGGCAAATAGATTGCAGAAGAATATCTATGGAGATGGGTATAATGAATTTACCGATTACAGTGCTCTGAGTGCTTTGCCGAATCCAGGATACACAAGTGCATCAGGATTGCCTTCCAGGAGGCAGGGAGCACAAGATGCAAACGATGTCCTCTTAAGCAGAATGGCTGATATGATGCAGAATCAGTTCGGCCTGAAACCAAAAAATCAGACATATGCATACAAATCTCCTTTCCCAGAATGGTACAATAGGGTAGCTCTTCCACCAAGAGTTAAGCCACCAACAGACTTGACCAAATTCTCTGGTCAGGATGACACCAGTACCATTGAACATGTTAGCAGATATCTGATGCAACTTGGAGAAGCTGCTAGTGATGAAGCTTGGACTATTAGATATTTTCCTGTGTCTCTGACAGGGCCGGCTTTCACGTGGTTTGCATCACAGCCGGCTAATTCCATTGGTACATGGGCTGAGTTGGAGCAAAAGTTCCATGCATACTTTTATACGGGAACCAATGAGAAAAAGATGGTTGATCTGTGGGCTATGAGGATGAAGACTACTGAGACACCAATGGAGTATCTTCGCAGATTCAGAGAGGCAAAGAATATGTGCTATTCTTTGAATATTCCTGATGATCAACTCGCACAATTGGTCATTGCAGGCATGCTGCCACATATCAGAGATAAGCTATTTGGCATGGAGTTTGAAGACCTTGGACAGCTTGCACAGAAATTAACAGCAATGAGCAATCAAGCCCAAGGGTTCAGAAGAGATACTCGTTTTCAGAAGAACAGTGCAACTATTGACATGTATCAGGGATTTCTAGAAGAAGCATCTGAATATGAAGATGATGATGAAGTGGCTGCTGCAGAGCTGAACTAGACAAAGGAGCCTACTTTGGTCAGTCAGCGATGGGTGAAGCAGCAAAAGGGATCTTATGATTTTGATGTCAGTAAGGCAGATAAGCTCTTTTTGTATTTGATTCAAGAGGGACGCATCAAGCTGCCAGAAGGACATCCTATGCTGCGCCCTGAAGGAGTAAAGGACAAGAAGTACTGTGGGTATCATGACACAAGCTCTCATCATATTAATGATTGCCGAGTGTTCAGAGTAAAGATTCAGAAAGCTATTCAAGATGGGCACTTGAAATTTAATGGCAAGATGAAGGTAGATGAACGCCCATTCCCTCAGAACATGGTTTCTTTCTCTATAGGCATGGTTGATGCCAGTAAATCTAAAGAAAAGGGAAAGGTGAAAGTTCTAACCTCTGAAAGAGCCAAAGAGAGTGGTGCTGTTGACCTTGATCGTCAAGTTACCAAGGAAGAAGTGCAGCAAGTTTGGTTCAGAAATAACCGAACGGAGAAGGGTCAGACTTCAAAAGCAGCTCAGAGAGATTGCCGAATGCATGCAGAGCCGAAACACAGAGTTACAGTGCGACACCTGTTGAACAAATGGCAAAGAGAGAAGAAGTTGGAGTATGATGAGGAGCAGCAGTATATTGAAGAAGAGCGCAGGTTCATGGCAGAGCGTCGGAGATACTAAGCAGAAGTGCGTCAAAGAGAGCAAGAAGAGTACATGAGGGAGCAAGAGCAGTCACATTGGAATTGTTCCTTCTTCAGACACTGTTGGAATGAAGGCTTGAAGTTGCCTGCTAAAAACAATTGCCCTGAATGCAGTGATCAGTATTCAGAGTATAGGCAATCTTGAGTCAACCGTCGTCCCGTCCATGATAGACTTGGAATGAGGGTTCCTGAGGACGATCGGCGCATAAAAACAAACAATTTTGATGGACATCAGAAGAAAAGATTTGCAGATCAAGCTTGGGCTCACAGCGGTGCTCATAATGCAGAAGAGAGCTCATACAGGTGGCAAAGAGGTCAATGGTGTCCTCCTGGTTTGAGGAAAAGCCAGAAAAGAAGGGTTCAGCGTTTGAGGAACCAAGAGCTGAAGCAAGAGTTAGCCGAAAAGAAAATAGTGTGGCGTCCCAAGAAAAAAGACGATGGACGGGGTCCTTCGGCTGATGCTAACATGGTGTTCTTCATTCCATTGGAGTTTAGGGCTCCTGAGGACCAAGAAGTTCAAGATGAAGTATACTCAGACTTTGATGAAACTGAATGCCGAGACCTGATGGCTCAACTTGTGTTGACTCGGCAAACCTTTGACCAAGATGCTTGTTGATGGAGGGGCTGCTATCAATATTATGCCCTATGCTACTTTCAGAAAGCTTGGTATGACAAGTGAAGACTTATTGCAGACTGACATGATCCTTAGAGATTTTGCTGGCAATGCTTCTGATACTCGTGGAGCTGTACATGTGGAACTGATGATTGGATCCAAGACTTTGATCACTATTTTCTTTGTCATTGATGGCAAGGGGCATATAGCATGCTTCTGGGAAGGGATTGGATCCATGCCAATTGCTGTGTACCCTCAACTATGCATCAGATTCTTATTCAGTGGATTGGAGATGATGTAGAAGTTGTTCAAGCTGATGATTCAGTAAGTGTTGCCACTTCCGAGCCTGCTTATTGGGAGTACGATGGACAAGATTGCCTTTTGGGTAAAAAATGGAAAGAAGGTCCTGTCAATGTGTTCGACAGAGATCAACAGCCGATCCAAGCAGTCGGCTCTGACAGTAACTTTTAATGGGCAATCCAATCGATGGCAACAAAGGTAAACTGGGTCGTGGTTTCATGTCGGCTGACAAGTTAGAAGAGATCGATGTTGGTGATAGCACAAAGTCAAGGCCGATGTATATAAGTGCAAATTTAGACCCAAAGTATAAATTGAGATTAGTAGAGTTGCTGAAAGAGTTTAAAGATTGTTTTGCTTGGGATTACACAGAGATGCCTGGATTGGATCGATCAATTGTTGAGCATAAGTTGCCTATAAAACCTGGATTTCGTCCTTTCAAACAACCTCCATGAAAAATCTATAAAGAGGAGGTATTGGCCGATGTAAAGAAGGAAGTTGAAAGACTGATCGAAGCAAACTTTATTCGGCCATGCAGGTATGCAGAGTGGATTTCAAATATAGTGCCTGTTTACAAAAAGAATGGAAAGATGAGAGTCTGCATAGATTTCAGAGACCTCAACAAAGCTACTCCCATGGATGGATACCCGATGCCAGTTGCCGATTTGTTGGTAGATGCGGCAGCAGGTTATGAAGTTATCAGCTTTATGGATGGCAATGCTGGCTACAATCAGATTTTTATGGCAGTTGAAGATATTGCAAAAACTGCATTCAAATGCCCTAGCCACATTGGATTATTTGAGTGGATAGTGATGACATTTGGATTGAAGAATGCTGGTGCAACTTATTAGAGAGCCATGAACTATATCTTTCACGAGTTGATCGGCAAAATTGTAGAAATTTATATTGATGATGTGATAGTCAAATCTAGAGACCATGAAGGACATTTAGCCGATTTGAGAAAGACTTTGGAGTGCACAAGGAGACATGGTTTAAAAATGAACCCAAATAAGTGTGCATTTGGAGTCTCAGCTGGTGAATTCTTGGGGTTTTTGATCCATAGAAAAGGGATAGAAGTTGGGAAGAAGAGCATGGAAGCAATAGACAAAATTGTGCCCCCAACTAACCTTACAGAGTTGCAATTGTTGCTAGGCAAGATCAATTTCGTGAGAAGATTCATATCTAATTTGTCAGAAAGAGTGTTACCTTTCTCTCCATTACTGAAGCTTAAAAAAGATCAGAAATTTGTTTGGGGTGACATGCAGCAAAAGGCTTTTGATGAGATCAAAAAGTATATGAAAGCGCCACCAGTACTGGTACCTCCGCAACTTGAGAAGCCTTTCAAGCTGTATGTGGCGGCCGATAGCCTAACGATAGGATCGGCCCTTATGCAAGAGTTTGATGGAAAAGAGAGGGTGATAGCTTACCTTAGCCGAAAATTGTTAGACCCTGAGACAAGGTATTCGGCTATAGAAAAACTCTGTCTGTGTGTTTATTACTCATGTACCAAGTTTCGGCACTATTTACTGAATGCCGAATGTGTGGTGGTGTCGAGTTTTGATGTAATCAAACACATGCTATCAATGCCAATTTTAAATGGAAGAATTGGCAAATGTGTGTTAGCACTGTCAGAGTTTAATTTGAGGTATGAATCGGCAAAAGCAGTAAAGGGTCAGATAATTGCCGATTTCATTACTCAGCATCGTGATTTATCTGTTGACGTGGTTAACATTGCCCATGGGCATTATTTTTTGATGGATCATCATGTGATAAGGGTGGTGGTGCTGATATTCTCTTGATATCCCCGCGTGGAAAGATATTTGAGTATGCTTTTCCGATTGAATATCATGTTACTAATAATCAAGCAGAGTATGAAGCATTACTTAGAGGACTTCGGCTGTTAGTAGAAGCAAAAGCTGTTGTTGTTGAAGTATTTGGTGATTCTGAATTGGTGATCAATCAATTAACAGGGCAATATGAATGCAAAAATGATATATTGCAAGAGTATCATGAACGGTGTCGAGAACTTCTAAAGAGCTTTTCAGTAGTTACTTTGCATCATATACCCAGAGAGCACAATGGAGAAGCAAATAAATTGGCTCAAGCTGCCTCTGGTATCGGGAAAATCATGAAGTTTTTGCAATAGAAGGAAATGCTTTCAATTTTGATCAAACAGATAATGACTGGAGAAGTGCTATTGTCAGTTATCTAAAAGATCCATCTCAGAAAGTCTCCCGAAAGCTCAGGTATAAAGCTCTCAAGTTCGTTCTTCTTGATAGCCAATTATACTACAAGTCTATAGATGGAGTATTGCTCAAATGCTTGAATCAAGAAGAGGCTAAGAAGATTATGTTCGAAGTTCATGAGGGAGCTTGTGGAGCACATCAGTCGGCTTACCGAATGAAGTGGATAATCAGAAGGACAGGGTATTTTTGGCCGACTATGTTGGAGGATTGCTTTGAATATTACAAAGGGTGTCGAGATTGTCAGATATTCGGTAATAATCAGAGAGCACCTGCATCAGCTCTGAATCCTATTATCAAGCCTTGGCCATTCAGAGGATGGGGCATAGATTTAATCGGGCAGATCAATCCCCCATCTAGCAAAGGGCACAAATTTGTGTTGTTAGCAACAGATTATTTCACCAAGTGGGTTGAAGCTATCCCTTTAAAGACAGTCACATCAGAAAATATGGTTAGCTTTGTTAAGGAGCATATTATTCACAGATTTGGGATTCCACAGACCATAACAACTGATTAGGAAAGTCAGTTTACTTCATCAGAATTTTGTGACTTTGCCGAAAGCATGGGGATAAGGTTATATAATTCTTCTCCTTATTATGCACAAGCTAATGGTCAAGCAGAGGCATCAAATAAAATCATGATCAAAATCATCCAAAAGAAGATCAATGAGAAGCCAAGAAAGTGGCATTTGGTCCTTAATGAAGCATTGTGGGCTTACCGAATGGCTTGCCATGGATCTACACAAGCATCTCCATATGAGTTGGTTTATGGTCACAATGTTGTAATGCCTTGGGAATTGCAGACAGGGTCAAGGAGAGTTGAATTGCAAAAGGACTTGGCAGAAAAGGACTATAAGGATTTGATGATGGATGAATTGGAAGATTTGCATTTGATTCGTCTTAAAGCTTTGGAGAATATTGAGAAGAATAAAATGCGTGTTGCCAAGTACTACAATAAGAAGGTCAAAGTTAAGCAATTTGCAGAAGGAGACTTAGTTTGGAAAACAATATTGCCAATTGGTACGAAAGATAAAGCATTCGGCAAATGGTCACCGAATTGGGAAGGACCTTTTCGAGTTGTTAGTTGTGCACCTGGCAATGCATATATATTGAAAACATTATTTGGAGAAGAGCTTACTAGGGACATCAATGGCAGGTATCTTAAGAAGTTTTATCCAAGTGTTGAAATTGGATCTTAATTGTGACTATGACTTAAACGTGGTATAGCCGATTGAATGAAGAATCGCCTTCAGAACAAAGGAAAGAAGTTGGAGAAAGTAGCCGATATTATTGTATCACCTCTAGTACAAAAATAGCCGATATCATGAGTATCGTCTTCAGAACAAAATAGCCGATACAATTGTGTCGCCTTTAGTCAATTTTTTAAGATAAATGAACAGTTTGGTCTTACCTTTCAGTTGGTAGGTTTATCGGGGAAAGATAAAGCGAATTGAAGTGCTACGTTACAAACTATCAAGTCATGGAACAGTTTCAAGATCTAATCGGCTGAGGTGACGTCATGCGTTCGGGAAAATTTCGTTCGAGAAGAGTGTTGCAGTCAAAATTCTAGCTAAGGAGCAGGGAAATTCGCAAGAGCGAACGCGATTGCTAGAACGCCTTTGCAGCAAAGACAAACAAGATCAAGAAGACGACCAACATTCTTCATTAAAAATTCTTTATTACAACCCGCGCCAGTCCTAGTACAAGCTACTCCTCTTCCTCAATGAAGAGCTTGTTGAGGACGGACTCCGGGTTGGTGGCGTTGGCCATGGCGTCGGCGTGGTCGTCGTACTCCGCCAGGAGGCCTTCGATGCCGTTGACCTCATGGGGAGGCCCGTCCCGAAAGCCGGTCGGCATCGGAGCGTAGTCGTCCCCGATCCAAGACGACATCCCCGCCAGGCCAAGCGAGGTGCCAAGGCGCACGCCGTGAAGGGCAGCCCGGTCGATCTGACCAGGCACAGCCTCGAGGCGATCTACCACGGTCGCCCCCTGGGCGTTCACGTGGTTAGCCACCGCCGTCGCCACCAACCTCAGGCGGTCCAGCTCCGCGGTGAGGTCTGCAAAGAAAAAAAAGACAGGCCAATGAATGAACGAATCGGGAATAACGGAGATCGAGCAATGGTGGAAGAACAAGTACTGGTGATGGCCTCGCTCATCTACCGGCAGGTATCCTCCCATTCCAGCTGGGCGACCCCGAACTTCTTGGTTTCTTCACCAAGAAGTGCCCGCGCCTCATCCCTCTTGCGGAGGTACTCGGCGGCGTTGTAGCGGGTGTACGGCGGGACCTCGTCCGACTCGGCCGGACCCCATGGCCGGGAATGGTACGAGCTCCCGGAAGCCGAGCCGGATGAGGCCAGAACAGGAGCCGAGCTGGAACCGGGACTGGCGCGGGGGCAGGAGCGTCGACCGCCGCAGCAGGCGCCACAAGACGCCATTGGCCGGTGCTGATCCTCGCCGTCCTACGAACAAGGTGCAATCAAGATCAGCTAAATAAGAAGAAACCGCAAACAAGATAGAGGAGTTATCTCCTTACTGCAGGCGGCGGCCGCCGCGGTTGCTTCCCTCCGCCACGTCCGCAGCGGGAGCAGAGGCGGAAGCAGAGGCCGGAGCGCGAGCCGGGGCGGCATGCCTCCGGAAGTTGGCGACGTAGTCGCCGGTGTTCCCGACGACCCTGAAATGGATCAAGGGAAACCCAGATCGGGTAAAAGAGATCGGAAGCACAACTCAAAAGATTGAAGATCTCACCGCCGGCGCCGGTTGCTGCTTCCCTCCGCCTCTTCCTGGGCAGGACGCTTGCCACGATCGCCGCCGCTCGCCATCGGTGGTGGTGAGGGTTTTTTGAGGTTGGGGACGGAGGAGGAAGTGGAAGAGATGATAGCAACTGCTTGTGCTTGGATGTAATGATGGTGGGAGCCGACTGGTCCTATTTATGAATGTTGGGAGCCGTGGTGAGACTACGGGAAAGCCAAGCGACGAGATAGGGATTTTCACACCTATGGGCCGATGTTGAATTGGGCCGAGCCCATTACTACTGGCGATTCAGTTGCCAAGCATGCGGTCGGCTAAAAGGCTGCGTGAGAGCTATTCGGCTAAGACATGTGCTTAAATCTGCAAGCGTTCGCGTTCAGCTAATATACGTATCTATGATACAGTCATATTCAGAGAAGCCGAGTGATGACAGAAAAGCAAAGAAGAAAGAGAAAAACAAAATATCGAATCAAAGGGAATGAAATGTTGCCAAGTATGGTACATTCAGGACATAATGTTTACATATTTCATCCTACAAGCCAAGGGTTTACATATCTAAGTAAGAGTTGATAACATTCAGGGCATCGGCTTTGATTCGGTTGACTTCATCAAGGGCTTTCTTGTCCTCAACTTCAGAATTTTGGATCTGCAGCAGCCTATTCTTGATTTGCTTGGTTTCCTTGACAAGAGAAGTTATTTTGGTCTTAGCCGAATCAAGGGACGGCAGAGTAGCAAGTTTGGCCTCATGGGATTGAATGTTAGCATCCAATTGAGCCAACTGAGCTGCCAGTTTGATCCTCTCATTTCTCATGTTCTGCAATTCTGGCTCCAGAGTATCCCAAGAATGTTTGGTTGACTTGAAATCAGAGTAGAGCTCCTTGACTTGCTGTTCTTTGATTGCCTTGTCATTCTCCAAAACAGCCTTGTCAGATGTATTTTTATGTGCTCTCTTGATAACGGCAAAGTGGTCATCAAGATGGGACAAGGCGTTTATGGCCGCTTTAAGATCAGAAGGGAGCTCTTGGCCAATTGGTTCTGCTATTTCCCTTATCTTATCGGATTCTCGGGTCAAGTCAACAATGTCCCTCTCTAAAAATGAGATTATGGCTTTCAGTTTAGCCTGACTCTCTGAGGATAATTGCCGATTAGAGGAAACTTCATCATCATCGGCAAATTCTTCAGCGATAAGGGAAAAACTAGCCTGTTGGAGAGCAGTGTCCTGACGATAAACAAGGAAATTTATTTAGCCGGATGCTTCAATTCATATGGGAAACGATCAAGAGAGATCAAGATAATACCTCTTCGGCAAAAACTTGATCGATAGCTTCCTGAGTAGCATCAAGGCTTTGAGTGACTGATGCAGTTGCTGCTTCAGGAATGGCAGTGTCATGACTCGTAGATATATCTTGAGTTGTCAGAGGTGCTGAGTCTGTCAGAAGTGTTGAGTCTGGCACATCTTGGAGAAGAGGTTTTTCTGCTGTTTCTCCTGACTGATGAAGAAGGATTTGTTTTTCTGCCTCTCTTTGTTCATCAACCTGGTGAGAGGGAATTTTTTCTATTGCTTCTCCCTGTTCACTGCTTGATCACCTGCCTGATGAGGAGAAGTTTCTTCTGTTGTTCCTCCTTGATTATCTGGGTCAGAAATATAAAATAAGATTGGTGTGTAAACAAGAGGATAAAAATGGCAAGTGTAGATACACACCGAGATTGCTGACAGGCTCATCGACGTTTGCTTGGCCAGTAGAGGCTTCAGGGGAGTTCTCCAAGATCACTACCCTGTCAGGACTTTGGGGGCGGGCCTGTATTTGTTGAAAGCAATGAATACGAGATCCATTTGCAAGTAATAATGAAAAAGTCAAGAATATACATACCTGAAGTGGCTTGACCTTCTTTGATCTTGTTTTCTTGGGAATGGCAGTATCCTTGATAGGAGAAGTTGTGGATTTTCTTTTGAGGTCCTTCAGGAGCACTGCACCCTCAGCAGGTGTCTTGTTAAACACTGTCAGACTTGGAGCATCATGTCCTAGAGCAGCCTTGGGGCCAGGTTGCCAATATAGAACTTTTGGAGGACTTGGAGGAGCGTTATCCTGTTCGAAAAGATATTTAGGCACAAGGCAGAAATATAAAGTGGAGAAGAAGCTATAAAGAAAATTTACCTCATCATCAGAAGTGAATGAAGGCATTAAAACTTGACACAAAGGATGGACTTGTGCTCTGAAGATATGAGAGTGCCATTCTTTCCACCAGAGGTCGAATGAGGAGTGGGCTGTTTCGATTATCACCAGAGGGTTAGGCTCATATACTGGAAAGTTAGACCCAAGATTAAAAACCTTATTGGCCTCGGTGATATTCGTTAATGACTCCCTGGGCCTGATGATGTCAGAAAAATATGGCTTTGGGGGTAATTGACCAAGTCCGAGTTGCCTGGCAACCATATTAGGGTTGTAAAATTCATAGGTTGAATTTATCAACCGGCCATGATGAAATTCTGCTGGCAGAACACAGGGCTTGATAAAGGAATTGTAAATATCCTTGGAATCAGTGTCTATGCAGCCCAGTTCATAGCTGAATCTGCAAGGGAGAGTTAGATCTTCATTCTCTCTGTAGGGAAACCAGACTATATGGTTGAATCCCTTGTAGAAAATCTTGAAAAGATGACCAAGATCCAAATCAATAACAATGGAAGATGCAGCCTCTCCATATGTCTGACAAGATTTATATCTGGGATCTTCACCTTCAGCATAGTTGATTGAGGGAAAATTCAGGTTGTGGAGGTCAACTGAGACGATCTGATGCATATACAGTTGCAACCACATTTGAACAAGCCACCATGGACCATTGACGCAGGAGATTTCACCTGACTCCGCATTTGGACGGTGATTTGGTGCATCATGTGGTAGACTGCTCCCAAGAGATATTTACCCAAAGGAATCAGCTTGCCTGCAGCTAATTCTTTAGCCATCACTATGTGATTCAGAGTGGGCTCATTGGACTTGCCATAGAAGATGAATCTGCATAACCAAATGTTCATAAAAGCCTTATACTCTTTGTCAGACACAGTGCCAGTTGAAGCATAGGTCTGAATGTACTTGGCCCAACCTCCTCCTGGCTTGACTGCCCTCTGTGAGCTGGTGCTTTTGAATTTGAAGGGGTATGTTGGCTTAGTGATATTCAAACCAGTCATCATGAAAATATCTGACAGAGTGATTGACATCGGGCCATGGCCGAAGATGAACGCGTTGATGGCGTCAGACCAGAAATGAGAAGCGGCTATCAGAAGAGAATCATTTCTTGGCATTTCGGCTAAAGAAAGTTCCAAACAGTGTTGAATATCCTGAGATTCCCAAAAATCATTGTTCCTGGACTGCATCCTACAGTACCAGTTGCGCCATCCTGCGATTGAGGGGAGGGGCCATGTTTTGAAGGTGCTCGGCCATCTATTTGGGGGAGCAATCCTAGATTTGAAAGGGATTCTCAGGGTTTCTTTTTCAATAAATTCCCTCGGATTAGAGTTTCCCCATGGACCAAGGAAAAATGATCCAGGACACGCAATATTGGAGATCAAAATCTCGTTCTTCATTTCCTTTAGAGAAAATAAGGCAAATGGATCAAAAAGTACATCTGGAAGCTGATTCCAGAGAGTTGCCGAATGGGTGAAGCAAGTAGGGTTACCTCCAAGAGCTCCTCTTGAGTTCCTGTCGCCATGATGGAACTGATTGAAGACTCTGTCGCCATTAAGCAGAAAGTTCGTTCTCAGGCGGCGGCTGCGGTGGTGGTACTGACCTAGGAGAAAGGCGCTTGTGGTCAATTTCGAAATAAAACCCTTTTATCTCGAAATTGAGGGGGCATGTGTTAACACCAGAATTTGGTCAGGAATATGACAGGTGGGCCCGCAGGGGGCAGAGAGAGAGATTCGGCAAATGCATATGCGGTCGGCTAATTTCCATATGTTCGGCAAATGATCAAGCGGTCGGTAACGGCTTCGTTCAAAGGCGAAAGAAGGAAAGAGGAAGCTGACCAGAAAGGGAAGTGTTGGCGGTCCTTATTGACGCATTTTAACCGCCAATTTAAGATAGAAAAAGGGAGAATTACATGTTCTTACACGTATATACTTGTGCTATTAACCGAATTCCACTTGTACCTGGAGTTTAGCAATGTTTACAGGAAATACACCAAGTACAGGGGATTTTACACAGAAAAGGCGCTTTCTGGCAAAGCGTAAAAGAGGCACAAGGAGGAGACAGGCCCATCCAGGATCGAAATGGGCCAAAACACCACACCACCTTGACACACTTGACAGGAAGGCCCCACCAGCCGAAGTCGGTTGGGGGGAGGCGTCACCCTGGCGCGGCCGCGCCAGGGGCGCGCTCGCGCCCCCCCAGCTTGACAGGTGGGGCTGCTTCCTGGAGGCGGTTCATTAATTGCAGAGGAGGGCGGTGCGCCGGTGTTCCTTCCATGTATGGCTCCGAACCGACCTGCTCCACATATAAAAGGGGAAATCCAAGCATTTCTCACACACACATTCATTTGAGCCATTCTCCTCTACTCTTGTTCTTTAGCCTAGTCTAGTAGCTTAGGAGCTAGGTTGAGCTATCAAGGAGGGCTTGTCTCCTAGGAAGAAGTTCATCACTTGGTAATATACTATGGAGTGTTCTTCCTACTTCAAGTTCTTATTCATATTATGTAGCCTTGTTCTTGAACTAGAGCATAGTTGCGTTGTTGCTAAACCTGATTCATATGAACTAGACCAAAGTTCTTATGATCAGTTCTTAGCATGTTCTTCGTTGTTTTTCATTGTTCATATAATTTATAGGAGTAGAGATCTTGATGAGAATGGGGTAACGGTTCGTTGTTCCTTCGGGTTTGCCTACGTTCTAGCTCGTCCATCCGCAGGGTGGGAGTCCGCGGGGGATGTAGGTAGTTCTCAAATATGCGGGCGTGGTGTCCGGATATGAGAGAGCCTTCGGATATGACGGCATGCCACGGTTGAGGGGTAGGCGGCGTGGTGGTGACAGCCCTGTCCGTCCTTTGTAATCCCCACGTCCGTATGTCGTGTAGGAGTTCATAAATGCCTCTATCGGCTGGTCGCCGGCTGCGGGGTCTCCCGTTATCTTAGGCTCGATCTGTCTCTAACCCTGTAGACTATATGACTTAGCTGTTCAGGACATAGCTACAATTGACCTACCTGCTCCGCTTAGGTTTATTCTTTATTCGTTCATTCGTTTATTCTTTCTTTTATTCTTTATCCTTGAGTTTGGCCAAATGTGTGTCTACTATCTTGCAAAACCATTTATACTTACCCCTGTATAGTACTAAGAGTCTCATTTCAATGACATGAAGTCAATCATCCATATCCATGTTTAGACACATCTACACCATGCCTTCATACGGGAAATATAAATAACGATACCCTGAGAATACTCCCCGGGTGAAATGCTACAATGATAGATCCGTGCGCTTGCAGATAATTATATCTTTATAACACGACTATCAACCCTGGCGTTTCTTGGCGTGACCACTGGGATGTAACAATTCTAGTGATTGCGTTAAGAAATGCCAACAAGCATTTCTGGCGCCGTTGCCGGGGAAGGCATTGGTTGAAAAGAATCTAGCATAAACATGGATATGAGTTGACTTCATTAGAAATGGACCTAGTCTATGCAGGCTAACTTTCATGTTTTCATCTGTTATGGATGAAAACAGGATAATGCAGGGCTGGTTCATTTGCCAGAATCGTTATACGAATCCAGAGGTAGCTCCACTGACAGTTGAACCAGTACCACCCACACCATCAGTGATGGCCCAGAAGTCAATCCGCGAGTTCTCAACTCCCGCTGTCGCTCATGTGCCCACGAGGCCCATTGTCGACACAGCGGAGAAGAACTTTGAGCTCAGGACTGGACTCATCACGATGGTGCAGTCAAGTCCATTCGCTGGACTACCCAATGAGGATGCAAATGCTCATTTGCAGCGCTTTATGGAGCTTTGTGACACAGTCATCATCAATGACGTATCTGCTGATGTGATCAGGCTCCGCCTGTTTCCCTTCTCTCTCTCAGGGAAGGCGAAACAGTGGTTTTACAAGGACAGAGAAGCAGTGAGCATGTGGAACAAATGTTCCACGTCATTCCTCGCCAAATTCTTCCCCATGGGCAAAACAAATGCCCTGAGAGGAAGAATTACCAACTTCCAGCAAACTCAGCAAGAACCCATCCCTGAAGCATGGGAGAGGCTTCAAGATTATATTCAAGATTGTCCTCATCATGGGATGGAGAACTGGCTGGTGCTCCAGAATTTCTACAATGGGTTAACACCCATGTCAAAAGGGCACCTTGATGCCGCTGCTGGCGGAGCATTCCTATCACTTACAGTTGACAAGGCTACGGCTTGATCAACAAAATGGTGGAAAACCAAGCTTGGGAGGAAAATAGGACCCCAACCAAGCAACAAAAAGGCATGCACATAGTCAAGGAGACTGATATGCTTGCCGCTAAAATAGAGCTACTCCTCAAGAAGATGGAGGAGCGTGCTACAGCAAGCACGCCAGACTCCGTCAAAACCATGGACTCTCGCATGACTTGCGAAGTCTGTGGTAATGTTGGCCATTCAGGAGGTGACTGTCCTGAAACCCGTGAAGAAGCAGCATATATCAACAACGGGTTCCGCCAACAACGAGGAGGAAACAGTGGTAGCTCACGACCACCATTCCAAGGTAATTCGAATTATAACTCCAACTATAATTCGAATCAGCCTTCATTCAAAGAGCTAGTCCTTGGGCAAGCCAAGATCAATGAAAATTTGACCAAAAAGATGCTTGACAATGACAAAGTTCTTGGAAGCATCAATGATAAGATAGAAGGCTTATCTTCTGCTGTTAGAGATCAGCTGGGCTTCAACAAAATGATAGAAACACAGTTAGCCCAGATAGCTGCATCTCTCCCAAGTAATAGTGGCTCAGGAGGAATACCCGGGCAGCCCAAGATCTCACTAGAAACAGTTAACATGATCTTGACATGGCCTGGTATGCCATGTCCCAGTGGGGGCTCTGTCTTGGAAAAGAAGGGAGGCCCTGGTCGCCCGACTATCACCATCGCAATAGGCCCACATGTCATTGATAACGCCTATTGCGACCTCGGAGCCAGTGTGAACATGATGTCCAAGGCGACATATGAAAAATTGTTGGGAGGACCTCTGTCCCCTCCAGCATTTATGATGCAAATGGCAGACCGGACTATCACACGGCCCGAGGGGATAGCGAAGGATATCCTGATCAGGATCCAGGATGAGTATGTTCCAGTGGACTTCGTCGTCCTAAACACAGGAGACACAGACGAGGGACCACTCATCCTTGGGCGACCATTCCTCTATACTACCAAGGCAGCAATATACGTTGGGAAGGGAATAGCCAGCTTCCACTTCAATGCGAAGGTGATCAACCTTCGATTTAATGGCTACCCTAAACCAGCAGAAGCAAAGAAGAATCCACCAAAGAAGCGGCAACCCAAGGCAAAGATATCTGGACCCAATTCTCCCGGCCGGTGAATCATCAAACGAGAAATTGATGAGGAGAAAGTCCCGCTCAACGGACTTTAAATTAGTGAGCCCCGGCCGTCGAAAAACCGGCGCTTATCGAAAAAAAAAAAAAATCTTCCTTTATTTACAAAATTTTTATTTATTTTATAAAAGTATTTTCTTTGCACTCACCTTTTTGTGAGCAAATAAAATAATTTTTATTTTCAAAAAAAACTTTTTGTCCCAAAAATTTTGAAAATTTGTTAGTTAGAAGGAATAAATTTTTCTGTTATTAAAAATTATTTTTTAAAAAAAAAATTTGAAAAAAATGTTTTTGATCAAAATTTGTTGGAATTTCAAAATTTGGGGAAGTTTTGGGCCGGGAACCAAACCCCAACGGCCACATTTTGGAAATGGCCGTTGGGAGCTACCGGCCAAAGGGCGGTGGCAGGCGGGCCCGGCCTGGCGCGCGCGCGCCGAGGGCGCGGCCGCGCCAGCCGAGGCGGCTCTGCCACCCGGCCAGGGCTCCAACGGCTAGGAGCCGTTGCTCCCTCCCCCCTTGGCCGGTGCTGGGCCTATAAATAGGAGAGGAGCCGGCGGTGGAGCTCCATCCCTCCATCACTCTCACACTTTCACTCCTCTCACTTCTCCACTTCATTCTTCAAGCTATTTTTTCCAACATATTTTGAGAGCAAGTAGCAAGAGCACTCTTGGGTGTAGAAGTTCATTCTCTACTAACCCTTCACACCCAAGAAGCTCTCTCTACTTGTAAGCCATGGCGAGAATTGGGAGCTTGCTTAGGAGACGCTCCAAGCGTCGCCTCGGCGAGTCGAGCTCTCAAGCTCCCGAAGCCCCCATGGAAGAGCAACAACCCGAGGAGGTTGAAGGAGCCGGCGAGGAAGAAGTGGCGCCGGAAGCGCCACAAGAGCAAGTCATGGATGAGGAGGACAAGCCGTACCTCGACTGGAAGAAGGTCGGGAGATGCAAGCCTACTTCCACCTCAAGGATCGTCTCTTCCTCCACACACAAGTCTACGACTCCAACCTCCTTCACCGCATAGGTATGGATGATGAATTCGATCTTGTGTGGAGGTCTGTTGGTTGGGAGGATGTTGAACCCATCGAGGAACAAGGTTCACGCCTCCTAACCATACAGTTCCTAAGCACTTTGCTAGAAACCGACGATGGTGTGATTTTTCGCTTGTTCAACGAGGAGCATGAGCTTACTTGGAAAGAGCTCAGTGTTCATCTGGGTTTTAACCGAAGATGCTTCCTCGATCTTGATTTCACCACCATCGGTTTTGATCGAAACAAGTTTTGGGAAGAGATTTCTGGGAGGGTTGAGTTTCGATCTTTCAAACCCCAGAACACCCTAATCCATCATCCTACCTTGAGATTTATGCATCGCTGGATGTCCATGGTTTTCTTCCCCACTAGTGTGGTTAGATGGGTGCGCACGGCCGAACTTAAGTTGCTCTATGCCATCGTCAAGAAAATCAAGGTATCACCCGTAAGGGAGATCGTTCGTCATTGGCAAGACATAGTTCGCCACAAGTACCCGGTCATGTGGACCTCTATGGTCACTCGTGTTGCCAACTCAATGGGTATTTTAGAGGGTGAGGTTGTTGATTACATTCCTATTCCTCGACCCATTTGCGACTTTACCACCTTGCTCCAAGGGCACACGTTGACCACCCACGGCACAAAGGACGAGCTCTATTTCTTTTTCCCTGGCTACGAAAATAGGATCCGGTTACCTAACCCGGATTACTATTTGCGTAATTGCCAGTCACTAACCTTTGTGCTCAAGACTGCTGAAGATATTCGCAGGGAAGAACTTACCAGCAGGACACGATGAGGCAGGGCAGGGGACGAAGCAGGCCCCAGTTCCTCACAGCCGGAGCAGCAATGGACCCCCTACCAGGACTACACGGGGTATGCTCCACAGGGTAGCGGGAGCTGGGACCAGTTTGTGCCTCCTGCACCGACCACAGAGGCGTGGGCCGAGGTAGGCATGGACGAGTGGGAGCACCACAGCAGCAAGCGATGACGAGGATGTTCCACCACCCGTCCGCCACGACACAACCCCGAGATAGAGGCCCTCGGCACCCGCATTGGAGAGCCGCGGATTCAAATAGGTGAAATACAGCACTCTCTCACCTCATTTGTGCGGGAGACCCACGAGTGGCGGGCACACATGGACCGAGAGGTGGGACGGCTTGAGTGCACGGATGCGCAAGACCAGGCTCAACATGAGGAGTTCTGGAGGTTCATGGGATATCACCCTGGACAGTGAGCTTCACACAAGCTTGGGGGAGGACCCCCAAAGGTATCTTGCATTGCATAGTTATTTTCCTGTAATTTTATTTCTCTTTAGCATGTTTAATTCTTGTTCTCATGCATTAAAAAAAACCAAAAATATTTTTATTCCTGTGCCTCTTAGTATGTGCTGTAAAAATGTGTAGTTCACCCTTGTTGAAATGATGAGGTTGCTCTGTCTCTTGTTTCTTTGTACCCTAGTTATAAACATTGTTTTCTCTAGATTTGGGTTTATCGGCTAAAAATGTCTCATCCTAAAAACTTGCTTTTTAGTGGGAGCACTTGTGTTTTCTTATCTAAGTTATTGCTGGGTATAATATAGTACTATAGCCACCGCTATGACTTTGCTCTAGAGTACGACTTGACTTCCGGAGTTTTCATTTACAAAATATTCAAAAACGAAAAGTTCCTCAATGATTGAGAAATACCCACCAGAGCCATATGAGTTATCGGTAGTATAAACCTTCATACGTTGCTTGTTCGTACATTGAGTTCGGTCGGATCAGGTCCCAACGCGAGATTATGACCTTACACCCATGATTGAGATTTCACTTGCACCCACCAAATAAAATGCCGACTCTTACACTGAGAGTCGTGCACAACATGCACCCCTTTCCATCCGCCAACTCTTACACTGAGAGTTGCGCACCATCTTTCCACCAAATAAAAATGCTGATGCTTATCCTGAGGATCGCGCATTCTTTAGCCACCAAAAAGTACTCCTTGCATTTTTCATCATTACATCTCTCTCCATTTTCATTAACCATTCGTCAGAGATGGGCTATTCATTCATTCCTAAAAAAAACGAAAAAAAAATTAGCAAAGGAAAGAAAGAAGGATAGGATAGTGTGGAGGTATAAACTCCATATACCCTCACGGCCTAGTTTGGGCCGACATGCTATCACCAGGCCGGCCCATCAAGCTCTAAGACCGATCGGCTCAGGCTGGTCGGACAGCCTAAAACGGGCAAGAATATCGAAGACCGACAAAGAGGACAAGACCTAGCTGAGATAGGAAAGTTTAGACTTGTAAAGTATGTAAACTTAGTACCAGATAGGCTAGTTCCGACTTGTAACCTTGCTCCCCATGATATATAAGGAGAGCAAGGACCCCCATGCCAGAGGACGAGAATGCGGCATAACGCACGACTCATACATCCACATCATAATTGAAACGAGAGAGCGGGACTAGGGTTTTACGCTTCCGTGCGGCTGAACACGGGTAAACCTCGTGTGATTGCTCCTGTTTACGTCTTGCTCGCAATCTCGTGCGCCTTCCGCCAATCCATTACCGGTCGGGGCATACCCCAGTCGGACTATCGCCGATATTTCGTCGACGGTGGCGCGCCAGGTAGAGGGGGGCGCACCGAGATTTCACGTCGGTCAAGATGGTTTCCTTCCCGACTTCCATGACCTTCGAAGCTGGCCTCACCTTCACCATTGGGACGATGACCTGGACAACCGCACCAGACACCTCATACATCGAGAGTCCGCCCTCGATCCTAGCTCCACAAAGCAATGAAGGTACAGATCCTTCGTCTTCTCAGCACGAAGCATCACCACCAAAGCTCGAGTTATCAGAACTCCAGCCTTTTCTTCTAGGCACCAACTAGCCACCAGATTAAAATTGGGCCGATCTGTTCAAAGCAACTCATGATCAACAGGATAAGCTCATAGAGTTTTTTGCTCAATTTGGATCCATCCAGATTGAATCAAAGCAAAAATCATCTACTATCCTTCAACAAACCGAGCCCGAGCAGGGCGCCCAGGAAAAATCAACAGATCACAAGATCCTAGACCCAAGAACTGCATCACCGTTTCCATACGAGTTGCCAAACACCGCCACTTTGTTCAATCACCAACTTTTGGCAGACTACCACAGAGACCATAACCGGATCCTTGATCCACGTTCAGACATGATCAATTATACCTTTGACGCACCCGCAGGACATGTTGTTAACCATATACGTCTCGAAGAGGCCACGGATGATCAATCTCCGGAGAAGACACGTGATGTCACCCCAGATACACCCAGATTTGACGATTATTACAATATCTTGGAGCTCTCGGGATCGGTACACACAGTAATCTATTCCGATAACGAAGAAGAGATACAGTCCTTGCAAGATCCCAGCGTCAAGTATACTGATACAACGCCAGATCTACCACTCATCGCGCTCCGAACAGAGGAACCTGAACAAATCTTATCAGAGGTCCACAACCCGACCACATCCACCCAAGAGCTGCAACAGTTCCCACCATTCCCTCCCAGTCTAGGGAATGCAGTATGCCACGTTAGTGACAACGAGATCACCATCAACGGAGAAACCGACGAACAAAGACAGCAACGAGAAGGTCGAAACGCAGATCGTGAACAATGAAGGCAAAACGAGGCTGCGGTTCAGGCAGCAGCCGACCAAGATCGCGTGGTCGGACGGCGCAGGAATTTTCGACGAAATCTTGCCGACGACTTCGATCTTGTAGGCGAACGACAAGTCCACACAACCCCAAGCGCCAATCTGGCGATTGCCATTGACCGTCTCAAAACGGCCAACGTCCCTCAAACACCCCAAATCGAAGAAGCAATTGATCTGTTAGTAGCTGCCAAAGCTCAAGTAAATCACATGAGAGAACAAGCACTTCCGGCCATGTCTCTCAGAAGTCACAGGCCACGTAGCTTCTACAGCAATCGTATCCCGGATTCTAGGGAGGGAGGTGCCGATAACAATAACTACGACGACGACAGAGAAAGTTGTGGGAACTTTCCTCACAATAGGTTTTACCAAAGGCGCAACGCCAGAGGAAGACAAATCAATAATAGAGACAACACAGATTATGGTCAACCCTTCAATCACCATCATGACGAACAATATGATGACAATGACCTCCGAGCAGTCATCAATAACCGATACCGAGCTCGCATGGATGCCTCAGGACCAAAGCCTTATTCGGCTACCCTACGAGAGGTAGTCTCGGCCCAAAAGTTTCGGGATACCGTACATCAAAACATACGATGGCAAGGTCGACCCAGAACATTGGATCCTCCTATACGAAGTGGCCGTACGAGCAGCAGGAGGAGACGAGCATGTCATGGCCAATTACCTCCCTATCGTACTTGATAGCGGCCCGAACAATTGGCTATTACGACAACGAGAGGGTTCTATACACAGCTGGCCTCAACTGCGACACCTCTTCATCGAAAACTACAGGACAACGTGCCAACAGCCGGGTACCAAGTACGACCTAGCTAAGATCGTCGATTACCCGAATGAACCACTACGTCACTACATACGACGCTTCTCAGAAGTCTGGACAACAATTCCGGACATATCAGCAGTCGAAGTCGTGTCCCTTTTCGTACAGGGATTACGACAACCCGGAAATATTGATCTACGCAAAGAACTTTTGAGAAGACAACCCACTACAACCGACGAGATGTTCAGAATAGCCCGAGAATTCGCTCGCGTTGACGACGCCATGCAACAATTGCCCGAAACCGGACAAGGATACGAAGCTTCGAAGAAACGATGACAGAAAGAGATTTGCAACGCAAAGACATGCGCAAAACGACAGACATGACAATAACCGTCGCAATGAACGATGACGCGACAATCGTATACAAAACAATTATAACGAGACACGATCAACGCGTCCATTCGGTACCACCTAGCGAGAAAAGAAGCGAGACTTGGATCCGAGAATATGAGAAGATTCTAGGCCAGGGACTGCCCTAAACACCCAGAAAAGGGCATACCATGGGCGAGTGTCGCGGATTCACAAAGAATTTTTAGCGGGGCGGCCGCCAAGAAACAAAGATTGATAAAACAAAACAAGGAAAAACGACCGAATGTAGGACAAAACCGAGGAAGAAGAAGACAAGTGATAAAGACCCTCGACATCAATTCAACGAGCCCACCAAACACACATCGGCCATGATCTTTGGCGGCAAGGTTGGCCTCGAAAACTTGCGTGACAAGAAATTACTAAAAAGGAGGATCATGGCGATCGCTAAGTCGATGGGGCAAACACAGATACCAAAGCTCCGGCTGGTCGGAACAACCCAAACACCTTCAACGGGGCTGACATGTGGGCGAATATACCGGCCGGGCGCTTCCCTTTGGTACTCGATCCAGTTGTCAACCACATACGCATGGAAAGAGTACTCATAGATGGCGGCGGTGCCTTAAACATACTATTCTTACAAGCGTTCCGAGAGCTAGGGTTAAAGATCGAAGATCTCGAGCCTTACGACTCACCATTCTCGGGAGTCATGCCGGCAAACCTTCAATGTCCTTGGGAAAAATAACCCTACCCGTCCGCTTCGGGACAAGACAAAGACTTCGAAAAAGACTACGTCGGCTTCATTGTAGCCGACTTCGAAGGCGTTTACCACGCCATACTCGGTCGACCGGGATCGCGAAGTTCATGGCTGTCCCTCACTATGGATATCTAGTATTAAAAATGCCAACATCAAAAGGCATTCTTTCTCTCGAGGCAATGTGCTTATGGCCCATGACTCGCGAAACAAATGCCTACGCAGCTGACCCGAATTAGTGACCTCAAAGCTCACATGGAGCAAACATGCCTTGAAGCAAAACAGAGATACCCGAAGCCGATCTCCGGATCCCGTCAAGCGTCTAAAAGATCGCTAACAAAAGCAACGACACAAAGAAGATCGAGCTCATTCCCGGCGATAAAGAAAAACCGCTCTTATAGGAGCCCATCTAGACGACAAATAGGAAGACGCGCTCGTCCAATTCCTAAGGGACAACATAAGCATATTTGCTTGGAAACCACAGACATGCCAGGGCGTCCCAAGGGAAAAGGCCGAGCACTTCCTTAATGTCTCGAAACCGCCAAACCAATCAAACAAAGATTACGACGGTTTGCTCGCGACGGGAAGGAGGTGATTAGGGTAGAAGTGTTAAAGCTATTAGCAAAGCTGGTTTTATAAAAGAAGTGTTGACACAAAATGTGACCACCCCCGCGTCTCACACACAGCAAGCCGGAAAGCCTAGCTTCAATCGGGTGCCCGGTGTGTCGAATCCGGTGGCGTGCCGATCGATTTGACCTCGAAAATCGACAAGGGATAAAACAAGAAGATCATAACCGGAACGTCTTTGGGTGAGACCGCAGTTCCATCTTTACGGCCCCGAAGCCACTTACGACGACATATAGCTATAGAAGCTATCTCGCCAACAGATTGCGCTTCATTCGGCTAAAGTACATAATTGATGTAAACGAACGAAATTGCCGAATACGATAGATGAAGACATGTTTGAACAAAATTGAATCGTGAAATGCATATCAAACTACTTCTCGGGTTTAAAGCATCATCAAGCACTTAATAATTAAGAATGAATAACTTATAAATATAAATCTACTAAACAAATACATGCATAGGCTACTTCAACTAGTCTCGCGCACGTCTAGCCTTCATAAACCCGTCAAGCATAAACTCAAGCAAGCTAATCCACCGCATGATACCACTCACTATGAATTTACACCACTCCTTACTACTAGATCAATCCACCGCATGATACAATCTATCAATAAAGAGCTAAAAGCACGTAATTACCTAACAGATCTATAAATACTCGCTACATGTGTGAGCATAACCGTATCGGCAAGATTGCCGAATCGGGGTCCATGGAGAAGGAACAAACATGTAACATGTAAAAGAAACCTATCAGATTAAACCGATCTCTAGTCCACCGGATGACTAGCTCTAGAGTAACCCAAAGACCTGCATCTGCCGCACGGTACCCGGTCCTGTCAAGGCTTATCTACATATGACGTGGATGAACCCGCAACACGTAACAACCTAGATTGATCTAATTCGGCTATATGAGCTTGATCTACTCGATATTGAATAAGTATGAAAAGAACAATCAACAAGCCGAAAGAGTATCAATCTAGATTGGGCAAAAGAGTGTTGCAAAATAATTAAACATTAAATAAACAAGCAACACGTGATAACTTAATGAATCTATTAGATCATGCCAAATCTAAAAGAGCCGATAACTAGCCTCTAAGCTTAGATCTTAGCCTGCCGCACGACTCATGACCTAATCAGAGAAACTTTGGTAACTAGCTCCTAGCTAATCTTAGCCTGCCGCACGACTCATGACTAACACGGAACCCTCTTGGTTCAATGCTTAAATCCACCGCATGATACTAAGCATTGCAGCAAGACTTCTTGCATCACATCTAAATCCGCCGCACGATACTAGACATGATAACAAGGTTGCCGGGACTTACGGAGGTCGACGGATCGATTGGCCCTCTCGAAGAACTCGACGACTCGACTAAAGGACTCGAAAGGGTGGCGCGTAGCCGGTTGTATTGAATTGGTTGTGAACCCTTATTACAATGGTCGAGGGTTTATATTTATACCCTGGACAGAACACGAATCCTAAGCACTTACGAGCTATCTAAACAAAATTGGAAAGACAAAGACACGCTAACTCTATCCATAATCGGAATCCTTGACCATCACGACTCCTTCCCTTTTCGATCAGCTTCCCTTTCCCTTTTCAGCCTTCAAACGAAAAACGGTTGCCGACCGCTTGGCCATTTGCCGAACACACGGAAATTAGCCGACCGCATATACATTTGCCGAATCTCTCTTTCTGCCGCTTGCGGGTCCACCTGTCATATCCCTGACCAAATTCTGGTGTTAACACATGCCCCCTCAATTTTGAGATAAAAGGATTTTATTTCGAAATTGACTGTCAGCGCCTTCCGCCTAGGTCAGTACCACTAACACCCGCAGCCGCCACCTGAGATCTGCACTCACTGTTGTCAATGGCGGCGGAATCTTCAATTAGCTCCATCATGGCGACAGGAACTCAGGAAGAACATCTAGAGGTAACCCTACTTGCCCTTACTCATTCGGCAATCTTTCGAATCGGTTCCCGATGAACTTCCTTGATCCATTCGCTTCAATTTATTCTTAAAGGAGATGAAGAATGAGATCTTGATCTCCAATCTTGCGTGTCCTGGATCGTTTTTCTTGGTCCGATGGGAGACCCTAATCCAAAGGATTTCATTGAAAGGGAAACTTTGAGGATCCCATTTAAATCTAGGATTTCCCTTTCAAATAGATGGCCAAACACTTTCAAGACCTGGCCCCTTCCTTCAATCACAGGATGGCGTGATTGGTACCGCAGGATGCAGTCCAGGAGCAGTGATTTTTGGGAATCCCAAGATATTCAGCACTGTTTGGAGCTTTCTTTAGCCGAAATGCCTAGGAATGACTCCCTGCTGATAGCTGCTTCCCACTTCTGGTCTGACGCCATCAATGCATTCATCTTCGGTCATGGCCCAATGTCAATCACTCTATCAGACATTTTCATGATGACCGGTTTGAACATCACCAAACCAACCTACCCCTTCAAATACAAAGGCACTAGTTCGCAGAAGGCAGTCAAACCAGGAGGAGGTTGGGTCAAGTATGTTCGAGTTACGCTTCAACCGGCCCCGTGTCGACAAAGAGTATAGGGCTTTCATGAACATGTGGCTATGCGAGATTCATCTTCTCGTGGCAAGTCCAATGAGCCTACTCGTAATCACATAGTGATGGCTGAAGAATTGGCCGCAGTGCAAGCCGATTCCTTTGGGCAAATACCTGCTTTGGAGCATTCTACCATATGATGCATCGATTACTATTCGAGATGAGGAACCATGGTGAAATTTCCCGTGTCAATGGACCATGGTGGCTTCTTCGATGTGGTTGCAATTATACATGCACCCGATTGTCTCTGTTGACCTCCACAATCGAATTTTCCTTCCATCAACTATGCTTGAAGGTGAGGATCCTGCATACAAGTCTTGTCGACATATGGAGAGGCTGCATCTTCAATCACCATTGACTTGGATCTCGGGCCACCTTTTCAAGATCTTCTACAAGGGATTCAACCATGTAGTTTGGTTCCCTTATAGGGAGAATGAAGACCTAACCCTCCCCTGCAGATTTAGCTATGAGCTGGGCTGTATAGATGATGACTCCAAGGACATTTTTAATTCCTTCATCAAGCCCTGTGCCCTGCCAGCAGAATTTCACCATGGCCGGATGATAAGTTCAACTTATGAATTCTACAACCCAAACATGGTTGCCAGGCAGTTTGGACTTGGCCAATTGCCCCCAAGGCCATACTTCTCAAGCATAATCAGATCCAGGGAGATATTGCTGAATGCAATCGAGGCCAATAAAGTTTTCAATCTCGGATGCAAGCTTCCAACATATGAACCCAATCCTCTGGTGATAATTGAAGCTGTTCATCCTTCATTCAACCTCTGGTGGCAGGAGTGGCATTCTCACATTTTCAGAGCACAAGTCCACCCTTTATGCCAAGTCTTGATGCCATCATTCTCTTCTGATGATGAGGTATATGCTTATGGCTGCCTTTTACTTCATGTTTCTGTCGTTTCTAATCGTCTTTGAACAGACACCGCCCTCCAAGTCCTCCGAAGTCCAATATTGGCAACCCGGCCCTCGTGCTTTGCTCGGGGCATGATGCTCCAAGTTTATCAGTGTTCAACAAAATTCCTGCTGACGATACAGTGCTCTTGAAGGACCTTAAAAGAAAAATCCCTTCTTCCCCCATCAAGGACACTGCTGTTCCCAAGAAAACAAGATCAAAGAAGGCCAAGCTACCCCCTCAGGTATGAATATCTTTGATCTCCTATTTTCACCTGCAAATATGTTTGCACTGATCACTTTTTTAGCAGGCACAGGCCAACCCCCAAAGTCCTGACAGGGTGGTGATCTTAGATAATTCTCCTGAAACCTCTACTGGCCAAGCAAATGCCGATGAGCCTATCAATCCTGGTGGGTATTTGCTTTTATAATTCTCACCTTTTGCCTCTGTACCAATCTTATTATATTTGGCCCAGGTAACCAAGGGGGAACAACAGAAGAAACTTCTCCTCACCAAACAAATGACCAAGCAGGTGAACAAGGAGAAGCAGCAGAAGAAATACCTTCTCATCAGGTTGATGAACAAACAGTTTCAGACATCCCCCCTCATCACCCAGGAGAGGCAACAGAGAAAATTCTTCTACAAGATGTACCAGCTTCAACCCCTACGGCAATCCAAGACACATCAACAAGCTATGATACTTGCTATTCATGAAACAAAGAATCGTGTCAAATACCCAAAGTCTTGATGCCACTCGAGCTCACCGATCGGGCTTTTGCCGAAGAGGTACTTTTCAACTTTCTTCGGTCATTTCATATCGATTCAAATCATTCGGCTAATAACTTTTCCCCGCCATCGACACACGCTCTCCAACAAGCCGCCTTTTCCCTTATTGCCGAAGAGTTCGGCCGATGATGATGAAGTTTCCTCTAATCGGCAACTATCGTCGAGAGTCGCTAACCCGAAGGTCATAATCTCATTCTTGGAAAAGGACATGGTTGACTCCGACTCGGGAGTCTCGACAAAATAAGGGAACTAGCGAGCCATTCATCCAAGAGCTCCCTTCGATCTCAAAGATGCCATCAACGCCTTGTCTCATCTTGATGACCATTTTGCCATCGTCAAAAGAGCTCATAAAAATATGTCTGACAAGACTATCTTGGAGACTGACAAGGCAACCAGAGAACAACAGGTCAAGGAGCTCTATTTTGAGTTTAAGTCGGCCAAACAGTCCTGTGACACCTTGGAGCCGGAATTGCAGAGTATGAGAGATGAGAGGACCAGACTGGCGGCTCAGTTAGCTCAACTGGACGCTAATATTCAATCTCACGAGGCCAAGCTCGCTTCTCTGCCACTTCTTGACTCAGCCAAGACCAAGATAAGCTCCCTTTGTCGAGATACCAAGCAAATCAAGAACAGTCGCAAAGATCCAAAATTCGAGGCTGACGACAAAAGAGCCCTTGATGAGGTCAACAAAATCAAGATTGGCGCCTTGAATGTTATCAATTCTTATTTGAATGTATAAACTTCTAACTCGTGTGACGAAACTCGTAAATATTATGCTCGAATGTATTGCATCCAACGAGAATCGCTCCTTCCGGTTTAATATTTTGTTTTTCTCTTTCTTCTCTCGTTTCGTTATTATTCGGCTATCCTTGTCATGATTGCACTCATCCGATGTATGTATTAGCCGAATGTAATCGCTACGTTTCGAGTGTTTGTCTTAGCCGAATACTTCTCATCGCCCATTTAGCCGACCGAGCGCATGGCAACCGAATCGTCGTAGTGATGGGCCCGGCCCAATTCAATCTCGGCCCATAGGTCCGGAAACCCTATCGTCGCTTGGCTTTCCCGCAGTCTTGCCACGGCTCCCACGTTCATAAATAGAACCAGTCGGCTCCCACCATCATCACATCAAGCACAAGCAGTTGCCATTTTCCTCAATCTCTTCCACTTCCTCTTCGCCTTCAAGCTTCCAAAAAACCCCCACCACCACCAATGGCGAGCGGTGACGATCGCAACAAGCGTCCTGCTCAGGACGAGGCGGAGGGAAGTAGCAACCGGCGCCAGCGGTGAGATCTTCAAACCCTTGAGTCATTCCGATTGATGGTTTTCTACCCAATCTGAATCCTTGCCCCCCTGCGGTTGCTCATATTCTCGATTTGCCTCAGGGTTACTGGGAACACCGGCGACTACGTCGCCAACGTCCAGAGGCGGGTCGCCCGGGCCGGCACCCACACTCCTCCTCCTGCTACCGCTCCTGCTCCAGTGGCGGATGCGGCGGAAGGGAGCAGCCGTGGCGGCCGCCGTTTGCAGTAAGAGATATCTTACTCATCCATTTGCGGTTTCTTTTTCTTGTTTAGCCGATTTTGATTGCATCCTGTTTGTAGGACGGCGAGGATCAGCACCGGCCAATGGCGCTTTACGCGCCGGTCGCGGCGTTCGACGCCCTCGCTCCCCCGCGCCGGCTCCGGCTCCGCCCCGGCTCCGGCTCCGCTTCCGGCACCGGCCTCCGCGTCGGCCTCATCGGGGTCGGCTCCTCGTACGTTCCCATATGGGAGAGGGACGATGAGGAGATCCCGCCATACGCCCGCTACGATGCCGCGCGTACCGCCGTGAGCGGACGAGGCGATGGAGCTTCTTGGTGAAGAAACCAAGAAGTTCGGGATCGCCCAGCTGGAGTTGGAGGACAACTGCCGGCAGCTGAGCGAAGCCGTCACCAGTACTTGTTCTTCAACAATTGCTTTCGATTTTTCCGCTCTTTTCGTAAGTCCTGATCCAATCTGCTCACTGATCCATTCAATGTTTCTTTGCAGACCTCTCCGCGGAGCTGGAACGCCTGAAGGTGGCGGCGACGGCGGCGGCCAACCACGTGAACGCCCAGGGGGCGACCCTGGTGGATCGCCTCGAGGCGGTGCCTGGTCAAGTCGACCAGGTTGCCCTTCACGGCGTGCGCCTCGGCACCGCGCTCGGCTTGGCGGGGATGTCGTCCTGGACCGGGAGCGACTACGCTCAGATGCCGACCGGCTTCCGTGACGGGCTCCCTCACGAGGTCGACGGCATCGAGGACATCCTGACGGGGTACGACGCCCACGCCGACGCCGCGGCCAACTCCACCAACCCGGAGTCCGTCCTCAACAAGCTCTTCACCGAGGAAGAGGAGTAGCTTGTATTAGGATGGATGCGGGTTGTAAATAAAATTTTAAATGAAGAATGTTGGCCTTCTCCTTGCTCTTGCTCGTCCGTGATGATATTCTTTTGTTGCATTCGCTTGAATTATCGCCCCTTTACTTAGAACTCGAACGCAACACTCTTGCCGAACGAAAATCTCCTGAACGCATAGCGTTGTTTTAGCCGATTGGATCTCGGTCCTGTTCCACGACTCGACGTTTTTGTAATGTAGCTCTTCAATTCACTTTATCTCCTCCCAATAAACCTACCATCTGAGAGATAAAATCAAACTGTTCATCTATACTTTAAAAATTGACTAAAGGCGATACAACCGTATCGGCTATTTTGTTCTGAAGATGATACACACGATATCGGCTATCTTTCCACTAGAGGCGACAATATTATCGGCTATTTCTCTCCAACTTCTTTCCTTTGCTCTGAAGGCGATTTTATTTAATCGGCTATACCACGCTTATGTCATAGTCACAATTAAGATCCAACTTCGATACTTGGATAAAACTTCTTAAGGTATCTGCCATTGATGGCTCTAGTAAGTTCTTCTCCAAACAGCGTTTTCAATATATACGCATTACCAGGTGCACAACTGACAACCCGAAAAGGTCCTTCCCAATTCGGAGACCACTTGCCGAATGTTCTATCCTTGGTACCAATCGGCAATATTGTTTTCCAAACCAATTCTCCTTCTACAAATTGCTTGACTTTAACCTTTTTGTTGTAGTACCTAGCAACACGCATTTTATTCTTCTCAATGTTCTCTAAAGCTTTAAGACGAATCAAATGCAAATCTTCCAATTCATCCATCATCAAATCCTTATAGTCTTTTTCTGTCAGGTCCTTTTGTAATTCAACTCTCCTTGATCCTGATTGCAACTCCCAAGGCATTATAGCATTATGTCCATAAACCAACTCATATGGAGATGCTTGTGTGGATCCATGGCAAGCCATTCGGTAAGCCCATAATGCTTCATTAAGGACCAAATGCCATCTCCTTGGCTTCTCATCGATCTTCTTCTGGATAATCTTGATCATGATCTTATTTGATGCCTCTGCTTGGCCATTAGCTTGTGCATAATAAGGAGAAGAATTATATAATCTTATCCCCATGCTTTCAAAGAAAGTCACAAAACTCAAGAAGTGAACTGAGTCCCTTGATCGCTTGTAATGGTCTCGTGGAATCCCAAACCTATGAATTATATGCTCCTTGACAAAATTGATCATATTTTCGATGTGACCTTTTTCAAAGGGATAGCTTCAACCCACTTGGTGAAATAATCTGCCGCAACACAAATTTGTGTCCTTTACTAGATGGAGGATTGATCTGTCCAATTAAATCTATACCCCATCCTCTAAACGGCCAAGGTTTAATTATTGGATTCAAAACAGATGCAGGTGCTCTTTGAACATTACCAAATATCTGACAATCTCGACATCCTTTGTAATATTCAAAGCAATCTTCCAACATAGTCGGCCAAAAGTACCCTGTCCTTCTTATTATCCACTTCATTCGGTAAGCCGACTGATGTGCACCACAAGCTCCTTCATGGACTTCAAACATAATCTTCTTAGCCTCTTCTTGACTCAAGCACTTGAGCAACACTCCATCTATAGACTTGTGGTACAACTGATCATCAAGAAGTACGAACTTAAGGGCTTTATACCTGAGCTTTCGGGAAACTTTTTGAGATGGGTCTTTCAGATAACTGATAATATCATTTCTCCAGTCATCTTTTATCTGATCACCATTGAAAACACCTTCTTCTGCCGTATAGACTTCATGATTTTCCCGATATCCAGAGGCCGCTTGAGCTAATTTATTTGCCTCTCCATTGTGCTCTCTGGGTATATGATGCAAAGTAACTACTGAAAAGCTTTTCAGAAGTTCCCTACATTGTTCATGGTACCCTTGCAAGACATCATTTTTGCATTCATATTGTCCTGTTAATTGATTGATCACCAATTCGAGTCACCAAACACCTCAATAGCAACAAATGCCTTCACTTCTATTAACAAAGAAGCCCTCTAAGCAAAGCCTCATACTCGCTTGATTGTTAGTGACAGGATATTCAATTGAAAAAGCAAACTCAAATGTCCTTCCACGTGGGGATATCAAAAGAATACCAGCACCACCGCCTTTATCACATGACGATCCATCAAAAAATAATGTCCACGGGGCAATGTTAATCACATCAACAGATAAATCACGATGTTGAGTAATAAAATCGGCAATTGCCTGTCCTTTCACTGCTTTTGCCGACTCATACCTTAAATTAAACTCTGATAGTGCTAATACCCATTTGCCGATTCGCCATTTAAAATCGGCATTGATAGCATGTGTTTAATTACATCAAAACTAGATATCACCACACATTCGGCATTTAACAAATAGTGCCGAAATTTGGTGCATGAATAATAAACACACAAACAGAGCTTTTCTATAGCCGAATACCTTGTTTCGGATCTAACAATTTTCGGCTAATGTAAGCTATTACTCTCTCTTTTCCATCAAACTCTTGCATAAGGGCCGATCCTATTGTTAGGCTATCGGCCGCCACATACAAACTTGAAAGGCTTTTCAAGTTGTGGAGGTACCAACACCGGTGGTGCCTTCATATATTGCTTGATCTCATCAAAAGCCTTTTGCTTTGTATGTCACCCCAAACAAATTTCGATCTTTCTTGAGCTTCAACAATGGAGAGAAAGGCAATACTCTTTCGATAAATTGGATATGAATCTCCTCACGAAATTAATCTTGCCCAAGAATGACCGCAACTCGTAAGATTAGTTGGGGGAACAACTTTGTCTATTGCTTCCATGCTCTTTTTCCCAACTTCTATCCCTCCTTTGTGGATCAAGAACCCCAAGAACTCACCAAAGAGACCCCAAAAGCACACTTATTTGGATTCATTTTTAAACCATGTTTCCTTGTGCACTCCAAAGTCTTCCTCAAATCGGCTAAATGTCTTTCATGGTCTCCGGATTTGACCACCACATCATCAATATAAATTTCCACAATTTTGCCGATCAACTCATGAAAGATATAATTCATGGCTCTCTCGATAAGTTGCACCAAGCATTCTTCAATCCAAATGTCATTACTATCCATTCAAATAACCCAATGTGGCCAGGACATCGAATGCGCCTTTGCAATATCTTCAACTGCCATGAAAATTTGATTGTAGCCGCATTGCCATCCATAAAGCCGATGACTTCATACCCCGCCGCTTCATCAACTAGTAAATCGGCAACGGCATTGGGTAACCATCCATGGGAGTAGCTTTGTTGAGATCTCGAAATCTATGCATACTCTCATCTTCCCATTCTTTTTGTAGACAGCACTATATTTGAAATCCACTCAAAGATACCCGCATGGCCGAATAAAGTTTGCTTCAATCGGTCTTTCAACTTCTTTCTTTACATCGGCCAATACCTCTTCTTTATAAATTTTTCGTGGAGGTTGTTTGAAGGGACGAAATCCAGGTTTTATAGGCAACTTATGCTCAACAATTGATCGATCCAATCCAGGCATCTCTGTGTAATCCCAAGCAAAACAATCTTTGAACTCCTTCAAGAACTCTATTAACTTCAATTTATATTCTCGGGTCTAAATCTGCACCGATATACATCGGCCTTGACTTTGTGCTATTACCAACATTGATTTCTTCTAACTTGTCGGCCGACATGAAACCACGACCCGGTTGCCTTTGTTGCCATCGATTGGATTGCCCATTAAAAGTTACTTGTCGAGCCGATCGCTTGGATCGGCCGTTGATCTCTGTCGAACACATTGACAGACCTTCTTTCCATACCTTACCCGAAAGGCAATCTAGTCCGTCATACTCCCAATAAGCAGGCTCGAAGTGGCAACACTAACCGAATCATCACCTGAACAACTTCTACATCATCTCCTACCCACCGAATAAGGATTTGATGCATAGTTGAGGGTATACAAACAATTAGCATGGATCCAATCCCTTCCCGAAGCATGCTATATGCCCCCTTGCCATCAATGACAAAGAAGGTAGTGATCAAGGTCTTGGATCCAATCATCGTTCCACATGTACTTGCTCCACGAGTATCGAAGCATTGCCAAGAAAATCTCTAAGAATCATGTCGGTCATGACAAATCTTCATTTGTCATACCAAGTTTCCTGAAAGTAGCATAGGGCATAATATTGATAGCAGCCCCTCCATCAACAAGCATCTTGGTTAAAGGCTTGCCATTGACATATCCTTTTAGGTATAATGGTTTCAGATGACGGTTCTTAACTGGCTTGTCAAAGATTGCTTGCCGAGTCAACACAAGTTGAGCCATCAAGTCTCGGCATTCAAATCATCAAAATCAATATACCTCATCTTGCACTTCTTGATCTTCGGGAGCTTTAAACTCTAATGGAATAAAGAACACCATGTTAGTATCACCCGAAGGACCCTGTCCATTATCCTTTTTCTTAGGACGCCACATTGGCTTCTTTTCGCCTTGATTTCTCAAACGCCGAACTCTTCTCTTCGACTTTTCCGCACCGGAGGGCACCACTGTCCTCTTTGCCACCCGTAAAAGCTCTCTTCGCATTATGGACACCGCTTTGTGAGCCCAAGCTTGATCTCGCAAATCTCTTCCTCCGATGTTCATCAAAACCGTTTATTTTTAAGCGCCGATCGTTCTCGGAACTTTCATCCCAAGTCTATCGTGAATGGGACGGTTGACTCGAGATTGCCCGTATTCGAATATTGATCACCGCATTCGGACAATTGTTCCCGGCAGGCAACTTCAAGCCTTCATTCCAACAAGTGTGCGAAGAAAGAACAGTTCCAATGAGATTGCTCTTGTTCTCTCCCTCGTACTCTTCTTGTTCTCTTTGGCGCACCTCCGCTTCATATCTGCGACGTTCGCCATGAACCCGCGCTCTCCTCTTCAATGTACTTCTTTGTTCCTCATCATATTCCATCTTCTTTTCCCATTGCCACTTATTCAACAAGTGTCGTCTTTGTAACCCCGCGCTTCGGATCGGCGTGTATTCGGCAATTTCCTTAGCCGCATCCGAAGTCCGACCCTTCTCTCGTTTGGCTATTCTTGAACCGCGCTTGTTGCACTTCCTCCTTGGTAACTTGCCGATTAGGGTCAACAACCACTCTCCTTGGCTCTTTCGGATGTCGAACCTTCATCTTTCCCTTTTCCTTGGACTCACCGGCATCAACCATGCCTATGGAAAAAGAGACCATGTTCGAGGGAACGGGTTCTTGTCTACTTTCATCTTGCCATCAAATCTTAAGTGTCCATCTTGAATAGCCTTCGAATCTTTATTCCGAACACTCGGCAATCATTGATATGATGAGAGTTTGTATCATGAAATCCACAGTACTTCTTATCCTTTACTCCTTCAGGGCGCAAAGATAGGATGTCCTTCTCGGCGCCTTAACGCGTCCCTCTTGGACCAGATACAAAAAGAGCTTATCTCGCTTTACGACATCAAAATCATAGGATCCCTTTTGCCGCTTCACCCACCGATGACGACCAAAGTAGGCTCCTTTGTCCAGCTCAACTCTGCAGCAGCTACTTCATCTTCATCTTCATATTCGATGCTTCTTCTAGAAATCCCGATACATGTCAACAGGTTGCACTTGTTCTTCCGAAAACGAGCATCTCTTTTGAACCCTTGGGCTTGATTGCTCATTGCTTTGTCGGCTTTTGTGCAAGCCGCCCAAGGTCTTCAAACTCCATGCCGAATAGCTTGTCTCTGATATGTGGCAGCATGCCTGCAATGACCAATTGTGCGAGTTGATCATCAGGAATAGTCAGAGAATAGCACATGTTCTTTGCTTCTCTGAATCTGCGGAGATACTCCATTGGTGTCTCAGTAGTCTTCATCCTCATAGCCCACAGATCAACCATCTTTTTCTCATTGGTTCCTGTATAAAAGTATGAATGGAACTTTTGCTCCAATTCTGCCCATGTACCAATGGAATTGGCCGGCTGCGATGCAAACCATGTGAAAGCCGGCCCTGTCAGAGACATAGGAAAATATCTAATCCTCCAAGCTTCATCAGCAGCAGCTTCTCCAAGTTGCATCAGATATCTACTGACATGCTCAATGGTACTGGTGTCATCTTGACCAGAGAATTTGGTCAAATCCGTTGGTGGCTTAACTCTTGGTGGAAGAGCTACCCTATTGTACCATTCTGGGAAAGGAGATTTGTATGCATATGTCTGATGCTTTGGTTTCAGGCCGAATTGATTCTGCATCATATCAGCCATTCTGCTTAGGAGCTCATCATTTGCATCTTTTGCTCCCTGTCTCTTAGAAGGCACTCCTGATGCACTCCTGTATCCTGGATTCGGCAAAGCATCCAGAGCACTGTAATCAGTGAATTCACTATACCCATCTCCATAGATACTCTTATGCAATCTGTTTGCTACTGGAGAAATCTTGTATGCAGATGCGGGTATATCTGTTGTTGCACCAAAAGCTACCTGACCATGAGTTTGCTGCTCGGTCACAGGAGGCTTCTCTTTTCCATCATGAATAGCTCCATCCTTGCTTGTACCGATTATCTCATCTCCTCCAGTTGACTTCCCTGAAGATTGCTGAGTGTTGAAGTACACTGGCCCAGCAAGCTCTCCAAATCTTGCTTCAAATCGTTTGTCAACTGCCGGACCAAAAGTTTCAGCCATGATTTTGCGGAAGGTGCCCAGAAAAGCTGTGTTGTGATTCAACATAGTGTCTCCTACAGCTTTGTAGATGGCTCCAACTACCTTCTGCATCTCCTCTTCGTCAGTAACATCGATTGACCGAGAAGAACTCGTGGCGGTGCTTTGCTTGATCATCACTCTGCCACTCTTGTTCTTGGAAAAGGACATCATACATTTCGCTGAAATTGTTCCATTGCTTGCTCCACCATCCGGCGTTGCTCGCGCAGGCTCGTCCATGGTCACGTTCGAACGTGACTGTTGTCAATTTCCGATCCCATCTTATATTGAGAAGTTTGTCCCACCGAGCGTGCCAAAAAGTGTGTTGACACAAAATGTGACCACCCTGCGTCTCACACACAGCAAGCCGGAAAGCCTAGCTTCAATCGGGTGCCCGGTGTCCGAATCCGTGGCGTGCCGATTTTGACCTGAAAATCGACAAGGGATAAAACAAGTAAGATCATAACTGGAACGTGCTTTGGGTGAGACCAGACAGTTCCATCTTTACGGCCCCGAAGCCACTTACGACGACATATAGCTATAGAAGCTATCTCGCAACAGATTGCACTTCATTCGGCTAAAGTACATAATTGATGTAAACAGAACGAAATTGCCGAATACGATAGATGAAGACATGTTTGAACAAAATTGAATCGTGAAATGCATATCAAACTACTTCTCAGGTTTAAAGCATCATCAAGCACTTAATAATTAAGAATGAATAACTTATAAATATAAATCTACTAAACAAATACATGCATAGGCTACTTCAACTAGTCTGCCGCACGTCTAGCCTTCATAAACCCGTCAAGCATAAACTCAAGCAAGCTAATCCACCGCATGATACCACTCACTATGAATTTACACCACTCCTTACTACTAGATCAATCCACCGCATGATACAATCTATCAATAAAGAGCTAAAAGCACGTAATTACCTAACAGATCTATAAATACTCGCTACATGTGTGAGCATAACCGTATCGGCAAGATTGCCGAATCGGGGTCCATGGAGAAGGAACAAACATGTAACATGTAAAAGAAACCTATCGATTAAACCGATCTCTAGTCCACCGGATGACTAGCTCTAGAGTAACCCAAAGACCTGCATCTCGCCGCACGGTACCCGGTCTGTCAAGGCTTATCTACATATGACGTGGATGAACCCGCAACACGTAACAACCTAGATTGATCTAATTCGGCTATATGAGCTTGATCTACTCGATATTGAATAAGTATGAAAAGAACAATCAACAAGCCGAAAGAGTATCAATCTAGATTGGGCAAAAGAGTGTTGCAAAATAATTAAACATTAAATAAACAAGCAACACGTGATAACTTAATGAATCTATTAGATCATGCCAAATCTAAAAGAGCCGATAACTAGCCTCTAAGCTTAGATCTTAGCCTCGCCGCACGACTCATGACCTAATCGAGAAAACTTTGGTAACTAGCTCCTAGCTAATCTTAGCCTGCCGCACGACTCATGACTAACACGGAACCCTCTTGGTTCAATGCTTAAATCCACCGCATGATACTAAGCATTGCAGCAAGACTTCTTGCATCACATCTAAATCCGCCGCACGATACTAGACATGATAACAAGGTTGCCGGGACTTACGGAGGTCGACGGATCGATTGGCCCTCTCGAAGAACTCGACGACTCGACTAAAGGACTCGAAAGGGTGGCGCGTAGCCGGTTGTATTGAATTGGTTGTGAACCCTTATTACAATGGTCGAGGGTTTATATTTATACCCCGGATGTAACACGAATCCTAAGCACTTACGAGCTATCTAAACAAAATTGGAAAGACAAAGACACGCTAACTCTATCCATAATCGGAATCCTTGACCATCACGACTCCTTCCCTTTTCGATCAGCTTCCCTTTCCCTTTTCAGCCTTCAAACGAAAAACGGTTGCCGACCGCTTGGCCATTTGCCGAACACACGGAAATTAGCCGACCGCATATACATTTGCCGAATCTCTCTTTCTGCCGCTTGCGGGTCCACCTGTCATATCCCTGACCAAATTCTGGTGTTAACAAGAAGTGTATCATCCTGACTGGCTATCCAATCTAGTTCTTGTACAAAAGAAAAATGGCGAATGGAGAATGTGTGTTGATTATACCGATCTCAACAAACACGCCCTAAAGACCCCTTCAAACTACCTCGCATCGACGAAGTAGTTGATTCAACCGCAGCCGCGAACCGTTGTCCTTTTTAGATTGCTATTCGGGGTATCACCAAATAGCCCTAGCAACTGACGATCAAATAAAAACATCATTCATCACGCCTTTCGGCACATACTGCTATACGACCATGTCGTTTGGCCTCAAAAATGCTGGCGCAACATACCAACGCGCTATTCAAGAATGTCTTCAAAAAGAAATTTTCGACCAGCTGGTCGAAGCATACGTAGACGACGTAGTCGTAAAAACAAAGGAGAGCGGATCCTTAGTTCCAAACCTAGAGCGAACCTTCGTCGCTTTAAACAAATTTCAGTGGAAATTAAACCCACAAAAATGCATATTCGGAGTACCATCAGGGATACTACTTGGCAACGTAGTTAGCCAAGACGGCATCAAGCCAAATCCCGAAAAGGTCAATGCAGTTTTAAAAATGACGCAACCTAAAGGCATAAAAGATATCCAGAAACTTACTGGATGCATGGCGGCTTTGAGCCGCTTCATATCAAGACTTGGCGAAAAAGGCCTTCCCTTTTTCAAACTATTAAAGGCCAAGCAAAAATTTGAATGGACAAGCGAAGCAGACAAAGCCTTCTTCGAACTCAAGACATATTTAACATCGCCACCAGTGCTAACAGCACCTAAAGATGACGAAGAATTATTGCTATACATTGCGGCTACCGATCGCGTGGTCAGCACAGTAATAGTCGTCGAACGACAAGAAGAGGGACACACATATGGTGTACAAAGACCAGTCTATTACATTAGTGAAGTTTTAAACGACTCCAAACAGAGATACCCACACGTACAAAAACTTTTGTACGGGATCCTAATAACAAAACGAAAGTTGCTACACTACTTTGACACATATCCGATCACAATAGTAACAGAACATGCTGTTGGCGACATTCTCCGCAATAAAGACGCCAGTGGTCGGATCATCAAATGGGCAATAGAGCTTAGCCCATACACATTGAAATTTCAAAGCAGAACAACCATCAAATCCCAGGCTTTGGCTGATTTTCTCGTAGAATGGACGGACATATCCCTACCTCCATTTCAAAATGAAGCCGAACGATGGGAAATGTTCTTCGATGGCTCCCTCAAAATAAAAGGAGCAGGAGCAGGCGTCGTGTTCAAAGCACCAAGCGGTGATACCCTAAGATATGTACTGCGTATCCATTTCAAAGCTTCAAATAATGCGGCTGAATACGAAGCTGCACTTCATGGCCTCAAAATAGCCATCGAGTTGGGTATAAAAAGGCTCCTCGTCTTTGGAGATTCTAATTTAGTCGTCCAACAAATCAACAAAGAATGGGACTGTACTAATGAGAAAATGGAAGCATACGTGGCAGAAATAAGGAAGCTGGAAAATAAATTCTATGGTCTGGAATTCACCTATATACCAAGAGAAAAGAACAAACTTGCCGACCAATTATCTAAATTGGGATCTGATAGAGCAAAAATGCCACCTGACGTATTTGTTCAAGATCTACTATTACCTTCTGTCACACAGGAGGTAGCACAGGAACCACCACAAAAGGAAATAGATTCATCTGACAACAAAACTAAAACAGATGATATCCAGCAGAGCATACTCCTGGCCCATCTCCGACCAGCAGCAAACAGTATCATCGCCGCAATCCGACCAAGCACCACAGAACTCAATACCACAGGAAAAGTTTAAAGTTATTGCTCAGGCACAAGATCTATCTTGTCGGCAATAACACAGGCGGTGCTCCAACAAGCCTTCTGCAAATCTTTGAGCTTTTCTGGAGAAGTGTCTGCAGGCCGTCCAGACTCCAAGCGCTTGAAATCTGCCCGAGGAAAGTGAGATTGCGCAAGAGCTATAACACTCGACGCAACAAAGCGGCTCCCTTTCCCGACAAACTCCTTCAATAAGCGCCATGAACGGCGACATTGATCCACAACAAATTCGGGAACAAGAAGGGGATTTGTCGGCCTCACTTCACCTCGTGCAAGCACAGAAAACAGAGGCTGCAGTCCACCCGCCATGGATAGATAACGTTCTGTCAATTGCTGGTTATCATCCTTCAGCACGCCAAATTGCGCCATATGACGCTCATGCGTTTCTACACAAACACAATTTATAAGATACAATCGATCAAAACTTCAAACACGAGAAGATAACAAAGGAGAAAAACGCACCTCGTGCCTCCTTCTCCAAGCGTTCAATTTCTACGCGGCCTTATTGCCTCGCCTCGTTCGACGAGCAATTTCAGCAGCCATTAAGGCTTTGTCACTCTCCAATTCGCAAAATACTCAATCGCTACTTATAACTTCTATTAAAATAACAAGTAACAAAAGCAAAGCAAAACAAACCTTTGTTCTTTTTCAGCAGGAGTCTTTCTCAAGTTCCCAAAGCTTTTCACGACCTTCATAAACTCGGATTTGCCGACCCAAATCCTCGTTTTGCTTCCGTAGAAGACCGTTTTCACACATGGTCGGCTTGAACCGCTCTATGCAAAGGCGACGTTTTTCAGCAACATCTTCAACGGCTGCGAAAGGATCTTTTATAAACACTACAAGATGGGCAAAATAGAAAAATCACTAAAGTCAAGTACTAACCTTGACATGAGCCCGCAAATCAGCAAACACTTGCTCAAAGCCATCGAAATGGTACCCCGTCAATATCTTCAAAAATGTGCCACTCTCCATCCTCATCCTGACGGGCAACGTAGCTACGGCTGCCAGGAATATGGGCACCAGAAGAAGTTCCTCCTCTGATCTCTTCCATTATCTCGGGGTGATCCGCGTTTGAGGCACTGGGTCTGAAACTACCCAAACTCATATTAAGATGATGATCATCCCCAAGAGAAGAAACCAGGGAGGAATCTAGCGCTAACAAAAGATCCCCGAAGAGGCCACGATATTGGCACCGTCGAATAATTCGAGTCGGCACCAACATTGGCAACAATGCTGCCCCTGGATCCCCAACAAGATCAACAAAGGGTGGCACAACTTCGTGCACGGCCCTTTGATCCATAACAACATTGCCGGAGGAGTTATGCCATCGGAACAGCCTCTTGGCTCGAGAAAAGCGGCCCCATTCTCCAAAGTTACATGATCCAAAGGGCCCCGACTAAGTCATCAACAATGGGAGCCCCGCAAAGAAAAATTTACAACCAATCAAAACAAGAAAAAGAAGAGCATAGCAAGTTTAACAAGATTCGAAAAACTTACGGTTCAGATCGCTCAAAATGCGATTAAAATAATCTAGCATATCCTCCCTTCATCCATAGAAGGCACAGAGGTACCAACATCTAGGTTAACTTGCATCAACAAGTCAGGAGGAGGAGAAGAACGACCAGTGGCAGCAAGCGTGTCATCACATTGGCTCACGGCAACAGCAGGAGCACCCCGACTACTCAAAGTCTGACCTAAGAGGTGAGCATCTACAAGATCTCCTGAATGACCGGTTTGATCGGCAGGTGATACGGGCTGCTCCATAACATGGCTAGCTCTCTGCACCAAAGGGAGAGCACTATCCCGACCACTCTCAGAGCGCAATTTCTTGCGTCGGGCAAACTCAGCAAGGGTCACCCCATCCTCACAATCAGAATAAGAGTCCGACGATTCTACAATCTGATTATGACGACGTTTTTGACCAGCAGAAGCACAAGCTTGTAGTGATAAAGCTCCACCGGTCAAGACGCCACTCCGCTTCTTCTTTTCATAAACAATTTTCTGCTTACCACCCTTTGATTGATCGACATCGGGATCGCGACATCATCGAGTGCACCGTCATCCCGTCAATGCCCCGATCAAAACCAAGTGCGTTGGTACCGAAGAGCCTCCCAACCGGGAGATCATCTAAAGGCACTCGGGACACATAAATATGACGGCCCTATAAGCATATAAAGATCGTCTAATTGCCAAAAGTGTTGAGATATGAAGAAAACAAACAAGTGAATAGAACAGTGCCGGTGGAGGTGGCATCCTCCAGTCATAAGGTTTAATAGTTGGACGAGGGATATGAGTATCCTCCCCCCGTTTGAACATCTTCATAAGCCTCAAATTAATATCATCAAGAGAAATTTCCTCCGAAGACTCACGAGAAGGGTCATCCTTCAGACGATATTCCCACAGGAAATTAAATCTCTCCTTCAAAGGTTGGATACGGCGAGAGATGAAAACAGCCGCCACTGTAAAACCGTTCAGGCCCTTAAAATTCATCATTGCCAGAATCTCTTGCACTTCAATCATCTCAGTAGTATTTGGCTTATCCGACCAGCGATGATTCGGTTCAGAATCGAGTAATATCACAAGGGACAGCCTCCTTGCCGATTGTCATTCACATAGAACCATTTTTTGAACCAATCTTTCACATTGTCGGATGAGTGAAAGACAAAGCCGTGAACGCATTCCATCACGAAGAGAGAGGTAGCACGCTCCAGCTACAGGGCTACCTCCTAAATTTCCTCTCTTTTTCAATTCATAAAAATGACGAAACACATTGAAGTTTGGGGGAATTGCAAGATACATCTCACAATATGCAACAAAGAGAGCAACTGTCATAATTGAGTTCGGTTGCGGTTGCAGATTGAAATCCTCCAAAAATGCAAAGTTCCACCAGAAAGTATGAAGAGGAATACCCAAGCCTCGATGAAATAATCCTCAAAAACAACTATTTCACCATCATAGGGGCGAGGAAACGCCTCACCCCGCGGCGGCACACGCCACACTCCGAAAGATGCTTTGCGGAATCATACCTCCATCCGCCAAAGAATTCAACGACGCCGTCGATTGCGTCGGCGACCAAAGAAGCTTCATTTGCTTTTCATATTCCTTCTTCCTTCTCCTTCCTCTTCTCGATGCAGATTGACGCTTTTTCCCCATGGCCTTCGCGCAGAAGAATGCGAAGATTTCGAAGCTAACCCTAAGAAACGGAGCACCTGAAACATCCTCAATTTTCCGCGAAGGGAAAATCCACAGAATGATATACAACAGTTGATAATCAATTCCATACATCGAATTCCGAGAATACAGAGTACAAGTAGAAGGGTTTACATTAATAATTACAACGCCACACCGGCGCAAACAAACTATTTCTAACATCCGAACAGCTTTGCGAAGGTGGAAGTAAAACGCGGAAGCCGGCTTCAATCTCCAACTTGAGCGCAGTGCACGAGACCTTCTAATCCTTTCAACCCTAACATCACAGAAAATCTGCACACCGCCGGATGTGTGCGAGCCATGGTCAAGACCGAATGAGCTTTAGTGGAAAAGAGAAAATAAAGGGATCTGGCGATCCTATATTTGGCTGTGGTTTGCATCCTAGCGCATGCGAGGTAGCAACAAGTATAGTAATAATAATAATAATAACCAAGTTTAACACATTCCCAAATCCCACACACACATCCATCCACCATCCCATCCATCCCATCCACACATCACCACACCCCACACACCACACACCATACCCCACCACGCTTCACGTGGCCGGCAAGACGACTCCCTCTCGTCAGGCCTCAACGACCCGCAGCCTCCCAGGCTCACGGTCGGATGTAACATACCCATATCCCAAGAAAGGCGTAAGACTCCTCTCCTAGTCAAGTAAGCATCACACGGACCGGTCCATAGCCAACGAGTCGGCTATGTATCGATCGATCAACCATACACTCTGCAGAGGTTTCACTATTCCACAAGATAGCCATCATAGGTGTGCCCACCTAGGCAGATATCGATCGCCATAAGCCTAGAGCGAATACCATCCTGCCACTCGACCCTGGCCGTCGAGACTGTGAGACATAGTACCAGGCCTCGGGGGTCACTATGTTGGTTAAGGAGGGTGTGAGCACTCTCGGCCCGTACCTCCCGACACATCCGCTTACTCCGCATGCGAATGGCATTCGTTCTACCGGATGGTTAGACCGTCTCCCTTCCCATTAGAGAGCGAGTGGAAAGTAAGCGTCCAATGATCCGGTCACTAGCACTCAAGTCCTTAGGTATTGGCCCGGGCAGCCGATGTCTCCCCCGTATGGGCTAATCTTTACCGTGCCGCCACGGCACCCCTTTCCAAGGCTCCACCCCAAGGAGCTCACACCAAGGACACCTCAATCCAAACTAGTTACCCGCCACAGGTACTCACAAAGCGGGGATACCCGTGCCGTATCCCTCGGCAAGACTCGCTCGAAGCTCGTCGTAATCCCTGTCCGGCCGACTCAACCCTCACCACACACCCAAGACTCACGCAAAGACACCGCTCATCACCATAACCACAAGTCCGGCATCCCAAGCCAAACCATTCCCGGGGTTCACCACCCGCACCACATATACAATGCGAAGTGGAGTTATAATAAGTATGGTGATAATAAATGCAAGCACGCGAAGGGGCGGTAATGTATATAAGTGCGAGCGCAAGGCTGGGTAACATGGTAAAAGGGCTTCGAACAAGGTAAATATAGCTCAGGCAATATCATGCATCATATACTAGCAAAGGAATAAATATAAAGCACTAGCAGTTCTAAACATGCAATGTCTAATAGGATTCTCTAAAATAAAGGTGCTGCCATGACACCTGCGATGTCGAGGAAGTAGTTGTACAAGTCCGTCAGTAGGGGTACAAGTCCTCCGTAGTCATACAAATGGATCTCCACCTCACGTCCTTAGGTCGCTCCTTTCCCGAATCGACTCGAAACCGAAACGTAATAGTCGCGTTAGCGAATGACTCCTATGGAATCCACAAAGAAGCAAATGAAATATAGAAGAACCAAATGCACTCAAACATAGTCTTAAACTGTACATCTCGATTTTAGATGAATTTCCATATAAAGATCATATTTTTCGGAGCTCGTATGAATAAGTTATGAATTTTCGAAGTTTAATCAATATTCGAAAAGATAAACAAACGATTAATAATAGGCCGACACGTGGCAAGCACCAGATAGGCCACTTGGCGCGCCGGCGAGCTGCTGATGTGGCACCGACAAAGGGGTCATGATGACGCGGCATGACGTCATCGTTGACCAGTCAACCCTAAATGGGCCACTAATGGCCCGGATGGGCTTTTTTGGGCCATAAATGGGCCGGAAATGGGCCGGACTGGGCCGGATTTGGGCTTCCTGGTCTGGGCTCGGCCCGCCACGTGGCGCTGTCGTTGCGCCACGTCGTCCGTCCGGGTCCAAAGTGGGCTTGGTCTCCTGTGTCATCATCTCGGCCGGCTCATGGTGGATCAGCAAGCGTCGGTCCATGGACCGCCACGGGGTCCATGATGGACCAGGTCCATCCATCCTCTCCTTCTCGTTGGTTCACTGCACCGGGTTCATGGTTGGCTTTCAAGTGGGGCTCGGTTCACGGGAATGCGGCGCACGGTGGACAGTAGCCGCGGGTCCCGCCGTCGAGACTCGGTCCGCCTAGTCCCGGTTCACACGCGTCTACCGGGGGCATCCGGTCCATGGCTCCGGCATGATGGACAACAAAGATGTGGGTCCATCTGTCAGCGGAATGGCTCACATGGTCTAGGTTCATCTCTTCTAGCTCAAACCCATCCTCATCTTCTTCTTTTCCTCTCTCTTCACTGCGATGGGGATGGCATGGCCACCGCCGGCGGCATGGTGGCCCGAGTGGGCGCCCAGGTGGGTCTCTGGTCCACCCGTCGAGCGCATCGGCTTCGCGGGTTTTGCGCGGACGTGATGCTGGGCGCGCGGTCGGGCGGCGATGCTCCAGCGGGTCGGTGCGCGCACCATGGCGTAGCAGGCGGCACGGCCACGACGGCGGTCGTCCGCGAGGGGCGAACGTCCATCCCAAGCCCAAATTGGCGTATCGGCCGGTCAATTGGGGTCATTGGGAAGCCGTTAGGCTCGTCAGCAGCAACCATTCGCTGCGGCGGAGTCCTCGCAAGGCAAAAGTACGCGGCGGCGCTCCGGCAGAACGACGGCGTTCGGCACGGCGTAACGACGGCCTACGAGGCCTCATCTTCACCACGCAGCGGCGCTGCGGCGTGCAGCAGCCCGCGGCCTCGCTCGACGGCGCGACCTCGGCGTTCGAGGCGGCCGGAACGGGCCGGCGCAAGCGCGCCACGGTGGCGCCCATGGGCGTCCGTGCGGACATGGCCGTCGGTGGGAGAGGTGGGAAAGGTCTACCCGCGGTCCTCTTGCGCCGGTAGCGTGTGCACGGAGTGCGCCACACCATGACGGTCAAGGAACCGGGGTCCAGAGCGTCCGGGGTCAGCTATTTCGCCGGCGAGCGGCGGCGCGCCACTGCGGCGTTCATGGCGGGCGGTCTACCGGCGTGTGGTGGCACCGGTCTTCCAGGGGGCTAGGCCGGTCGGGTGTGTGCGTGCTAGTGTGCCGAGAGGTCGGGAACGACCTTGGCCTACGCGCTCGTGGGAGCGCCATGGCCGGAAGCAGGGCGAGGTTTGGCGAGGGGGCCATGGCGGCGTACCGGCGCGGTAGAGGAAGGAGACCCGAGGTAGCGTCGCAGCGTGACGGCAGGCGCGTGGTCGAGGTCGCGGTCCTCCTCGTTCCTCCCAGGTCCGGCTCCCTCCCTTCTTCCCGGCAGCACTTCCTTGTTCTCCGGCGAGCTCTCCTTGCTTCGGCGGCGGCCTCCTTTTCCTCCCCGTCTCCACTCTCCTCCTTTCTCCTCCACTTCCTCCAAATCGGCAGTGGCTGGTGATGGCTTGCAAGGTCGCAGCGGCGGTGAGGGATGAGGAAACCTACGGCGCCGGGACTGCTCTACTTATAGCCGGCGGCACCACTGTGGCTGCGACGAACGGCCTGATCGGGATCGGGAGCGATCAGAGGGCCACGGGCATTCTTGGGCTAGGGTTCCTGGGTCGCGTGGGGTTCGGCAGGTAGCGGGAGTGCGTCATGGCGCACTCGCGATCGTCTTCGAGGCCAAGGAAGGGTAGTGGGGGACAGGCAGGGCGCGGAGCATGTGCGCGACGCAGCCGTTGCGCGCGAGAGGGAAATCCTCGCGGCGGGATGCTCCCTTGTCAGGCGTTGTCGGCCCAGCTGGCTCGGCGGACGGCGTGGGCGCACCAGAGCCAAGCAATCCGAATCCCAGGCGAAGCGGGGCGACGTGGCACGGCGTGCTCTGTTTCTTTTTCCCCATCGCGCGCGATGCAGAGAGGGGAAAGGGGAAGTTATGACAGGCGGGGTCCACCGTGGGGGCCATCTGTCGGCGGTGGTGGCTGGCTGTTGGAAATGTGGAGTGGGCCGCTGGATTTCGTGGGCCGAGTGAGAAAAATAAAAGGAGGAATGGGCCAGCTCGGGTGGGAAAAGAGAAGTACGCCGAGCTGGGCCGTTTCGAGTGGAAAAGAAAAAGGGTGGAGAGGGCGGTAGCAGGCCAGGCCGAGGCTTGCGGGCTTCTTTGGCTTCCTTCTTTTCCTTTCCATTTTCTTTAGCCTTTTCCATTTGTTTGATGCTTAATTAATCCTATAGTCAAGGGTTTGTATGCTAAACTTAATTATCATAGTGTAGGCCCATTTGGGAAATGGCCAAGGGTCATTAGGGTACTTAGCCCATATGTTAATATCAAGATATTTACCTATATGTTTGTAGATTCGTTATTATTTTATAGATTGGTTATTTATTTAGTGCCTTAAATAAATATTCGATAACCAATACAAAAATCCAATAAAACCAAATAGCACCCAAATCACGAGTATTAACATTATAGGAATGTAAGTGCATAATTATGGATTTAGACCACATGTGTTGACAAGGGATGCAAGTATGATCCACATGTGTGACTTAGATGATATATTGCTTCATCGAGTATATCACCCAAATGGGTCCCACTAGTACTTAAGCTATGGTATATCTCTACACATCACATAGGTAGGTTATGCCCTACTAGGGTGGTCTCAGTGGGGTTCTCCCATAAGAGTGGTGAGGTAGCTAGTCGAGCTAAGGTAGGTAGCTCCTATTATCGAGGTATGTGGTTTAGGCAACTACCTCTCAAGGATAGAGGTATTTTTCCTGGGTTGGTGTGGGTTGGTCTACTAGGGTAGTTAGGCAGCTATATGTGTAGGTGGTTTTCTAGTACCACGACACTGAGTATCTACATTCTCACGTGGAGAGGTGTTACCACGGTTGACATGATATCACTAGTCTTTGTCTAGCTAGGGTCAGGTATATAGTCACTTGGAGTGGATAGGTTCTATTATCATGGCCTAGGGTTCAGGATCAATACTCCTCTATGTGGAGTCATGGGCATAGGTCTGAGTCACTAGGTCACGGTTTGGGGTGGTAACACTAACCACTAGTTAGCTCTAGTTAGGCAGTGGTTGGTTGTAGGATTTATACTATAGGCAGGTGTACATGTATAAACATTACACCATGGTGACATTGCTACTAATTCTAGCATAGGATCATTAGGGTCTAGGTTCATATCCTAGGAGCTATCACTAGGGCATACTGCATTGAGTGGTTGGTCATGGACTCTCATCCTTAAGTATAGGGGGTTTTCCTAAGGTCCTAATCACATGTGGCTTAATGACTATATTAAGACACATGTGATGTTGTTGCATCACAATGCTTAACCACTAAACAAAGGTACTTTGTATGCGAACTAATAGGGTTTCGTACAAGACAGGCAACAAACAAAGGTTTGTTTAGAAAAAAATTTTGTAGTTCGGATTTTTGGGATGTTACAGTCCTACCCCCTTATCAGAATCTCGTCCCCGAGATTTAAGGTGTGTAGTACTCCACGAAGTAGTAAGGTGACACTTATCCATGAATCTGACTTCCAGTTCCTCATAGCTTGAAGTAGTTGCTCCATCGAGTTGCAAGAGTGAGTAGTAGAGTCTTGATTTCTTTGTCTAGATCCTTAGTCGATCTTGAGGGTTTACAAAAAGATACTTCAACGATGATCGAGGAGTTGTCACGAGGATGTTTCATCGCAGGGTTTAGTATGTGAGAGGAACACATATTAGTTTAGGCTATATCATGTCTTCCTAAATTTCAGAGGTGCGGTTTAGGCTCCTGATTTCGATCCAGGGTCCAGTGGGTTATGAGCCCACCACGCTTCCGCTGCGCTACTCTGATAAGCGTAGTTGCTATCCTTGCTTTTAGTCGGCGTAGCCGCTTCTGAAGATCTTGCAAAAGGAATTGTCGTCCTTTGCTTCATTTGGTAACCCGATCCAAATTGTACAGGGTATCCAAGATGCATACGCAATTCTAGAGTTATCGGTCGGGGCTGTCGTTCATTGAACCCTCATCGTCATGATGATTTTCTAAAATCTTATTTTAAAATAGATGGTGATTTTGTAGGCCTTAACGCCCAAGGGAAATTTTTGAAGAGGTTTAAAATGAAAGTGAGTTTTAAAAACAAATAGTTTTGAAACATGGTTTTACACTTCAAACAAAGCGTGACTCTTTTTCAATCAGTTGAAACATGGGTAGTTTGAAAATGGTTCACAATTACTTGCTCGTTTTATAGAACTTGGTTTTCACAATCAAACAAAACCATTTCACAATTATTTGGTTTAGCAAACGTGTTGCAAAACATTTTGAAGATGAATTTTATTTAAAATAAGTTTGGCTCCTTGGTTGAAATCAAAAGATTTTAAAATAAAACTTGAGCCATTTTTAGTTTGCAAGCATTTTATCAAAGGTTGATGTGCAAAGTAAAACTTTTATTTTGAAATGAAAGACTTTCGCAAAGATGTTTTGAAACGAGCTGGCTTTCCAATGCACTCGGGAGATAGATTTTTAAATCGATTAGGCGAGATACCTATACCCCGAGATCTTGGAATCACAAGTGTTCTTGTACGAAGGGAAAATCCTTGTATTTAGTGATAAGATGAACTCTCATACAATCTTGAAGACATGTTCAAACATGTTACATCGATAAGATTGAACACTTGACTACATGCTTAGCGAGTATCATTGTCTAGATTGAGGACAGGGAGTTGTAGTAGGGGTAGTCTTTCTTTCTCGGGCACTTGGCGATCATGTGGCCCATTTTGTCGCATCCATAGCGGTGATAAACACGCTACTTGTGATTGCCACGAGGTTCTTTATACCAAGGTTCTAAATTGGCGGAGTGGTCTTCATTCCTTTGATGTCGGCATCCCCGAGGTTAGAGTGGTCGGATCCATAGTAAGTGAACGGCACACTGCCTGTAGAAGTAGGTGCGGTAGCGTTCCACATATTTCGAGCCTGGGTACGATATGAGTCTGTGATGGCTCTCATTCGTCGTACTAGTGAGCCACTGAATGATCCATCAATGCGGCATCTCTTCCTTCCATCGACTATCTCATACTCGAGGAGGTCTTCTTCTATCTCAATTGCCTTGTTAATTACTTCTTCGATGGTGTGGTAGGTGCTTCCGGCAAGGACCATTCGGATGCCATCGTTTAGGCCCCTACGGTAGTAGAACACCATATCTTTCTTAGAGTCACGTACGGCAGGTGCGTAACGCAACATGCGGTTGAAGCGGACGTTGTACTCGTGAACACTTCCTGTCCCTTGCCTTACGCTTCGAATCTCTCTTTTCAAGTCTTCCATTGCATCATCTGGCACATAGTGTTTGCGAAAGGCTTCGCTGAACTCTCTCCATGAGATGTTGGTTGGGTTGGAATGGGCATTGCTGAATGTGTTCCACCATGTATGTGCGGAACCTATGAGTTGATGGGCTGCAACCTTCACGCTTTCTTCTTCAGTGTAGGTGGTCAAGTCTAACTCTTCTGCCATATCATATAGCCAGTCTACAGCGGTGATAGGATCTTCGTCGGTCCCGTCGAAAGTAGGGGGCTTCATCAGAGATGAATTCCCTTGCTCATGCTGAGATTTGTTGGACGGTCCTTCGGGGGTTCCATTGGGTAGCGAGTATGGAGTTCTTCCTTCTCGAGATTGAGTCCCGTGGGTGGCTTGTGACTACCTTGATCACTGTCCATGGTGTTTGCTGCAGGGGTTGAGCAAAGTTTCAAGCTACCAGGTTAGTGGTTGGGCATCTTGTCGTACGGGTCATAAAGATTAGGAATCATGTGCAAGCGACATGATTTTTTAACAATTTTAACTTGAGTTTAGATGATTTAAACAATTTAAAAACATTTAAATCTATCCTACACTCATACAAAGAAGCATGAAGAACCATAAAATCCGATAAAAACCAAGCACTCATTACATTGGGTTTATTACAAAGCGATATCCTTGGTAGCTACGCCAAGAGATCCGCGGAGAAAACGTACTACACGTAAGTAGCTGAAAATGGTAGACATTCTACTCTATTCATGGCACAACTTCTAGCTATACATGGCTTATTCTAATCATCCTCTTCCTACCCCCTTATCATGATGAGTCTTGTCTAAGAATTTAGATAGGTGGGGTCGAAGAACTTCCTTCCGTTCTAATGGTAGGGCATTAGTCAGGTACTTTCTCTACATACATTGATGAACTTCTTCCCATTACCCTATGGCACTATTGGAGGCATCGAGGGCACGGGGTAATAGACGGCAGGAGGCCATGCTCGAAGAGTTCGTACGCATGAATAGCCGTATGAACAATAGGTTGCACAGCAATAAGGACTGTGTCTTCTACCTTAGGAATGGTGCAAGGCTTTGTTACGACATTTCCTTTCCTAGGAGATTCTATAGGGTCATCATATAGTAGATTTCGGCTCTTCTAGGCACTACCTATTTGTGGCACGTCTATTGTTGTGGGTTCTGACTCTTGAAGCACTTCTTGTAGAACTTGGGCGTATCCATCATGGTACTTGAGGTAGAAGGCATGCTTCTAATAGATCACCATCATTTGCATTGGAGTCCAAGAACATGGTTAGCAAGTCCATTATAAGAGGTAAGCCATGCACAAAATGGTGCAAGGTCGGTATTATAACCGAAAGAAGGGCTGGTTCATCCTATTCTATCGTCCAATCCTAAGGGTCTCGTCCTAGGGTCAAGCAAGGAGCTGATACCAACTGAAACATCCTCAATTTTCCGCGAAGGGAAAATCCACAGAATGATATACAACAGTTGATAATCAATTCCATACATCGAATTCTGAGAATACAGAGTACAAGTAGAAGGGTTTACATTAATAATTACAACGCCACACCGGCGCAAACAAACTATTTCTAACATCCGGAACAGCTTGCGAAGGTGGAAGTAAACGCGGAAGCAGCTTCAATCTCCAACTTGAGCGCGAGGCACGAGACCTTCTAATCCTTTCAACCCTAACATCACAGAAAATCTGCACACCGCGATGTGTGCGAGGCCATGGTCGGCACCGAATGAGCTTTAGTGGAAAAGAGAAAATAAAGGGATCTCGGCGATCCTATATTTGGCTGTGGTTTGCATCCTAGCGCATGCGAGGTAGCAACAAGTATAGTAATAATAATAATAATAACCAAGTTTAACACATTCCCAAATCCCACACACACATCCATCCACCATCCCATCCATCCCATCCACACATCACCACACCCCACACACCACACACCATACCCCACCACGCTTCACGTGGCCGGCAAGACGACTCCCTCTCGTCAGGCCTCAACGACCCGCAGCCTCCCAGGCTCACGGTCGGATGTAACATACCCATATCCCAAGAAAGGCGAAGACTCCTCTCCTAGTCAAGTAAGCATCACACGGACCGGTCCATAGCCAACGAGTCGGCTATGTATCGATCGATCAACCATACACTCTGCAGAGGTTTCACTATTCCACAAGATAGCCATCATAGGTGTGCCCACCTAGGCGGATATCGATCGCCATAAGCCTAGAGCGAATACCATCCCGCCACTCGACCACGGCCGTCGAGACCGTGAGACATAGTACCAGGCCTCGGGGGTCACTATGTTGGTTAAGGAGGGTGTGAGCACTCTCGGCCCGTACCTCCCGACACATCCGCTTACTCCGCATGCGGTAATGGCATTCGTTCTACCGGATGGTTAGACCGTCTCCCTTCCCATTAGAGAGCGAGTGGAAAGTAAGCGTCCAATGATCCGGTCACTAGCACTCAAGTCCTTAGGTATTGGCCGGGCAACGATGTCTCCCCCGTATGGGCTAATCTTTACCGTGCTTTGCCACGGCACCCCCTTTCCAAGGCTCCACCCCAAGGAGCTCACACCAAGGACACCTCAATCCAAACCAGTTACCCGCCACAGTACTCACAAAGCGGGGATACCCGTGCCGTATCCCCTCGGCAAGACTCGCTCGAAGCTCGTCGTAATCCCCGTCCGGCCGACTCAACCCTCACCACACACCCAAGACTCACGCAAGACACCGCTCATCACCATAACCACAAGTCCGGCATCCCAAGCCAAACCATTCCCAGGGGTTCACCACCCGCACCACATATACAATGCGAAGTGGAGTTATAATAAGTATGGTGATAATAAATGCAAGCACGCAGAAGGGCGGTAATGTATATAAGTGCGAGCGCAAGGCTGGGTAACATGGTAAAAGGGCTTCGAACAAGGTAAATATAGCTCAGGCAATATCATGCATCATATACTAGCAAAGGAATAAATATAAAGCACTAGCAGTTCTAAACATGCAATATCTAATAGGATTCTCTAAAATAAAGGTGCTGCCATGACACCTGCGATGTCGAGGAAGTAGTTGTACAAGTCCGTCAGTAGGGGTACAAGTCCTCCGTAGTCGTACGTACGGATCTCCACCTCACGTCCTTAGGTCGCTCCTTTCCCGAATCGACTCGAAACCGAAACGTAATAGTCGCGTTAGCGCTCCTATGGAATCCACAAAGAAGCAAATGAAATATAGAAGAACCAAATGCACTCAAACATAGTCTTAAACTGTACATCTCGATTTTAGATGAATTTCCATATAAAGATCATATTTTTCGGAGCTCGTATGAATAAGTTATGAATTTTCGAAGTTTAATCAATATTCTGAAAAAGATAAACAGCTGATTAATAATAGGCCGACACGTGGCAGCACCAGGATAGGCCACTTGGCGCGCTGGCGAGCTGCTGATGTGGCACTGACAGGCGGGGTCATGATGACGTCAGCATGATGTCATCGTTGACCAGGTCAACCCTAAATGGGCCACTAATGGCCCAGATGGGCTTTTACTGGGCCATAAATGGGCCGGAAATGGGCTGGACTGGGCCGGATTTGGGCTTCCTGGGCCGGGCTCGGCCCGCCACGTGGCGCTCTGTCGTTGCGCCACGTCGTCTGTCCGGGTCCAAAGTGGGCTTGGTCTACTGTGTCATCATCTCGGCCGGCTCATGGTGGATCAGCAAGCGTCGGTCCATGGACCGCCACGGGGTCCATGATGGACCAGGTCCGTCCATCCTCTCCTTCTCGTTGGTTCACTGCACCGGGTTCATGGTTGGCTTTCAAGTGGGGCTCGGTTCACAGAATGCGGCGCACGGTGGACAGGTAGCTGCGGGTCCCGCTGTCAGAGACTCGGTCCGCCTAGTCCTGGTTCACACGCGTCTACCAGGGGGCATCCGGTCCATGGCTCCGGTGCATGATGGACAACAGCATGTGGGTCCATCTGTCAGCGGAATGGCTCACATGGTCTAGGTTCATCTCTTCCAGCTCAAACCCATCCTCATCTTCTTCTTTTCCTCTCTCTTCACTGCGATGGGGATGGCATGGCCACCGCCGGCGGCATGGTGGCCCGAGTGGGCGCCCAGGTGGGTCTCTGGTCCACCCGTCGAGTGCATCGGCTTCGCGGGTTTTGCGCGGACGTGATGCTGGGCGCGCGGTCGGGCGGCGATGCTCCAGCGGGTCGGTGCGCACACCATGGCGTAGCAGGCGGCACGGCCACGACGGCGGTCGTCCGCGAGGGGCGAACGTCCATCCCAAGCCCAAATTGGCGTATCGGCCGGTCAATTGGGGTCATTGGGAAGCCGTTAGGCTCGTCAGCAACCATTCGCTGCGGCGGAGTCCTCGCAAGGCAAAAGTACGCGGCGGCGCTCCGGCAGAACGACGGCGTTCGGCACGGCGTAACGACGGCCTACGAGGCCTCATCTTCACCACGCAGCGGCGCTGCGGCGTGCAGCAGCCCGCGGCCTCGCTCGACGGCGCGACCTCGGCGTTCGAGGCGGCCGGAACGGGCCGGCGCAAGCGCGCCACGGTGGCGCCCATGGGCGTCCCGTGCGGACATGGCCGTCGGTGGGAGAGGTGGGAAAGGTCTACCCGCGGTCCTCTTGCGCCGGTAGCGTGTGCACGGAGTGCGCCACACCATGACGGTCAAGGAACCGGGGTCCAGAGCGTCCGGGGTCAGCTATTTCGCCGGCGAGCGGCGGCGCGCCGCTGCGGCGTTCATGGCGGGCGGTCTACCGGCGTGTGGTGGCGCCAGTCTTCCAGGGGGCTAGGCCGGTCGGGTGTGTGCGTGCTAGTGTGCCGAGAGGTCGGGAACGACCTTGGCCTACGCGCTCGTGGGAGCGCCATGGCCGGAAGCAGGGCGAGGTTTGGCGAGGGGCCATGGCGGCGTACCGGCGCGGTAGAGGAAGGAGACCCGAGGTAGCGTCGCAGCGTGACGGCAGGCGCGTGGTCGAGGTCGCGGTCCTCCTCGTTCCTCCCAGGTCCGGCTCCCTCCCTTCTTCCCGGCAGCACTTCCTTGTTCTCCGGCGAGCTCTCCTTGCTTCGGCGGCGGCCTCCTTTTCCTCCCCGTCTCCACTCTCCTCCTTTCTCCTCCACTTCCTCCAAATCGGCAGTGGCTGGTGATGGCTTGCAAGGTCGCAGGCGGCGGTGAGGGATGAGGGAAACCTACGGCGCCGGGACTGCTCTACTTATAGCCGGCGGCACCACTGTGGCTGCGACGAACGGCCTGATCGGGATCGGGAGCGATCAGAGGGCCACGGGCATTCTTGGGCTAGGGTTCCTGGGTCGCGTGGGGTTCGGCAGGTAGCGGGAGTGCGTCATGGCGCACTCGCGATCGTCTTCGAGGCCAAGGAAGGGTAGTGGGGGACAGGCAGGGCGCAGAGCATGTGCGCGACGCAGGCCGTTGCGCGCGAGAGGAAATCCTCGCGGCGCGATGCTCCCTTGTCGCGTTGTCGGCCCGGGCGCTCGGCGGACGGCGTGGGCGCACGAGCCAAGCAATCCGAATCCCGGGCGAAGCGGGGCGACGTGGCACGGTGTGCTCGTTTCTTTTTCCCCATCGCGCGATGCGGGGAGGGGAAAGGGGAAGTTATGACAGGCGGGGTCCACTGCGGGGGCCATCTGTCGGTGGTGGTGGCTGGCTCCATGTTGAAGGGTGGAGTGGGCCGCTGGATTTCGTGGGCCGAGTGAGAAAAATAAAAGGAGGAATGGGCCAGCTCGGGTGGGAAAAGAGAAGTAGGCCGAGCTGGGCCGTTTCGAGTGGAAAAGAAAAAGGGTGGAGAGGGCGGTAGCAGGCCAGGCCGAGGCTTGCGGGCTTCTTTGGCTTCCTTCTTTTCCTTTCCATTTTCTTTAGCCTTTTCCATTTGTTTGATGCTTAATTAATCCTATAGTCAAGGGTTTGTATGCTAAACTTAATTATCATAGTGTAGGCCCATTTGGGAAATGGCCAAGGGTCATTAGGGTACTTAGCCCATATGTTAATATCAAGATATTTACCTATATGTTTGTAGATTCGTTATTATTTTATAGATTGGATATTTATTTAGTGCCTTAAATAAATATTCGATAACCAATACAAAAATCCAATAAAAACCAAATAGCACCCAAATCACGAGTATTAACATTATAGGAATGTAAGTGCATAATTATGGATTTAGACCACATGTGTTGACAAGGGATGCAAGTATGATCCACATGTGTGACTTAGATGATATATTGCTTCATCGAGTATATCACCCAAATGGGTCCCACTAGTACTTAAGCTATGGTATATCTCTACACATCACATAGGTAGGTTATGCCCTACTAGGGTGGTCTGCAGTGGGGTTCTCCCATAAGAGTGGTGAGGTAGCTAGTCGAGCTAAGGTAGGTAGCTCCTATTATCGAGGTATGTGGTTTAGGCAACTACCTCTCAAGGATAGAGGTATTTTCCTGGGTTGGTGTGGGTTGGTCTACTAGGGTAGTTAGGCGGCTATATGTGTAGGTGGTTTTCTAGTACCACGACACGAGTATCTACATTCTCACGTGGAGAGGTGTTACCACGGTTGACATGATATCACTAGTCTTTGTCTAGCTAGGGTCGGGTATATAGTCACTTGGAGTGGATAGGTTCTATTATCATGGCCTAGGGTTCGGATCAATACTCCTCTATGTGGAGTCATGGGCATAGGTCCGAGTCACTAGGTCACGGTTTGGGGTGGTAACACTAACCACTAGTTAGCTCTAGTTAGGCGGTGGTTGGTTGTAGGATTTATACTATAGGCGGTGTACATGTATAAACATTACACCATGGTGACATTGCTACTAATTCTAGCATAGGATCATTAGGGTCTAGGTTCATATCCTAGGAGCTATCACTAGGGCATACTGCATTGAGTGGTTGGTCATGGACTCTCATCCTTAAGTATAGGGGGTTTTCCTAAGGTCCTAATCACATGTGGCTTAATGACTATATTAAGACACATGTGATGTTGTTGCATCACAATGCTTAACCACTAAACAAAGGTACTTTGTATGCGAACTAATAGGGTTTCGTACAAGACAGGCAACAAACAAAGGTTTGTTTAGAAAAAAATTTTGTAGTTCGGATTTTTGGGATGTTACAGCACCAGAGCAGAAGGAACTGATTGCAGGAACGGCAGGCGAAATGAAAGCAAGTAGTCCAAATGACGGCGGCACCAAGAGTTTTTAACCACACTAGGGTTTTTTTACCCCGATGGGCCAAAGAAATCCGCCCCGGAAAAAGGCTTTTTCGGTTCGTTTCTTTTTCCCCATTTAAAATTCATTTTTTCCCTTGACGCACACCTACTTACCGAGACAACCTGAAAGATGGCCCAAGTAAGCAAAGCTGCGACGGCCATTTAAGTCTGCCTTCTAGCTATAGTCTTAAAAACAGCCTCGCTAAAAAGACTGGGTTCACAGCAAAGCTGTTCCAACCCGCTGTAACAAAGTTACAGTATAGCACCAACATTTCAACCCACACAATCCGACAGCTGAGCTGGGATTTTTTCGCCAATGATACCGGTTATTCTGGCACACAAATAGCTAAGCTATTTTTATGGGTTTAGATTCAAAACCATGGTCTCACGGCCACGGCTGGGACGAGTTAAATAGCAAAGCTATCTTAACTTAATCATGACAAAGTCATGGCATGGTTCAAACCGACCAGCCCAAATGAAATTTGGCCTGCTCGGTCTCACTCAAAGAGTGGTCGGAAACACATAAAGCATGATATATTGTCTTCTTTTTTAGACCACGACATAACGTGTTCCACCTCATCTCGGGCTCGGGGACTACGTGGGCCCATGTCACCCGAGAGGTGACATGGGCTAGATCCTTCTTTTAGAGCTTGCCGCAACATATACTATCTTACGGCAACCTCGGGGACTACGGGGCCCACGTCATTTGCATGACTCGGCCCGATCCTTTCTCTCTACAAAGAGTTTAGTTTCAAAACTAAGCCGAGGCAACGACCAATCACGACAGATACCATGTGATGGCGGGCATCACACACTAACGGGGCCCACGTCTCCGTTTGGGACCCTTTCAAAATTCTTTTTCTTTTTCGGGAGCATCATAAATCTTTCGGTCAAAACCGAAAACGTCAACCAAGTGTAAGCAAAGTGTGGTCGGAAACACTAGACGGTCCTCCAGCCATGCTCGGACCATATGTCGAACGTGTGTCCGACCACCCTTTCTCACTCAACCAAGCAAGACGGTGTTTTTTACTCAAGATCCATGATGCTCGGGGACTAGCTGTGGAGGTATAAACTCCATATACCCTCACGGCCTAGTTTGGGCCGACATGCTATCACCAGGCCGGCCCATCAAGCTCTAAGACCGATCGGCTCAGGCTGGTCGGACAGCCTAAAACGGGCAAGAATATCGAAGACCGACAAAGAGGACAAGACCTAGCTGAGATAGGAAAGTTTAGACTTGTAAAGTATGTAAACTTAGTACCAGATAGGCTAGTTCCGACTTGTAACCTTGCTCCCCGTGATATATAAGGAGAGCAAGGACCCCCATGCCAGAGGACAGAATCTGGCATAACGCACAGACTCATACATCCACATCATAATTGAAACAGAGAGCAGGACTAGGGTTTTACGCTTCCGTGCGGCCCGAACACAGGTAAACCTCGTGTGATTGCTCCTGTTTACGTCTTGCTCGCAATCTCGTGCGCCTTCCGCCAATCCATTACCGGTCGGGGCATACCCCTGGTCGGACTATCGCCGATATTTCGTCGACGAGATAGTGCAATAAATCAACGGGAAAAACTTTAGATCCCCGTTCAAAAAAAAAAAAGAGAAAAGAGAGAAAAAGAAAAGAAAAAGATTGTTCCATTCATAGACCATACTCTTCTTTTATCGTCATCATCATTCAAATAAAAGAGAGACACAATGCATGGAGTACACAAAAATATCCAAAAGTTAGGAACCATTTCTTCCATTCCACACACTTGCACAATCTCAATCAAGGTGTATGGCTTAATCTCCGTAAGGTCCGATCCTTGACCTTACAATATATGTGATACAAGTATGCCCACATACATACCTACCCAAAACTCCACTCTCAGCTTTTTAGTGGTAGGAAGAAGGCAAATTCTCAAAATGCCTTTGGTGAGGTTGCTATACACATTTGAGTGATCGAGAGAATCATTCGAGGAACTTGGGATTTCATTTTATAAAAATTCTTAAAACCTCCGGAAGAATGGTCAAGCTTTGGACAAAAGATAAGCACAGGCCATTGTGCTGTTCTACCTTGCAATCGCCCAAGACTTGGGAGCCAAAAAGCCCCATTAGAGCGAGATAATAAAAGGGTGGATAGAAATGCCGGTTTATTCAAATCCAGTGGAGAACATGCGTATAACTATGGTATATTAGAAATACGATCGGCATAGAAGCAGCTCCTGATCAACAACCCAAAAAGCCCAGCTTTGCTCGGGACGAGCAAAGGGTAAGCTTGGGGGATCTTGTTGGCGGTCCTTATTGACGCATTTTAACCGCCAAATTAAGATAGAAAAAGGGAGAATTACATGTTCTTACACGCATATACTTGTGCTATTAACCGAATTCCACTTGTACCTGGAGTTTAGCAACGTTTACAGGAAATACACCAAGTACAAGGGATTTTACACAGAAAAGGCACTTTCCGGCAAAGCGTAAAAGAGGCACAAGGAGGAGACAGGCCCATCCAGGATCGAAATGGGCCAAAACACCACGCCACCTCGACACACCTGACAGGTAGGCCCCACCATCCGAAGTCGGTTGGGGGGAGGCGTCACCCTGGCGCGGCCGCGCCAGGGGCGCGCTCGCGCCCCCCCCCCCCAGCCTGACAGGTGGGGCTGCTTCCTGGAGGCGGTACATTAATTGCAGAGGAGGGCGGTGCGCTGGTGATCCTTCCATGTATGGCTCCGAACCGACCTGCTCCACATATAAAAGGGGAAATCCAAGCATTTCTCACACACACATTCATTTGAGCCATTCTCCTCTACTCTTGTTCTTTAGCCTAGTCTAGTAGCTTAGGAGCTAGGTTGAGCTATCAAGGAGGGCTTGTCTCCTAGGAAGAAGTTCATCACTTGGTAATATACTATGGAGTGTTCTTCCTACTTCAAGTTCTTATTCATATTATGTAGCCTTGTTCTTGAACTAGAGCATAGTTGCGTTGTTGCTAAACTCGATTCATATGAACTAGACCAAAGTTCTTATGATCGAGTTCTTAGCATGTTCTTCGTTGTTCTTCATCGTTCATATAATTTATAGGAGTAGAGATCTTGATGAGAATGGGGTAACGGTTCGTTGTTCCTTCGGGTTTGCCTACGTTCTAGCTCGTCCATCCGCAGGGTGGGAGTCCGCGAGGGATGTAGGTAGTTCTCAAATATGCGGGCGTGGTGTCCGGATACGAGAGAGCCTTCGGATATGACGGCATGCCACGGTTGAGGGGTAGGCGGCAGGTGGTGATAGCCCTGTCCGTCCTTTGTAATCCCCCACGTCCGTATGTCGCGTAGGAGTTCGTAAATGCCTCTATCGGCTGGTCGCCAGCTGCGGGGGTCTCCCTGTTATCTTAGGCTCTGATCTGTCTCTAACCCTGTAGACTATATGACTTAGCTGTTCAGGACATAGCTACAATTGACCTACCTGCTCCGCTTAGGTTTATTCTTTATTCGTTCATTCATTTATTCTTTCTTTTATTCTTTATCCTTGAGATTGGCCAAATGTGTGTCCACTATCTTGCAAAACCATTTATACTTACCCCTGTATAGTACTTAGAGTCTCATTTCAATGACATGAAGTCAATCATCCATATCCATGTTTAGACACATCTACACCATGCCTTCCTACGGGAAATATAAATAACGATACCACGAGAATACTCCCGGGTGAAATGCTACAATGATAGATCCGTGCGCTTGCGGATAATTATATCTTTAGAACACGACTATCAACCCCCGGCGTTTCTTGGCGTGACCACTTTGGGATGTAACAATTCTAGTGATTGCGTTAAGAAATGCCAACGGAAGGAGTCGTGGTAGTCAAGGACTCCGATTATGGTTAGAGTTAGCGTATTTGTATCTTTCCAATTTTGTTTAGATAGTTCATAAACGTATGGGACTCATGTTCTGTCCAGGGTATAAATATAAGCCCTCGACCATTGTAATAAGGGTTCACAACCAAATCAATACAACCGGCTATGTGCCACCCTTCGAGTCCTTTTAGTCGTGTCGTCGAGTTCTTCGAGAGGGTCAATCGATCCGTCGACCTCGGTAAGTCCCGGCAACCTTGTTATCATGTCTAGTATCATGCGGTGTATTTAGATGTGATGCAAGTAGTCTCATTGTTTTAGCTTAGAACATGCGGTAGATCTAAGCTCGATCATGGGAAGTTTTTGCTTGTACCTTGTATCGTGCGGCGGATTAAGACATGAGTAAAGATAGTTATCGGCTCTTTTAGATTTGGCAAGATCTAATTGATTCATTAAGTTATCACGTGTTGCATGTCTAGTTTAATCTTTAATTATTTGCAACACTCTTTTGCCCAATCTAGATTGATACTTTATTCGGCTTTTGGTCATTCTCTCATGCTTATTCAATATCAAGTAGATCAAGTTCATATAGCCGAATTAGATCTATCTAGATTGTTACATGTTGTGGGTTCATGCATGCTAGAGCATTTAGGTCTTAGTTGAGGCTGGATATCGTGCGGCAGATGTAGGCTTTGCTTTTCTCTAGGTCATAATAGCTTGCTTGTTCCTTCTTCATGGACCCCGATTCGGTAATCTTGCCGATACGGTTGTGCTTACGCATGTAACAAGTATTTATAGATATATTGGGTAATTACGTGCTTTTAGCTCTTTATTGTTAGATTGTATCATGCGGTGGATTGATCTAGTAGTAAGGAGTGGTGTAAGTTCATAGTGAGTGGTATCATGCGGTGGATTAGCTTGCTTGGATTTATGCTCGACGGGTTTATGAAGGCTAGACGTGCGGCAGACTAGTTGGAGTAACCTATGCATGTGTTATTCAGTAGATTCATATTTATGAGTTACTTATCTTTAATTATTAGTGCTTGATGATGCTTTAAACCTGAGATATAGTTTGATATGCTTTAATAATCTAATCTTGTTCAAACATGTCTTCATACATACGTATTCGGCAATTTCTTTCTGTTTACATCAATTATGTTACATTAGCCGGATGAACTGTAGTCTGTTGGCAGATAGCTTCTATAGCTATGTGTCGTCGTAAGTGGCTTCAGGGCCGTAAAGATGGAACTGTCTGGTCTCACCCAGCATGTTCCAATTTTGATCTTACCGTTTTATCCCTTGTCGATTTTCAGGTCAAATCGACTGGCACGCCACCGGTTCGGACACCGGGCACCCAATTGAAGCTAGGCTTTCCGGCTTGCTGTGTGTGAGACACAAGCATCACTTTTTGTGTCAACAATAAGAAGCATCATGCGATAGCTTATGCCAAAGACGTTGATGTTGGCATTTCTTAACGCAATCACTAGAATTGTTACATCCCAGTGGTCACGCCAAGAAACGCCAAGGTTGATAGTCGTGTTCTATAGATATAATTATCCGCAAGCGCACGGATCTATCATTGTAGCATTTCACCCGGGGAGTATTCTCGGGGTATCGTTATTTATATTTCCGTAGGAAGGCATGGTGTAGATGTGTCTAAACATGGATATGGATGATTGACTTCATGTCATTGAAATGAGACTCTAAGTACTATACGGGGTAAGTATAAATGGTTTTGCAAGATAGTGGACACACATTTGGCCAATCTCAAGGATAAAGAATAAAAGAAAGAATAAATGAATGAACGAATAAAGAATAAACCTAAGCGGAGCAGGTAGGTCAATTGTAGCTATGTCCTGAACAGCTAAGTCATATAGTCTACAGGGTTAGAGACAGATCAGAGCCTAAGATAACAGGTAGACCCCCGCAGCTGGCGACCAGCCGATAGAGGCATTTACGAACTCCTACGCGACATACGGACGTGGGGGATTACAAAGGACGGACAGGGCTGTCACCTCCTGCCGCCTACCCCTCAACCGTGGCATGCCGTCATATTCGAAGGCTCTCTCGTATCCGGATACCACGCCCGCATATTTGAGAACTACCTACATCCCCCGCGGACTCCCACCCTGCGGATGGACGAGCTAGAACGTAGGCAAACCCGAAGGAACAACGAACCGTTACCCCATTCTCATCAAGATCTCTACTCCTATAAATTATATGAACGATGAAGAACAACGAAGAACATGCTAAGAACTGATCATAAGAACTTTGGTCTAGTTCATATGAATCGAGTTTAGCAACAACGCAACTATACTCTAGTTCAAGAACAAGGCTACATAATATGAATAAGAACTTCAAACAGGAAGAACACTCCATAGTAAATTACCAAGTGATGAACTTCTTCCTAGGAGACAAGCCCTCCTTGATAGCTCAACCTAGCTCCTAAGCTACTAGACTAGGCTAAAGAACAAGAGTAGAGGAGAATGGCTCAAATGAAATGTGTGTGGAGAAATGGCTTGGATTTCCCCTTTTATATGTGGAGCAGGTCGGTTTGGAGCCATACATGGAAGGAACACCAGCGCACCGCCCTCCTTTGCATTTAATGTACCGCCTCCGGAAGCGGCCCCCACCGTCGGGGTGGGGGGCGCGAGCGCGCCCGCGCGCGGCGCGCAGGGTGACGCCTCCCCCAACCGACTTCGGCTGGTGGGGCCCTCCTGTCAGGTGTGTCGAGGTGGTGTGGTGTTTTGGCCCATTTCGATCCTGGATGGGCCTGTCTCCACCTTGTGCCTCTTTTACGCTTTGCCGGAAAGCACCTTTTCTGAATAAATTCCCCTGTACTTGGAGTATTTCCTGTAAATGTTGCTAAACTCCAGGTACAAGTGGAATTCGGTTAATAGCACAAGTATATGCGTGTAAGAACATGTAATTCTCCCTTTTCTATCTTAAATTGGCGGTTAAAATGTGTCAATAAGGACCGCCAACAAGATCCCCCAAGCTTACTGTTGGCGGTCCTTAACTCGATTCTAACCCCGCCAACTTTAGCCTAGGCAAACTAAATCTCACCTAGAATAGGGCTCTACTCTAACCATTTCCATAGTGTGGCGCAGAATTCTTGTTTTGCAGGACAACACTGAAATACACATAAAATGGGCCAAGACATGAAGAAAAACATCTATGTAAAATTACCTTTTATTTTGGGCCCAAGCAAACAAGAGAAAAGAGGAGGAAAAGGCCACTCGAAGCCGAACCAACCAAAAGCACCAGCATGGGCCGACCAGAAACCCAGCCAGGAGGCCACCGACCAAAGCTGAAGGCCGGCGGGGCCCAGCCAGGCGCGCGCGCGCCCAGTGGAGCGCGGCCCAGGCCCAGCTTTGGTCAGTCGGTTTGGTGGGGCCTCCTGATGGTCGGTTCGGTGGTGCTTCTGGTATGGAAGGTCTGAAACCGCCTATGGAGGTCGGTTTTGGTCCTTCCATGTGGGGATGGCACTCTTCCAAAGAGGGGATGGCTCTTTTCCAAAGAGCCCCCTCCACCTCACCTATAAAAGGAGGGCCATTCCCCCTCCTAAACACACACCACAAGGAAGAGCTCCACCTCCAAAGTTCCAAGATGTAGTAGTAGTGCTAGCCTAGTTGGGAGTGAGGGAGAGAGTTCAAGTTCCGGAAGAGTCCTCGGAGGCTCGGTCGACCTTGTATCGGTCCTCTGTGCAACTCGAGTGTTATCTTATATTTATCTTCTCTACATTACTGCAATGCCTCTTTGGTTATCTTGTCATGCCTTAGTTCTTTAGCTAATCTTGGTTAGTGTAGTGTTTATACCTTGGCATGGGTTCTCTGGTCTACCGATTGCTCTAGTTATAGATCGTGACTAGAGTACGTAACCGCTAGTGCAGGCGCGGTGTCTGGGTTAGCGAGTTACCGGAGAATGCGCCCAGCCCCACGGATAGTTGTGGTAGCCCCGGGGTGACAGCTCCGACCAGGCCTTTGTATTCCACCACGTTCGGGCTGGTGTTTTCGTAGAGCTTTTGGCGGCCTTCCCCCGGTTAACCCTTCCCAGTCTCTTCGAGAACCGGAAAGGTACCGCTGCTCCGAAGTGTCTCGGTATAACTGCTATGTTGACCTTCGCTTAGCTATTCCTTTGGTTTAGACTAGAATAGAACCACAGTAATGGAGAAGAAAATAGGAATCTTGGCTTCTCCTGTAGACCTCCCACTTAGCTAGTCTCGCTCTGCTATCTTTTTAGGGTTCTCCTGTGTGTGTCACCTATCCAAAAACCTGATTATATCTTTTACCCCCTCATTAGTCTAGTTGGTACATTAGTTAGCAGATGTATGATGGTTAATTATCAACTTCTTTACCCTTTGCTTCCCTGAGGATAAATACGATACCCTGGAATACTCTTGGGTGAAAGCTACAACGGTATCCGTGCGCTTGCGGATTTCACTGTTTGCGTAACTTATACCAATTGGCTTTCTGGTGCCGTTACCTGGGATGGACTTAAAACCTCCATACTTGGTAGTGACGCTAAGAAATGCCAACAATGCTATGACTCAAATGCATTGCTGGCTATTTCAGTGGGCAATCCAGATTGGTTGGAGAAAGTTAAGCTGGGCTATGATGGAGATCCTAAAGCAGCTGACATTCTGCAACAACCAAAGGGTGATTTTACAGTGCAGGATGGGTTAATCAGGTTCCAAGGAAGAATTTGGCTAGGTAACAATACCTTGGCACAGCAACATGTGCTTCAAGCTATTCATACTACTGCTGTGGGTGGGCATTCTGGCATACAGGCTACCTATTACAGAATCAGGAATTTGTTCTATTGGCCTGGTCAGAAACAAGATGTCACCAAGTTTGTTCAAGAATGCTCAGTCTGTCAAGAAGCTAAGGTAGAACATGTTAAACTACTTGGGCTGCTTCAACCACTTGATGTGCCTACTCAGGCCTGGCAAGTTGTGTGCATGGATTTCATTGAGGGGCTGCCAAAATCACAAAGGTATGATACCATCTTAGTGGTGATTGACAAGTTCACTAAATATGCTCATTTCATTGCTCTGGCACATCCTTTTTCTGCTGCTGTGGTGGCTCAAGCATTTTTTGACAATGTCTACAAGTTACATGGTCTGCCCAATGCTATTGTGTCAGACAGAGATAAGATATTTACTAGTAAGTTTTGGGAGGAGCTATTTCAATTGTCCAAAACTGAGCTGTGGATGAGTTCATCTTACCATCCTCAAATTGATGGTCAGTCTGAAAGACTCAATCAGTGCCTTGAAACTTTTTTGAGATGTGCTGTCAATAATTGTCCAAGGCAGTGGCACAAGTGGCTTACAGTTGCTGAACACTGGTACAACACCAGTTATCATTCTGCTCTTGGTCGATCACCTTTTGAAACTTTGTATGGACATTCTCCAAGGCACTTTGGTATATCAAATGAAGTGAAGTTCCATTCTCCAGATTTGGAACAGTGGTTGCTGGAGCGACACATGCTGTCAGATGTAATTCAACATCATTTGTCTCGAGCCAAACAGAGAATGAAAGCTCATGCTGACAAAGGCCGCTCTGAGAGGGAGTTTCAAGTGGGTGACCAGGTGTACTTGAGGCTGCAACCCTATATTCGGTCTTCGGTTGCTCCAAGATCGAACCAGAAACTAAGCTATAAGTGGTATGGTCCTTTCTCAGTCCTGCAGAGAGTTGGGCAAGTTGCATACAAGCTTCTTCTTCCTGCTGCATGTAGAATCCATCCTGTGGTGCATGTGTCTCGGTTGAAACGCCATGTGCCTCCATCGGTCAGGATTGAAGATGATATCGGTTCGGTGCGATGATCCAACTGCAAGACTGCATCCCATCAGCTTTCCGAATCATCGCTGGTGCAAAGTTGGGGCTACAACTGTCTCTCGATTCAGGTGCAGTGGGAGTCTCTACCTCAATACCTATCTACACAGGGAGCAAGTGGATGATCTGCGGAGGCGCTTTCCGACATGCACAGCTTGGGGTCAAGCTGAATTCAAAGGGAGGTGCAATGTCAGGACTGGTCGACGTGGCAAGAGGAGTACAGTGTCGCTGCTGAAGCACAAGACCAAGGGCGGGAAGCGAACTCAAGCCCAGGCAAACTCGGGTGGCTGAAGACGGACATGGGCCGCTGCTGGGCCGAGGCCGAAATCACCTTTTCGCCGTTCAAGCGCGCAGCGCCATCAGACCACCGCGCGTATAAGTATCGCGTTGTAACCGTCGTTACTTTTCCATCGCCTAAGAACTTGAACTCGAATTCCCCAATTCCGAACGCTAAGCTTCTGATTCGTGCTATTCTACCCCGAATTCTTGCTTTCTACCCTGTAATTCTCTCCAGTTATCCACATTTATCGTGTTGATTCGACTCGGATCATCACACAGACCCTAGCTTGTTCGATCTCCAGGTCCGGGGATCGTCGACGATGAAGATGGATTGGATGGAGCTTGAGCCCCTCGAGGCAGCTGGCTTTCAAACTAGTAGTTCTACAACAGAGCACAGAGCAGAGCGACCTCTCACTCACCTCGCACAGATTGAGAACATAAATAGGCGAGCAACGCGGACAGCTAGCAAAGGAGATGCCGCGTGGTATGGCCCTGAACAACCGCGACGTGTCGACCGTGGGCGTCCGAGATCAAGAGTATACGGTGTATTCGGTCAAAAAAAAAGAGTATACGGTGTATATACGTAGCTTGCTTCAATATTTTGTCCAAGTTCACAGCAACGCATTGGTTACAGGCACTTTATAAAAATTTATACGTAGAACGGTAATACACTTTTGAGACAGAACATTTGTTTCTGAAGAAGAATATTAAATTCCAGGAAGCACGAAGCTTCGTGGCAATTCATCCACCGGCCAACCAACTGTTGCGGTAAAACATGGGATGGGCCAACGCGTTCACATCAGACGTATCCTGTCAGGCTATCTTACCAAATGTGTGCATGCAGTGTCACTGCTGTATATTTCATTGTACATAACTGACAAGAACGATGACAACATACTACAGAGGCTAGCTGGCTAGCAGTTGGATTATATAGCCCACGCTGGCCTCGCCCTAGCTATGCCACAAAACAGTCGGCCCTCCCTCCTCGCACCGCGACCAGTCCTCACCACATCGTCCAGCTAACCCTTCCATCCCCAGCAACCCAGGCCACGCCACTGTGCCCTAATCCGCGCTAGGCCAGCCTCACTGACTTCGAGACAAATAAGTCACCAATGTGCTCCGGTCTCATTGAATTGACAAGGAGCCGAGCAAAGCTACGTGTACACCCAGCAAATCTGGGTTTGACACTCTATAGGAGCGAATTTAAACATGTCTGCATTATTAAAAAACTAAAAAAAATAGGTTGAGCTTCCTCTTCTGACTTCGGTCAAAACAAAACCTATGTGTACTGTTTTTGGGTCCTCTTCTCTCTCCCCATTCCTCTCAGCACGATTCAAGGAACTTGAGTGAAGCGGAGTGGAACGGGGGCATTTTTGGGCCTATGATCTTATCAAGAGACTATGAAACTTCTTCTTAAGGAAACATGTGTGCCAAGGTACGTTGTCTAAGGCTAATCTCAATGAATAGTTTCATTACACAGTTATCAAGACTACAAACTAGGCAACCGAGCCAGATAGGTTTCGTGGGGATGAAACTCCACTCTCATGTGATGAAACTCCCTCATTTATAATCACCCTACCAAGTCAGCAATTTGCTGATGTGGCACCTTATTTAATATGCATTACACACCAATGAAACATGTGTTGAGACTGGCCTAAGAAATGAAAAAACTATGAACGCAACTGTAACTGATCATATGGTAAGATAGGGCCGGGTTGCATACTCCAAAATAAAGACTTCTCGCTGGTGGACGACCATTGCTAGCACCAGCCTTGTGTAGAGTCCCTTCGTTATTTTGATCACCCCATGAATTCAACATTGATAAAATCAATCAGATGTTTCACAACAATTATTTCTTCTTTTCTTTAAGTTTGAAGTGTCAATCAAAAACACTAATAAAATTAATTAATCAGTTGTTTCATAGCAATTTCATTTTTTTCGTTTTCCAAGTAAGTGCCAATCAAATCAAATGAATAACTGATTTAGAAAATGATTAATCGAGATGGGCTGTACACATTTAGTTTCGTGGTACGTACGTGGTGTGAACATTTAGTTTCGGAATGCATGACCACATCGGTCATGCATTTGTTGCATTATTGTTCACTAGTACTAGTACTACATGCATGTGCAGATATGAGAGGGCATTGCCCAGATATATCGTTGGCAAAAATGGATGACGTACGGGACTCGATCGATCAAGTCTTCTCAGGAGGTCATCCATTCACACCATCACTCGATCGCGTGCCCTGGCCGCATCTTGAATGATCACATGCATGGCCTAGCGAGCTCGAGTTCTCCTGCAATGCATGCAGAGGTTTCCAAACAAAAGTAATGCACGCTAGTAATGGTTAGTGTAGTATGTATAATTTACAGCATGAAATGGAGAGTAGTGTACATAAAACATATATATGTCTCCGGGACTGTCTATTGGCATCAACCGGCCAGTTGATTTTGTCTCTCTAATCAACTGATTTTTTTTTCATTAACTTACACCATCTTCTAGCTATATTTACACCACCTTATTACTATATTTACAATGACTCATTCAGTGTAATTTTTTGAACGGAGTAATATAATTTGGGATGATAAAAGATCTTAGACAAGTATAAGCCAAATTTCAAAAAACAACTACAAATTTTTTCTATGGATTCCATACAATAGAGAAATATGTATGAAAGTATCAGACTATCCAAAAATATCATCAAATAGTTCACAGACTTAAATATTTAAAAGTTCCACCTCAAAAGTAAGTGTGGATTGAAAGAGAGACCCTCAAGCTCATGGACTCGACCACTACTTGTAGGAAGTATCCAAGCAAATGGCATACACCAAAGGCAATAAGGCCAGTCTCAATGGGGGTTTCACCATAGTGTCATGCACATTAAATACAGTGACACATCAGCAATTTGATTGAAACGAGGAGGAGAGAGAGCAACATGGTTTCACCATGGTGAAACTGGGCTGGCGTCGTTTCCCAGGTAGTGAAACCCGAATGAAACCTGCACTGAGCCGTTTCATCGCGTCGTATACACATGATTAAGGATATTTGTGATCCCATACACATGCATACACATGCGGCAATTAAGTGCTTTTCTAAGCCTGGGAAACGGTGTATTGAAACTGTTGCATTGTGGAGGGTGTTTCAATGTTTGTTTCATGGAGGCTTTATTAGCAATTTTGTTTGGAAAACAGTGCAATGACACCATGCACTGAGACGGGCCTAATGCCGAGTGGCAGTGGGCCCGACACCCGCAATGTGTCGACACGTGCTTCACCAAGAGTACGAGTGCAGTAATTCATTTGTCATTTCTTGATTAGAGCATATAATGCAGCAGCATGTATACTGCGATCTTCATCTCAACGTACGACTCCACCACCCGTGACTACATGTCCAATGTGATGATATCATGCAGTACACTTTCCATATTGGAGACGGGGAAACCAAGAACTGAAAATTCAGGCACGACGATGCAGGACGATGCAGTGAGTAAATGGCACCTCTCGCTAGCTGCTGTGTGTGCACGCTGAGCACCGGCCGTTCCATTTCCGGCAAGCTTTTTTGCCTAGCACACCCACCCACCGCTCTGAATGAATGTTTTTCATAGATTCAGGGTCAATAATGTTCACTAGCTAGTCGATCATCTCATCTTTTATTTGGAGTTTTGTCAAGACCACCAGCTGGTATTCACACAACTGATCAGTTTTATAGTACGTGTGTGCATTCACAGAGAGTGAAATTAAGAGAGAGGTCATTGAAAATTTAAAATGCTTCCACGCAAGGTCACATTATCAGTTAACCCATATGTTTATTAGTTTCTGAAAGTGTAAGTACGTAAAACACTTTTAAAACAGAAAGATCGTGCAAGCTCAGGGGTTCCGCCAGGTTTCTCCTGCAAGTTGCGATAGGATCTTGCGGCTGCTTGGGCGATTTTGGAGCCTGTTGAGTCGCACTTAAAGGCTCCAGCGTTGGTGGTGATTCGGTCGATGTGACCCTCTCCCTCTGGAGGCGCAGGATCGGATTATTCTGCGCGCACATCCTTACCCACCGAGGTGGCGAGTTGGAGCGTGACCATGACGGTTCACGCATGGGCCTTTTTCCTTCTGCAATCGAGGGATCTCGAGCTCGTGCAAGAGCCAAATTCGGGTGAGCACTCACTTTAGTGGTGTCACCAACACGGTTCTCTTGTCTTATTGGAGAGTCCGAAGTCGGAACGTTTGCATGAGGATGAAGTGTCCCAAGCGTGTTGTCGTTTCGGATCACTGGCTCGATCTGGCGTGGTAGCTGGGAGCCTGTATGTCCGGGGGGACGTGAGGTCGGGGAGGGATCGATCGGATTGAATTGCGCTCTTCCAGCAGATCTCGATCGCTCTCTCTGCGTAGCAATCCTTCTGTGAACGCTGAGATGACTCCTTCATTATGGGGCGGTGATCGAGGCGCTGGTGGGCTCGAACCGTGCGGTGCCCTGGCGAGCAATGCTTCCATGGCATACCGTGACGTGGTCTGCGGTGTTGCGTGTGAGGTGATCGATGCCATAAGCCTTCTTGCTGCGTCATGCCAGATGGATTAAGTCGTACGCACGGTGTGGGGGAGATGATGAAGGTCCCCACTGATATGAGCCCGCGGATCCTTGTAGTATCCGAGCACGGAGATCTTCTTCTTGTTGCGGGAGCAAGGGCGCGTGCAGGGGCGCGGGGTATAGGAAATCCCGCCGATCTTTTGCCCTTGGGCCTTGCGTCGGAACAGGATAGGGTCTACCGCCTGTCGGTCCGGAGTTTCGTCGCTTGGCAGCCCGGCGTGCACGTCTTTGACGATTGAGTTGGTTTCGGGTGCGTCACGTGGGAAGCAGGGAGAGAACTCTGTCCCGAGTTGGATCCATTATATCGATCAGGAGTCTGTGTCCGGGGTTTCCTTCGAAACCAGTGGATTGACCTCGCCTCGAGCGGAGCCGACGGCTCGTTGGACCGCGTTGGGCGGCGGCCCGAGGCACAGATCTGTTGAACCGTGGCAAAGGTCGACCTCGGTTCCGACCTGGACCGGAGATGTGATTTGTACGCTCACGTCGACGAGCCTGCTCCGGGCCGGAACCTCATGCGAGGCTGCTTTCGGAACTCTTCAGAACGAGCCTGGATCTCGCGCCGCGTTGGCTGACACGACTGTGCGGATCAGATTGATCAACGCGGCGTCTCCGATGACGGGTAGTGCAGTTCTCCTAGTGTTTCGTCATTCAATATTTGGTATGAATTGTCTATACCAAATGTCTCCAGGTGAGATTTTCATGTGCTGGCTACTGGTAGTGTTTTATTACTACTTGAAAACAATATAAGAATTCCACAACTTTATTAGTAGACTAATTGCAAAATTAATTCCATAAATGAAGGCTAATTTGCGAGGCGAATCTATTAGGCCTATTTAGTCTATAATTAGCGAATATGATGCTAAAATGAACATATGTTAATCATAAATTAATTTAGCTTAATAAATTTGTCTCGCGATTTAGTCACGGCTTATATAATTAGTTTTATAACTAGTTAATATTTAATTGAGATCAGACATCCAATGTGACCTAGACTAAATTTTAGCAAGTGGATCCAAACACCTCTACCTCTGCATTTCAATCATATCAATGGAACACCAATAACTTGCGTAGATTCACGGATGTTTTAGATTTATTTTAACATGTTTTATCCTCAAATGCATGTACTCCATCTATCCTAAAATAAAAGTCGTTCTCGCTTCTCAAGGAACCATTTTTTTTTATTTTGACCAGTTATATGTAAAAGAATATTAGTATTTGTAATACTTGATTTGTATACTTAATTAGTGTAGCATCCTAAAATTTGCCTCCTTAGAAATAATGTAAAATGATTTAATTATGTATTTTGTGCTCGTGAATACCAAGGAAAAGAATTTTTTTCATGAAATTAAGAGTTATCATAAGGTTTAGAAACATTTTTGTGCATACATGACGGTGCATAAGATTTACTATGGTGCTTGAATCGAGCAATTTATACAATAGTGCAAATTTGTTGTTTTTGGGACTCAGCTTTCATTTCACTCGACAACCCCTTTTATCGAAATGCCTTTGGGTAGGCACGTACTCCCTCTGTCCCTATTTAACTGTCGTCCGGGAAGCGTGTTCATGAGGGAAACACGGTTTTCTAGTGAAATTCTTTTAGGGACAGAGGGAGTACCTACTCTAGCTTGTTCATCAACAAGTTAGCCATTAATCTGAACCCTGGACCATAGAGTATGTGAGTTAATGGTGCTTGAGTCGTGCAGTTTATACAACAGTGTATATTGGTTGTACTCTATCATGATGACCTGAGGGCTGCAAATTTGGCACGAGGGTTGCAGATCTTAGGAACCAGTAAGTTGCGCGCGCCATTGCGCGCGTAGACAGGTGGGCGCAAAAAAAAAAAAAAAACTGCTCATATATACGACCACTGTTCACATATACGGTAACTGTTCATATGTATAGGTACTGTTCATATGTATGGGTACTGTTCACGTATATGGTACTGTTCATGGGGGTGACGTGGCCCGGCCGGCTGCTCGCCGAGGCTCGCCGCCTTAATAAGAAGAAAAACAAGCTTGTCAACAGGGACGTGTATTTTTTTAATCAATTTCCACATACATACATTTAACTGCCTCTATAAAAAAATGATTAACGAAGGTAGAGTGGCAGAGGTGGTAGTGGTGCCCACCACGTTAGGTTTTCAGATAGTGGCGAACCAACTGGCGTGACGTGCGAGTGCGATGAGGACGGGGCTAGGTGTCACGTACTCCCTCCGTTTCTAAAAGACTGTCGCTACATTTTCTGAGGAGCAATTTTGACCAATTATGTATTAAAAAATATAAGTATCTATGGTATATATTTAGTATCATTAGAAAGATATTTGAGTCTAGTTTTTAAATATTTAAATATTGTACGTGTTTTCTATAAATTAAGTCAAACTTATTGCACGCTTTCCACGACGACAGTCTTAGAGGGAGTAGATGAGCTTGCAATCGGTCAACATGTTCAATGGTGTGGCATGCTAGCAAATCATGTTCAATGGTGTGGCATGCTAGCAAATCTGTCGGCCCTTTTCACCGTGCCACGTACAGTCTCGGCTCATGCACAACTGCCCATGGTGCAAAGGATCAGTTCGGACACGAGGCCAATAGGGAAGAGGGGTGGGGGCACAAGCCGCCACAGCCACACCACATCCATCAATCTGCTCTGCTCATGTATGAATGATGGCCGTTTGCTGTCGAGCTCCAAGGCTAATTATGCAGTACCTGTACTCAAGTAGTAACAATCCAACGCGAATCGGGAGAAAAATAAACTGAACAAGAGACACGAGCTCGTGACTCTTGAAAATGCGAAAGTAATAACACAAAATAATCAAACAAGATGGAACAACGGGAATCAGGTGCATGCTATAGTTTACACAGAGCTTGCTTGCTTATTATTATTGTAATCATTCGCATTGATCACAATACCCATTCAAAGTGGAGAGGGAGATTGTGCCGGGCACTTGGGATTGCAACGAGGGCATGCTACCCTGCACTCACTCCACGTATTGTAGCACGTCACTAGTTCCGGCAGGCAACAATAGCAGTCATGCGGCTCATCAACACAGTACCTCTTTTGGCAAAATACCAGCGTGACCTTGCTTGCATCTAGTGTTGTAGCATTACTCATTGTTCTTGCAGTTCTGACCTTCAGCAAGTGAGGACGACCCGCTGCGTCGGGAAGATTTTTTTCGTTAGCACATACATAGTGTACACGCACATAAATAGTTAAGGACGGTGAAAACAAGAGACGGTCAGCAAGATGTAACTTACCTAGTACTATTGTCGACGATGCAGCAAGGAACAGGATGATCATCATGCACCTGTCATTTATATTTTGCATCATGAATCAGACACAAGTCAGGTTGCAAGAAGAGGCGTACTGATTCTGATTGATGGCCGCACATAAATAGCATGTACTGGGTGGGGTTTATATACACATAGTATTAGTTAGTAGTACAACCAGAACATTAAATTTCTTCCAGTGAAGTGGAGTTCTCCTAGTGTTTCGTCATTCAATATTTGGTATGAATTGTCTATACCAAATGTCTCCAGGTGAGATTTTCATATGCTGGCTACTAGTAGTATTTTATTACTACTTGAAAATAATATAAGAATTCCACAACTTTATTAGTAGACTAATTGCAAAATTAATTCCATAAATGAAGGCTAATTTGCGAGGCGAATCTATTAGGCCTATTTAGTCTATGATTAGCAAATATGATGCTACAATAAACATATATTAATCATAAATTAATTTAGCTTAATAAATTCATCTCGCGATTTAGTCACGGCTTATATAATTAGTTTTATAACTAGTTAATATTTAATTGAGATCAGACATCCAATGTGACCTAGACTAAATTTTAGCAAGTAGATCCAAACACCCTACCTCTGCAATTCAATCATATCGATGGAACACCGATAACTCACCTACATTCATGGCAGCTCTAGATTTATTTTAACATCGTTTTATCTTCAAATGCATGTACTCCATCTATCCCAAAATAAAAGTCGTTCTCGCTTCCCAAGAAACCATTTTTTTATTTTGACCAGTTATATGTAAAAGAATATTAATATTTGTAACACCTGATTAGTATAATTAGAGTAGCACCCTAAAATTTTCCTCTTTAGAAATAATGTAAAATGATTTAATTATGTATTTTGTGCTCATGAATACAGAGGAAAAGAATTTTTTTCATGAAATTAGGAGTTATCATGGTTTAGAAACATCTTTGTGCATACATGATGGTGCATAAGATTTACTATGGTGCTTGAACCGAGCAATTTATACGATAGTGCTTGAATCCGACAGATCTGGAGCTCTCAGTGTTGGCTTTGGAGCGCGTCGGACGCAGGTTGCGTCTGACACAAGTGCGTGCGGCCAACGCGGCGTTTAAACTGGGCGAGTTGTTGGCGCGCGCGGCTGGGCGAATGGCAGTGTGCCACGTGGCATCGGACAGAAGTCGACTCCATCCGACGGTGAGCGTTGGACAACGGCCAACGCTATTGGAGCTCTCTGGTCTCTCTCTGTGACGCGTCGAACGGAGGGTGGCTTGCGTCTGACGGTCGCTGGCTGTTTGCGCGACAACGGCTATTTTCAACGGTCGGCTGACATGGCGAGCTGTGGTTGGCTGAGGCATTGGATGGAGGGGCGTCGGACGGTGCGTGCGAGTGTCCGACGCTATGCTAACTTGCGTCTGACGGTGGCTCTCGAGAGGGACAACGGTTCCTTTAGCCTTGGGGCTATAAATTGACTTGTTGGCCAGCCTTGGCCAGCTACTAAGCACACTTGGCCCTTGGTGCTTGGAGAGCCCTCTATTCACTTGAGCTTGATAGCGTTTATCCGATCCAGTGAGAGAGCGATTCCTAGTGTGTTGCATTGAGAGATTTCTTCGAATGGCACTAGGTGTTCGTGTTGTAAGCCGATGAGCATGTTACTCTTGGAGGTTACCACCTCATAGACGGCTTGGTGGCAAGAGACTCCATGGAAGCAAGCATGGATATTGTACGGTGCTCGGAGGAGGATTTGTGAGGGTTTTTGTGCTCACCCCGTGGCGATCGTGAAGAGTAACTCTAGTGGATTGCTCATGTAATTGAGTTGCCACACTTGTGCGTGTGGGTTCGCTTGCGGTGCCTTTGAGGAGGCGTCCCTTGAGGGGGATTGGCGTGGAGAGCCAAATACCGAAAGAACCACCCAAGGTGTTGGTCGACACAAGAGGACATAGCTTGGTGGCAACCAAGTGAACCTCGGTAAAAATCAACGTGTCATCTTGTCCCACACTTCCTGGTGGTTTACAATCTTCTTCACAAGCTTGAATTTACTTTCTTTGCATTCATACATAGGTTGTGTAGTTGCTCTTGTAATTAGTTGGCTTGTGTAGCTTGCTATTTACCTTCTTGCTTTGTAGCTAGAAGTAGAGTACCTTGCTTTGCTTAGCTTGTGTAGTTAAGTAAAGTTAAGCTCTTGGATTCGGCTTGTGTATCCTTATCCTTGAGCATCTAGTAAGCTTAGGTAGGTTTTGTGCTTTTGCACATTAGAATTGTGTAGGTGCACACCCGCTTGCCAAAGTACTAGTTGCTTAGGTTGCGTGACCTTGCAAGTTAGACTTGTTTAGTGTGCACTAACTAGATCGGCACCTTGTTTGCTTGTTTAGAATCTTTTACAAGGTGCATCTAGAGTCATAGATAAAGGGGTGAAGTCTTGGCTAGATCGATAGTTTTAATTCCGCATTGTTTTCGGTTAGCTAGTGCATTAAGTTTTAGAAAGGACTATTCACCACCCTCTAATCCGTCATCTCAACCTTACAGCTGCTTAGGTTCTACCTCGGCGTCGAAGTTCACCCGGACACTTTCGGGATCACGCTCAGACAAACCCACTATGTCGAGAGGATCTTGGAGCTTGGAGGCATGGAGGGCGCCAATCCGGCTGCTACTCAGCACGACCAAGGAGGTTGATCCTACTCACTACCGGCCCCTGATCGGCAGTCTGCGTTACCTCACTACAAGAAATATGTTATCTTTTGACATTTGATATATGTCATAATACCTGTAAAATATGTCATAGGTGACCATTTATGACACCAAGTTGACGAAAATCAAATGTCAAAAGATGAACGTCTATAATGACAACTTGTGACGTTTAAGTGTTCATGTCATAACATTATGACATTGGTTTTAGACGTCATAACCTCTTATGACATCTTCTTTTATGTCACAAGTTCTTTGATCTTGCAAGGTGGCCAATTCCATACAGCCCAATATTTATTTTGACATTATTCAAGACACACAACCACATAAGCAATATGGAATAACATATGTATGGCCAACAATATATTCCATTCATGACCAAATTTACAGGTTCACAAGTCATACATCAACATATTTATTACATTCATCACACACCCCTAACTAATTGTTCACCAAGTGACCTTAGTCACAAAAGTATCTCAAATAAAATAAACAGATGGAAATTTCACATCCCTATCTCACAAGTGACCTTTATCACCAAACTAATAGAACAACCGATGATGCTAGCTGCTAGTTATTCTTGGTGTCAGGAGCAAATGCTAGAACGTTTCCATATCCTTAGAACAAGTGACCTTAGAATGCTGGAATGTTTCCATATCCTGCAAACACAGAACATTTCAGAATGCAGCCATCATTTGTTGAAACAAATAAAATAGCCAAAGAACATTACATGTATACTGCTGGAAGAAATCAAGGAACAACAATATTTTCTACACTCTTAACATATATTTATGTATTTTTAGGAAATACACTAATTCATTGCAACAGTCTCAGTTTTTAGTACAGATTGTCTAGCATTAGTTAGCTCATATCGAAGTCTATGGAATATTGTCCATTTTTCATATTGGAGAAACGTATACAATACTGGACAATGGTCAATGGTTTGTTGCACATAACATTTTAGTTGCTGCATAGAACATTGACAAACACTTTGCTATTTTCTCAGAACCACTACTATGAACATCTTTTTAGATACTGAAAAGAACTCAACTGTTTATGCAAACAACAATCATTTTTGCATAGAACATGTGTAAAGAAATCAAGTAACAACAATTATTTCTCAGTCCTGCATATATTTAAGCATTTCCATGAAATACACCAATTGACATTAAACATTCTGACACTGGTTTCATAAAATCACAGCAAGTAAATACAACATGAGTAATGAAGTTCAAATATTTGCTCTAGTCAATGCTAAAAATGTAGTACATATTGATGAAGTCATAACAACATTTGATCATATGGTTCTTCATAGGTTTTGTTGGTCCTTACCTTGCCATATGAAGAGACAAGCAACTGAAGTGTTGTGATCTTGTCGCCAAGCATGTGGCTCCTCATACATGGTGTCTGCAAAGAGCAAACCAGAAGAGGAAAAAAATCAGAATTAGAAAACAAAAACAATTTAGGTTAAGCTGTGAAATTAGACATTTTGGTGGCAGTTTGACTAATTAAAAGTATGGGCAACAAGAAGAAATATTACAAAGAGGAAGACACTAACATTCATGTTTAGGAAAAAGAGACTGAATGTATGCTGCATAGAAGGCCTATTCTTAGACAAAATCAGTATACAGAACTTCATATCTGTAATAAACTATATACTGAACAAATAAATTAGTTACAGATTAACCTGCAGGAACTACTCCAAAGTTATCTCCAAAGGAGAGGAACATATTCAGTTACAGATTACTCCAAAGTTATCTCCAATGAACCTGCAGGAAACAAAGTTCATTTACAGAGAAAACAACCGATGGCTGCAGCACACCAAGGTTCCAAAATTGAAGGCAAAATTGCAGTAGAGGGCCACAATTGCAGTTGAATTTATAAAATTTTTAAGAGAACAACCGATGGCTGCAGCACAAGATGGCAAAGAAGACATCAAAGTTGATCATATCATAGTTCCTCAGCTATCCTGGATACAAAGTTGATCACATCATAGTTCCTCACCTATCCTGGATACAAGATTGTGGATTCTAACTAACACTGCACAAAACAGATCTGCCAGGTAATAATTTTTCAGGATTCCAACTAGTAATTTTGTTTTTCCAATCCTACTACCAACGGTTGCTTGCACATCTGTCATTGGAATTGATACAATTGAATTATGTTTTACACTACAATATATGAGCAGTCCATAATTCCTTGCAGATCAGCTGACCTCTGCTGCTCTACTTATATGGAACCACAAATGCCTACACTTCGTCAAAAGAGAATACGAATAAACAATCAACAATCTTCCCATTCGAACTAGCTTCTTGATTTCACAGATCTGCAATAGCTAATAAGCAATGTAAAAGGAGAACTTTATCGACATGAAAGAGAAAAGCTAGACAGATGCATGACCTGGTCCATACAGAAGAGCAGCAAGGAGCAGAGCCACACGGACGGACGAACTGCCACAGCTGCCGAGCGCTTGGACTCCCGTCGAGGAGGAGCTGAGGCCAAATCACCAGCCCTATAGATCTCCTCTCTTGACCACCTTGATAGGGGCGACGGGATGGTGTTGGACGCAATTCGGTAGGGCGACGGGCGAGCGGGAGGGCCACAGTGGGGCTGGGCGGCAGCGGTGCGGCCGGTGGGCGGAGGGACGCGGTGAGGGGGCGCCGGGGGCGGTGGATTAGGGTTGAGTAGGACGGGAGGAGGCGAACGGCGTGTGGGCGGCAGCAAGGCAGGAGAGCGCCCACGCCAGGGGCAGGAGGAGGAGCGAGGAGGGGCGAACGACGCGTGGGAGGAGAGCGGGGGCAACACGTCGGAGGCTCGAGGCGGCGGCGGGAAGTGGCCGGCAGCGAGAACGAGCGTCGCGAGGGAGGTGTGGGTGTGGGACATTTTCTTTTCTTTTTGGCCAGCGATTTGGAGTGTTTCCCACTGTGGCCTGCCAACGTCGCGAGGGAGGTGTGCGTGTGCATATGCACTGCGTGGATGATGCCTACACACAGCTTACACCGGCCCATTACGAAGAGCCCATGGATGGGCTCCGAGTTTTGGGTTGCTCCCCAGAGACGATGCCTTCCTGCTCCTGCACAGGCTGCTACTCGTATGTGTACGCTGGTTTTAGTAATTTAGTCCCACCTCGATGCTTCAGCCAGCAATGAAGAAGCAAGTGGCCTATATGAGACTATGAAAGCCACTCCTGCAGTCGACGGGTGAATCATGTTGTGCCACATACAGCCATGCGGGTGTGGCACCACATATATTAGTATCAGTTTCAACTTCAATTTAATTTGATACTCAATATACTCAATTCAATATAAATTTAAAATTTATAAATAATATGAATATTTATCCATGTATATTATTTGGATATATCTGAAAAATGTCGGATATCTGGTGTTTGGCGGTTATTGGACATATTGTATTTGTATATCCGTCATCTGTCTAAGGTATTCGGATTCGTATCCGATATCCGCAAAAGTGTCCGGATGTTCGGCAAAATTGTCCATATCAGTACATGGGGCCGTCCGGATTTATATCCGATATCCGCAAACGTGTCCGGATGTTCGGCAAAATTGTCCGTATCAGTATTTGGGGCCTTCGGACGGACGGATAATTATTCGATCCGTTTTCATCCCGACCTCCGTACCAATATTTGGGGCCTTTGGACAGACGGATAATTATTCGATCCATTTTCATCCCTACTTACCACATGCTCTAGGACATTTTCTATGACATAAACTTGTTTTTGTCATAAGTTTTTCATGCCTGCAAAACAAATGTCATAAACTCACTGATTTAGTGACATTTTGATCAGATGTCATGCCTTAAATGTCACAAGATGACACATTTTTTGTAGTGCCTAGTACATACTCGACCTGATCTGGCGTACTCTGTCGGCTTCGTCAGCAGATTCATGGAGCATCCTACCCTGGAGCACATTGCTGCTGTCATGCGTATACTCAGATACATTGCTGGGACTCTAGACTACAGGCTCCACTTCACTAGAGCTCCAGACAAAGCTCGCTTCATTTGCTACTGCGGATGTGATCTGGGCGGTGATGTTGATATAAGCAAGAGAACGAGCGGAATTCTCTTCTTCCTCGGCTAATGCTTGGTCAGTTGGTAGTTGTCGGCACAAAAATGTGACACGGGTCAGTCCTCGCATCGGGATGCTACACTCTCGCAAGCTAGACAGACCAAGGCTCACGTTCCTCAGTCCCCGCGGCTACCTCCAGCAGTCGATCCGGTTGGAGTCGGGCGTACCCGATCAATTTGACCACCGTAATTGACAAGGAGAAAAAGAATAGTCAAATTATGGAACCCGTCGACTTGATTCCAGATAGGTTCCGAGTGTATGGCTAAATAGCCGATTAGATTAGGACAATGACTAGAGAGTCAAGATCCATTATGCATGTAAAATGATACAATGGTAAATAAATCATGCATTAAATAAAGCGATTAATCATGTTATGATCGAATGAATAATTATGGAATTAAATCTAGACATGATACATGCTAAAAGAAGTAATAGACATGCTGAATTGGTCTCGAATACACATGCAAGCACAAAACCGTTAGCCGATTCAGTCTATCTAATACGAGAAAAAGTGTGAAATCCTACACGTGTGCAATGACATGAACAAACCTAATGAATCTACCAAACCCATGAATTTGAAACCCGTTGACTAAGTAATCATTGGGCCAAGTCTCGTCCAAGCAAGCTTGATAAACTAAATAGATCTAAGCGTATCCATTGCAAACAATGATATGGTTGAAGCTCTGGTGAATCGGCTAAATTAACCGATACCGACGTGAGAACGAACTAAGTGCATAAACAACCTTACATCAAAACCTACTAATGCAATCTACTTCGGTGAGATCGGCAGTAGAACCCCGCCGCAACCACCTAGATAGATTAAATCATTAAGCTCTAGCACAAAGCCATTTACACCCTAGAACGCGCACACGTCACGAACAAGATTGATAAGATTTGGCTAATGCAAGCACGAGACCGATCATCGTGACAAAAGATCTAAATGACATAAGCATGGATGATAATCGAATCTAAAAGATATAAGCCAAATCTACCAATCTTAATTTAGGCAAAAGATGTGTTAAAAGTAAATAACAAATAGATCTAACCATATCGGTAACTTGATGAATCTACCAGGATGTCAAACCTAATAGAGCCGATAACTAGCAAAGGATAACTTGATGAATCTATTGGATTTGCCAAATCCAACGAGCCGATAACTAGCGTGCATTAACCCATACAACGGGGAGGTCGAACCGGCCTGTCAAGTTGTTGCGGTTCTTATTGCAAATTTTATGCCGCCAACTACAAGTCAAGAAGGGAGGATTATGTATTTTTACACTCATATACTTATGCTATTAACCTAGTTCCACTTGTACTGGAAGATTCTACACTATGCAGATTATACATCAAAGTACAAAGAATAATTCAGCAGAAAGGCGCTTTCCAGAGAAGCGTAAAGTCAACCAAAAGAGGGAAATTCCACTTCAGGGTCGAATCGGGCCAAACCCACATCAACACAGAGGCCCAGGCCCAACCATCAACCGACCAACCAAAGGCGGTCGGGGGAAGGTGCTACCCGGGGCCGATCGCCCCCCCCCCCCACGTGGCATCCTGTGATACACTTGCTCGTGTCGGTACATTCAATACCCAGGAGGACGGTGCAGCGCTGGATTTCAGAATATTCCTCCTGGAACCGCCTATTCCAAGCTATAAAAGGAGGGGGAGAGCTCACACTCACACACACCACATTTTGGAGCTTCACTCTCTTCCTCACTCTCTTGTTTTAGTATAGCCACTTAGTCATTTTTGGAGCAAGGTTGAGCTATCAAGGAGGGCTTGTCTCCTTGGAAGGAGGGCTACTCTTGGTAATATTTCAATATGAGTTCTTCCTTACTCAAGTTCCTTTTTCATATATATAGTCTTATGCTAGAACTAGAGTATAGTTGTGATCATGGTATATTCCGGGATTATGAACTAGTCTATAGTTCATATGAGAATTGTTCGTCATGTTCATATGCGCTCATAGTTGTTCATATGTTTTGCATAGCTAGAGATGATGATAGAAATGGAGTAATGGTTTGTAGTACCTTCGGGTTTGCCTTTGTCTTAGCTCGGCCATCCGTAGGGTGGGAGTCCATGGGGGACTTAGGTAGCTCCTTAGTATGCGGACGTGGTGTCCGGATGCGAGGAACCTACGAGATATGACGACATGCCACGATTGAGGGGTAGACGGCGTGGTTGACAGCCCTGTCCGTCCCTCGTATCCCCCACGTTCGTATGTTGTGTAGGAGTTCGTAAATGCCTCACTCGGGGGCATGGACCTGCTGGCTTGGGTCTCCCCTTACTCTTGACTTTGACCTATCTTCGACGTGTACAACATATGACGTTAGGCCGTTCTATGCACAACTATACGGGATCCACTGCTCCACTTAGGGTATTCTTTTATTCTTTATTCTTATTTCTTCTATCTGTTTATTTATCCTTGAGGTTGCTCCGTGTGTGTGTCCACTATCTACAAATCATATATTATTTTACCCCTGTGTAGCAAGCTGGATTATTTCTATGACTGATGTTATAAACCAATATCCATGCTAGAGCACTCCAATCATCCCATGCCTTCCTTTGGGAAATTATAAATATGATACCACGATAATACTTCCGGGTGAAATGCTACTTCGATAGATCCGTGCGCTTACGGATATTATCTCTAAAAGGTTAAGATCTATCATGGCGTTTCCTAGCGTAGTTGCTAGAGGTAGACTATCTGTCTATCTTTAGTAGACGTGCTAAGAAATGCCAACACAAGTGCTAACACAAACCATGGCACGCATGATACTAGATAAGAGATCGAACCGGCCAAATCTAGCGTGAACACGTAGCCGACTACCGTAGATGTGCCATAGGAGGTCGAACCGGCCCTATTTTGCAATGTACAATAGCCACCCTTATAGATGCATCGAAAAGAGGTCGAACCGGCCCGATCTAAACATAAGTAAAAGCTTTTCTAATGATACTTACAGCAAGCGAGAGGTCAAACCAGCCAAGCCAGATGCAAATACGACGAAATTCTAAGAAACTAAGGGTTTGATGGAGCGGGGGCCAAAAAGGGTTGTTTGTTTGATTGATTGAATGTTGGATCCTTTACAATGTGCGGGGGCTTACATATTTATACCCTGGGCTTGACAAAGTTCTATTCGATACGACTCGCTAATTTATAAGGTAAATAAACTAAGAAAAACAATTATCTCAATCGATATCTTGGGCTCCACTATTCCCTTGTCGTGGAGCCTCCGTGTCTTTGCTCAATCTTCCATAGCCGATTCGGCCTTCTCTCTTACAGGATAATCGATTCTACGAACCCATTTTGCTCATTCCGACCATCATCGTCTCTTGAACCTTCAAAAGAATTTCCTTCGTAGCCTTTTTACTGCCGGTCAAATTTTTGGTGCAAACATAGTCCATCAAGCGAAGATTGTGGCACTCTCCAAATGTGAGGCGAGTATGTGGCCACATCAACTGCAACTACTCAAGCCATGTGGTTGTCAAGGTTGTCGGCTGAGTTGCTTGGCTCTTGGCAAGACCAAGTTTGAAGAGCTTAGAAGAAGGATTGGCCTGGAAGAAGTTACGAAAAGGAAGCAACACCAAGGGGAGAATTGATAGCAGTTGGTCTTGTTCAGTCTAGTTAGCCATCTACTTTGCTTTCAGTTTTTGCTTTACTGTCATTAGCTTAGCTGTTAAGTATGGTTGTAAGGCTTGCGTTGGCAGTCAAGAAGATAAGGCCCCTTGGCAGCCAAGTAAGATTAGGAATCAAATTATCTGCTTTTAGGCAGTTAGCATACTCCCGTGGGGTAACCCTTGCCTATATGAGCAAAGGGTGGGGAGCATCCCTGTACAATTCAAGGACTTGCACTTTCAGATTCAATAGAAGGCTGCTAAGCTAAGTTATCCGTGTCTATCACCTGTGTTCTTATGCCAACATCTATTTGGGTGAGAGCAGGCACTCGGTTTAGTCGCGATTCAAAGGTCTAGAGCGGGACAACATTCGAGGTTGACATGGTTAAGAAAAGGCGATACAAATACTAGATATTTTCATTTACATGTAAATGCGAGGAGGAGGAAAACCTTCATCCCTCTCTCACAACACGGCACGGAACAGTGGTGAGACAAGAGGACAAATCCGGGTTGGTTCACTCGCACTTCAAGCGAGATCTTGGGGACTCGGTGCAAAGAACGAAAGCCATCAACGGCGGGAGTTGGGATATGTACCACATGGACTAGAAGATTTGGATGTGCCGTTTACACAGGAAGAAATTGAAGCAATTGTTAAAGAAATGCCTTCAGAGAAAGCGCCAGGACCGGACGGCTTCATTGGCATTTTTTACAAAAAAATGCTGGACAATAATAAAGGAAGACTTAACACAGGCAATATAGAGCTTCTACAACCATAGAACAGCAAGACTTAACCTCATAAACGAAGCGAACATTGTCCTCCTCCCAAAGAATCAAATGGCGGTGACCGTGTCGGATTATAGACCCATAAGCTTGATCAACGGTGTGACAAAGATAATCACGAAACTGCTTGCAAATCGGTGGCACCACATTTTGATACAATTGTTTCGCATGCCCGAGAATGCATTCATAAAAAAGAGGTGCATCCACGATAATTTCCTTTATGCACAAAGGGTCATACGGCTTCTACACCGGAAAAAAACATCGGCACTCTTCATCAAGGTAGATATTTCAAAAGCGTTTGACTCAATTGGTTGGGCGTTCCTCCTTGAGACAATGCAAGCCACTGGTTTCAGTTTAAAATGGAGGGATTGGGTAGCCTCTGCTTTGGGTTCGGCGGCCTCAAAAGTTTTAGTTAATGGAAAGCCAATGGAAACTATTAAGCACGCAAGAGGACTACGCCAGGGGGACCCCCTATCGCCGATGTTGTTCATACTGGGGATTGACCCTCTACAACGCATCATACAATGGGTTGAACAGAGGGGAAGGCGAAGAAGATACTCCCCAATGCGGCACGGCGAGGTGCTCACTCTATGCAGACGATGCAGCTCTCTTCACTTGTCCGACTAGTGATGAGCTAGATAATCTACTAAAGATCTGAACTTCTTTGGAGAGTGCTCGGTGAAGATAAACATTGCAAAGACGGAGATTTATCCTATTCGTACTCAACAAGATACGGTCACCACCATTCTGCAGAACTTCCCCGGGAAAATTTGTAAATTCCTAGGAAAATATCTAGGGCTTCCATTACACACAAGACCATTACACACAAGAAAGTTGTGAAGGATCATGGTGCGCCACTTTGCTAGACAAGGTTGGGGCGAGATTGCCAAGGTGGAAAGGGAGGTTGCTTTCATCGATGGGTAGAGAGACTTTGGTAAAAACAGTTCTGTCATCTCAACCGATTTATCACCTAACAGTTTTCCCGGAACAAAAATGGCTAATCCGGAAAATTGATAGAATCGGGAAGGAACTTTCTGGTGGGGAGCGTATGCTATGGAAACCCAGATTCTCGTGAAAACTATGGAAACTTCGCACGTGGATCGTTGGATCTAAATCCGATGGATATGGCTAATCTCTCTTTTTTTGCAAAATAACCCCGGTGACGGATGAGTGGATCGTTGGATCTAAATGCGGGGTTAATTTTGCAAAAAGAGAGATTAGCCATATCCATTGGATTTAGATCCAACGATCCACGTGTGAGTTTCCATAGTTTTCACGGGAACCTAGTTTCCATCGCATACGCTCCCTTCCTGGTGAGGGGACACACCAGACAAAGTGAGTGGTGGACACTCTTTAGTGAACTGGCCAACAACATGCCGTCCTAAGAAGAAAGGGGGCCTTGGGATATTGGAGTTAGAAAGATTTTCAAGAGCCCTAGGACGTGAGGTGGATGTGGTTCAAATGGAAACATAAAGACAGAGCTTGGAGTGGACTTGACGTTCCTTGCGATGCGCGTGATTGGGACCTTTTCAACGCATCAACGGTGGTGACGATTGGAGATGGCAGAACAGGCATCGTTCCGGACCTCCCCATGGTTTGATGGGGTGGCTCCGAAGGCAATAGCACCCACACTTTTCACGAAATCCAAGAGGAAAAAACTTACGGTTCGACAAGCATTATTAACCCAAAGATGGATTGCAAATATTCTACCAATAAGATCGGCAAAAGAAATGGTAATGCTCCCGGTGGGACGTTCGATCGCGTCGAACAACGCCGTGGGCCGCGTGGGCACGGGGCCCCGGAACGGCCGGACGACGTGCGCTCCACCTTATCCCGTCTCTTCCTCGTGCGCTCCGCCCGTCCGGTCGTTCTCCACCGTCTCCCACCTGTCCACTCCCGTCTTCTCGCTTCGCCGTCGCGTCCTCTCTCCTCCCCGGTGCAAGCGCGAGGACGAGTAGCACCCACCGGCGCACGCGCTCTTCGCGCCGCCATCTCCCTTGCTCGCCTCCCCCTTCCTCCTCCTCCTCGCGACCCCGACGAAGCGGCGGCGGCGGCGAGGTTCTCCACCGGGCTTCTTCCTCCGGAGGAGAGGGAGCACCTCCATCGGCCAGACGGACGGAGCACCTCCATCACCCCGATGAGCGGCGGTGGCGGCGGCGGTTCTCCACCAGGCTTTCTTCAATCCTCTCCTCGCGAGTTCTTGTGGAGGCGGAGCATGCTCCACGAGCTCAACGGCCGTGGATCCGCCGGATCCCGGCGATGGTGGATGTGGATCGGCGGATCTAGCGGCGGCGGCCATCGGCCCCGCCGAATCCGGCGATGGAGGTCAAGCTGTTTCGGTAGCTCGCTCCTCCCTCTTCACTTTGCCTCCTTCCTCCCGATGTTTCACCTTTGTTCCGGCCGGCCGTTTCAATATGTTCGGTGATCTGTTTCAACGCGTTGGGGCGAGCTGTTTTTCCTCTCTCTTCTCCTTCTCTCGCGTTGTACCTTTTGTACTTTGTTTGTTTCAATTCGTCTTATGTGTTTGTTTCAGATTGTTTACTTATGTTGTTTCATTTCGCGTTCTATGTTTTTGTCTCAACACTGGGTTTGTTTGCATGTTGTCTCACACAGATTGAGTCTTTTTTCATTTCTGTTGTTTCTTTATGTCTTTTTCACGTGTTTCAATTCCTTTTTTGTTTCATTTTGTGTTTTCATTTTTATTTCAGTTTTTTGTTTCGTAACTTTTTCAATTTTGTTTCAAATCTTTTTTCCTGTTGTTTCATTTTTTTCTCAAATTTATTTCAACTGTTTTCATCTCTTTGTTTCAACTTGTATTCATCTTTGTTTCGGTTTGTTTCAAAATCTTTTTTCCCTGTTGTTTCATTTTTTCCTCAAATTTGTTTTAACTTTTTTCATCTCTTTGTTTCAACTTGTATTCATCTTTGTTTCGGTTTTTCCGGGGCATGCCGGCCATGGTGGGCGCGGCGGCGGACTGGTGTGCACGCGGAAGCGGGGGCCGTGGGTGTGCCCGTGTGTGTGGGTGTGCCCCGTGTGTGTGTTGGGGGGGCGGAGGTGTGGCGCTGCGTGTGCCCGTGTGCGTGTGTGCCTCGCACAACGGTGTGCGTGTGGGGGTGGGGCGGAGGTGGGCCGCTCGCTCCGTCTTGGGCCGCGGTAGGAGCGTTCGATGATCGAACATTCGAGCGCTAGTCGCTCCCCAAAAGAAATTCATGAATACGTTGAAATATGGGAAAGAGTAGGGAACTTGCAACTGCAAGAAAATGTGGACGATACAATTAGATGGAGATGGACCCAGGATGGCGAGTATTCATCTAGTAGTGCTTATCAAATTCAATTCGAAGGAACATTCTGCAAACTGAGAATCACACCTTTGTGGAGAGCATTTGCAGAACCAAAGTGTAAGTTTTTTGCATGGACGCTGATGCATAAGAAAATTTTAACGGCGGACAACCTGGCGAGGAGACATTGGCCACATGACCCCATTTGCAAGCTTTGCCACACCCAATCGGAGACAACAACACATCTGTGCCTTGACTGTCCTTTCACAAAGCAAGTCTGGGAGCAGATTAAGAGCTGGTTTAACCTTTCAGTTTGTAACACCATGCGTATGTCAGGATCTATTCATAAGTTCTGGAGGAAGTGCCGTATGCTAATCCCGCGCAACGATAGACGGAGCTTCGATGGCATAATTATCTACTGTGGTGGCATGTTTGGAAGGAAAGAAATAGAAGGACTTTTCAGAATAAAGGTCTGCAGGTGCTGCAGGTAGCTCAACTTTGTAGAGATGAAATCAAAAGCTTCCAGTTTGCTAGGAACCAAGCGGTTATGGTTCAGTAGGAGTAGTCCTCCTAGTTTCTTTTGCAAAGTTGTCGCTGGCTTTTTTCGGGTAGTTTTTCAGCTTCTCTTCTGTTCTGTAAATAGGTGGAGTAGTAGTGGTAGCAAGAGTAGCGAGGGTGAAAGTTGTAAACTATCTTTTCTTTTTCTTCGTCTAATAAAAATCGGCAAGGTTCCTTGCCTCTTTCTAAAAATATTTGGGTGGCTGCTTCTGTTTCAGGGTTACAGATGATGGGCTGCAGACGTGCGCCCATCTGGAGACCCAACTTGCCTCTTCTTTTGGCTTTAAAGTCTGCACAGGAGTTCCGCCAATGCCTCCTATCTTAGGTACGATTTTTAGCTAGGTTAGTTCACTTTATTTTTATTTACTGTACATTTCCATGAATTATCCTTTAGCATTTATTTTGCGGTCCTCATCCTCGGCCCTGTTTTTTAATTGATTGGGAAAATAGTTGAATTTTGACATTTTATATGAAAATCATTGGGGAAGCTTTGCTGAATTAATTATTCTCATTTGATCTTTTTTGCATGCAGAGAAGCATATGAATCTTGTGTACGTGAAGTCTGTGAGAGCTTCCTAGGTCCTCCAGTGGGCATGGTTGGTTCGGCATCACCTTCTGAACCCAAAAATCTAGCGTGGGATCCTGATGTTCTTGTAAGTCTCATTTTCCTTGGCCATTTGCATACTAGACTCGTCCGGTTACAATTTTGTCCCAGAGAAACAAAAGACTTTCTGTTTGTCACGAGTGTGTCTTTTCTAGATAACCATGAGGGTGCACGGACGCTTGTTTAATCGACCCCCACTTATGCCTCCGGTCGGCAGAATAGCGCCGACGCGCGTTGGTGGACGAGCGTCGGAGATATGATGGTACAGACGCTTGTTGGTTAAGTCGTCTCTAACTAGCTGGTGAATAAATCAACTTTTCACATAGTGGTGCATGACCTATAAATAGTAGGTACTCAAGCGTGTCTGGTTTTGTGCTCAGGCAGGTTTGCCTGCCAGTGGCAGAGCTAGGCATCAATTCCAGTATGTCTGATTTGGTTGCCTGGCGGGACAGATCGGGAACCAAACAGGCCCGGTTCTCATATTTCCCACGTAGTTGACATGATGTTCCAGTCTATAATATAATATATGGCAATTCTACAGGGAATGAAGAAGCACAAACTTCTTAAGGAAGATATTCTTCCTTCGATGGCATCAAACCGGAAGGTACAACGGCTGCTCAACAAGTTCATGGACCTCCTCTCAGAGTATATATGAAACTGTAGAGACCAAAGCAGACCCAATGGATATCACCCTGACACCGCAACCCGGAACAGAAGCTAATGACAAGGTGATGACCTCGTAGCTGCCCTTGACATGCTCAGTACAGTTCCTGTCTTCCTGAAGACTCACTGACCCCCATGGGTAGGTATGTAGGGTAGTTTGGAGCAGATAGAGAGAGTCTATTTGAGAAGTGCTAGAAGACTCAGTTAGTTGTGCACGTACCTGGTAGATTGTTTTATTAAGCGTTGAGTGTAATCGTAGAAATGGAAGCGAGGTCGCCTGGTGATTACTGTGTATCAGCAATCTGTAAAAGGCTGGATAAACTGGTATCCTTTTTGTTCCGAGGCTGTGTTTATATTTTATAGAAACAGGTATTGTAATGACTCTTTTTCGTACCAAGTTAGAAGGTACTCCCTCTGTACCATCGAACCAATCTGGATAATAGTATGTCCTGTAATTAATTTTGAAAACAAATGTAGCCATTGTTAGAGGAAAACAACAAGAGAATTTTACTAAGGATTTTACTAACGATCTATTTATATAGGAGTAATGACAGGAGAATTTCACTAAGGATCCAACAGCTTGGTTAGCTTTTTTATGATGAGTCATGACACATGAGTACATAAAAGAAATGAGATATTTTAAGAATCCCAAGTTGGTGCTAAACAATCTGGGAACATTAACCTACAGAGCAAGAAAAGCATTGTCTGATAAAGATTTAGCAGCGGTCTCTCTTTTTTTGTTTAGGCTGTACAGTGCAGGAAAGTAGAGTCTTCACATATATCTTTGCATGCGTAATACAACACTAACTAATTGACCAGCTTATCTAGAAGAAATAAAATTCGAGAGAACCTCTAGTTTTTAATTCTTCAGTGTAGAATCTAGTAAAATATAAGCATAAATATAATGTGACAAAAAATAAACTAGTGCTAATGTAAACCAAGAAAAGGAGGAAATCGTGTCATCAGTTCACTAATAGAAGCCAATACATATTATGAAAAAAAAAAAAAAAAGGAGAGAACTACGAGGGAATAAAACATACGCTATTATGGTAAATAATTGTCTATTATGAAAAAAAGCCAAACTCCACAGAGATCTTAGGTACGTTAGTCTAATACTTTTTCTAAAAATATTAAAAATATACAACTTTTAGAATCTTATCCGGATGGGAGTTATGTACTTAAAATTCAAATGTATTATTGTTCGGTGAGATAGTACTACAATCCTAAGAGGAATAGCTAGCTGTGATCCGTGGTAGGAGTCCGTGATTTGGCACGGCTAGGTTGTGTGTACGATAGGAAGAACTCATAGTGTACAATGGCAAGTGGCTCACTAGTAGAGAACGGACTTTCGAACCTCGGCTTTAGTCCGACCATTTTACGGCCCGGACTAAAGCATGAGTTAGTCCCGGTTGCTGTCCCCAAGCGGGATTAAATCCCGCGCCCAACGCCTTGTCGGGACACATTTAGTCTCGGCTGTTTCTATTTATCCCGGTTGGTAAGCCCAACCGGAACTAGATAGTTAGCCTAAAGTCCCGGTTGGAGCAACAAACCGGGACTAAATGGCCCACTATATATACATAGAACTAGCACTGCTCCCCGGCCGGGGACATCAAAAATTCATTTGCTCCATCCTGTTCTTGCTTGGTGGAGCGAGTTCTTCCACTTCTTCACCGTCGTCGGCTACATCTTGTTCAAAAGGTTAGCAACTTTTTGTGTATTCTAATATTTCAATGGTAAATAGTGTAGATCATTCCATAGTTAGTCAATATAAGCTTAGTAATATGTTGTTTTTAGATTGAGAACAAGATGATGAGTTTATATGCATGTGCATATCTAGATCTTGACACATTATTATTATATATATGTATGGTATAGGCTAGAGCATTCCATATAGTTAGGCTATATTCTATGGTATATTCTACGGTTACATAATATGTTTAGGATTATGATTTTATTTAGATTGAGAACAACAAGGTAGATGGTGAATTATTTTTCTTCTGACACATTATTATTTCGTCACACTCAGTGTAGTTGGTGAAGTCGAGCGGAAACAATTTCACTTGCGGCCGCCGATTTATAGCAATGGCTCCCGCATATTTCTTTGGTATTCATACTTCTCTAATATTCGATATATATACCTTGTATGCATTCGATTATTTAGGATCACTTTACTTACTGAGGTGGTATTTTTGTGCCTATATATTATGGTTGAATTTTATCTATCGGGTTTCATGAACAACGGACCTCCCCTTCCGCCACCACGACGGTCTGGTTTCCACCAAGGAGATGCGCCATTCGCTCCTGATGTGGTTGCTCCGAGATTCCCTACGCAATAATTGTATGAAATATTTTTACAACATCTTTTTTATGACAATAAATAAGTATAGTTAGTTTATTAATTTTATTGTTGCATTGCATTTGTACGTTGAAGTGGGTTCCCCTAGCAGATTGGCTGTAGGATGCACTTAACTTGCTGCATGCCGAGCACTTCTAGGTGGACACGAGACCTATTCCTAATACTCGTCAATGGCGGTGTGCAATTAGTTTCACCATTCCTTCGAGGAGCCCAATGCAAAATGCTCCCCCGAACATTATTCGTCGTCCGGGGGTCCATGCATATCCGGGGAGGAGCGCCAAAGTTCACACCATCAAACGGTGTTTAGAATCACTTCGACAAGTTGGGTACAATATACCTGATTTCTCGTAGTTCAAGGAGCTATTCTTGCGTTACCTTTGGTTACCTTTGTTCCGGCAATAGCGAATGGCACGCGAGAACAACACTCTTGATGTGGTAAAAACCATCATACATATATATTAACAATTGAGTTGTCCATAATATTTATTTAATAATATTTTCTTTCTTTTCACCACTTGTAGATTATGCTCCAGGATGTTACCCATGCTTCATGTGCCTTGATGCCCATTCTAGATACAGCTACTTGTTGACACAAAATGTAGTGCAACGTGCCTCACACCATGACAAGCCGGAAAGCGTGGCTTCAATCGGGTACCGGACGGTTTGGAATCCGAAGGCGTGCCCGATCGGTTTGACACAAACCAACAAGGTATAAAACGTGAGAACAAAGCTGGAATATGCTTGGGTGAGACCAGGCAGTTCCATATTTACTGACCACAAGCCACTTACGATGACATACAGCTATAGAAGCTGTCTGCCAAGCATGTTTATAGAGTCATTCGGCTAAATGAAAGCATGTAAAAGCATTGATTGCCGAATACATATGTAAAAGAAGACATGTTTGTTGAAAAGTGATCATCATATATTTATCTAAAGGGAGCGTATGCTATGGAAACCAGGTTCCCGTGGAAACTTTGGAAACTCGCACGTGGATCATTGGATCTAAATCCGATGGATATGGCTAATCTCTCTTTTTTGCAAAATAAACCTGGTGACAGATGAGTGGATCGTTGGATCTAAATCTAGGGTTTATTTTGCAAAAAAGAGATTAGCCATAGCCATCGGTTTAGATCTAACGATCCACATGCGGTTTCCATAGTTTCCACTTGAACTGTTTCCATAGCATACGCTCCCATATCTAAAATGTGAAACTCTAGACCAATGACACCATCAAGACATAATAAATTACAAGCAGGTAACTCGTAAATATAAATCTATTAAAATAACACATGCATAGGCTAATCCAATTAGTCTGCTGCACGTCTAACCTTCATAAACCCGTCGAGCATAAACCCTAAGCAAGTTAATCCACCGCATGATACCGCTTGCTACGAATCTACGCCACTTCTTACAACTAGATCAATCCACCGCATGATACAATCTAACAATAAGAAGCTAAAAGCATGCATATATCTAAACAGATCTATAAATATTAGATTTACTCGTGTAGGCACAACCATATTCGGCAAGATTGTCGAATTGGGGTCCATGAAGAAGGAACAAGACAAGCTAACACGACCTAAACCTAACAAAACACTGTATCACGCCACGACACCTAGTCTCATTAAGCCTAAATACGCTATAACGTGCATGAACTCGCAACATGTAACAATCTAGATCGATCTTAACTCGGCTACATAGGCATGCGACCTATCTATCATGATTTGAAACAAATCTACCAAGAGCTGAAACATATCGATCTAGACTGGGCAAAAGAGTGTTACAAATAATAACAAAACATTAAAGATCATGCAACACGTGATAACTTAATGAATCAAATAGATCTTGCCAAATCTAATAGAGCCGATAACTATCTCGCTTACACTAAGCTATCAAGCGGACGCACTTTGCCGCACGACCATCTAGTCGAGATAAACAAAGCATAAGCAAAGACTTCTGTTGTCAAGCGGGCGCTGCCCCGCACGGCCATCCGTCGAGACAAACAAGACTACTTGCACCATGATCTAAATCCACCGCATGATACTAGATATGATAGCAAGGTTGTCGGTACTTACGGAGTCGACGGATCGATGATTCCTCTCGAAGAACTCGACGACACGACGAAAAGGACTCGAAACGTGGCACGGGGCCGGTCGTATTGATTTGATTGTGTATATCTTTTCTACAATGGTCGGGGATTTATATTTATACCCCGAGGCTTAGCACCTATCGTGCTTGAAAATATCTAAAAGGAAATATAAAATACGTAGACTCTATCTCCTTTCCCGTAGAGCCTTGCTAATGAAGTTTCTCCGTCGGCGCGGCCTCTCGATCATGACGCGTATACCTCTTGGATCCTTGTTGCTTCCGTATACTTCACGGGAGGAGCACCGGCCACCTGTATAACAATATTCGGCCATGTACATGGATTAGCCGAACGTGCAAATCTGGGTACTCACGTATGCAAGCACGTCTCTAGTCTTCTAGCTTTTCCTTGCTTCACGTGACGGATTCTCGGAAATTAAGATTCCCAAATATATTAGGCATATATTCCGGCCGTATATGGATGATCCTTTCCTTTTGTTAATTTAAGAAACACAAAAACGGCCACACGTCTTCTGCCTTTCGGAACAAGGTCATCAAAGCTGCATGTATATGCCGGCCCGATAGCTAATTGATCACGTGAACTAGTCCTTCCGTATTGCCAAAGCGATAAAGCCAAATGTGCTAATTGGCCATCAATGCAAACATCCTCAATGGTTGGTCTCAAATTATAGAATATCTTCTTGTCCTTTGGTATTTTTAGGGCCGTCCAAATTTTGTTTCCCGAATGGAGTCATCGCCTGCTTGAAATAGCCGACCGCACGGACACTTGCAGAAACTGCGAAGTAACCGACCGCTTACTTGTTTGCCGAATGCTTTCTACGCTCACGCAAGCTGGGTCCACTGTCATCTTCTCAATGTTGACCAAAATTCGGTGTTAACACGGGCCCCTAGTTCGGAGTATGAATTTCATGCTTCGAACTATTTTAATCTGGCCTTCTTCAAAAAGCCGAAATCCACCGGCAACAATAGCATGCTCTCACCACATTTCCACAATTTTACACCTTAAAGAAATAAACTCCCAATACATGTGGAAATAGGTTAGTAGCAAATGTATACGTACACAAATATTATAGTTTTCTCCATTTGTTGTTGATCGGGAGATGCTACAATGCCAACTACATCTCAAGAGTATCGGGTTTATAACTAAGATTTCTCTTGAACTTGAATAAAATGGTACTCTACTCATCCATCTATCTCCTCAACCATGGGGCTTATAATTCTCACTAAGTCGAGCAATTGCAAAACGAATGATTCTGAGCTTTGCTTATCTTTTATCCATTGATCACTTTTATTCCGGAGTTTTATGTTTTATAACTTAGTTACGGCGGACACGTGTCCAGTCATTTTTATTTCCGAGTTTCTCTCTTTAGAAAATCATACCATATATTTTGCAAAGTCAAAACCGAACCATAAGGAGATACAAGGCATATGCTCGGACCAAGAATTTGTTAGCTTTGATCAAAATTATTTTCCTGCACACATATTCCTTCCAATCATCTTAAAACTTATGAGGCTCTTGTCACACCCATTCCATGGTTATTATTTTTATAAACCACGCCGAGTTCATCCCTAAGTGCAATGGGGAAGGCTGTCTCGTCACGAGTGGTTTTGGACTTTACTACAAGGTTCAAGTTCATCCCTCGGTGCAATGGGAAGCCGTCTTGATACCTTGACGTGGGACGGTAAGGTCAAATCGACATATTTTGTATATTTTTATTTTCTTTTTGCCTCATAAATTTTAATCAAGGAAGAAATATAGGTACGAGACATTTAGTGTAAATGAATTTTGATCTTGAGCATATGACTACACTTGATGGTTACAATAGTTCGACAAAACTCAACATGATAGTTTTATTATTTGAATTTACATTAGAAAATTCATCCGGATCTTAAGTTTTCTCGAACAATGTCATAGCAAACTCTATTTCCATTCTTATCCCACAACCACTTTAAACAAAGTTTGAAACTTTATGCAACCCACGGAGCTTCAAAGAGTTCAAGACAAATATTACAACCACTAAATCCAAGTCTAAAAGAAATCAAAGGTATAAACTAGACACGAGATGAAACATAAAAACAGGCATCTATTCATCATTTCAACAATGGATAAACCAAAACATTTATAGCACATATTTGTAGAGTGGAGTAGATATAATGCCAACAGGTTTCATCCTTTTAATATTTTCAATTTAAACTAAAACTGGGGAGTAAGGGTAGAATTACACAAACCACCGTTGAAGATGGAGGAACCAATGGAAGTCATTAAACGTGTTCTTCTTCATGATGAATCGCTTGGCGTTGCCCAATGTGTGTACGTGGCGAGTCCGAGCCCCCGAGCGAGCCAATGTTGAAGCTTGAGACATCGGCGTGTTTTCTTCAAGGGTCTTCTCCACAATTAGTTCCTCACATATACATGTATGTCCCCTTATTCCAGGCCGATAAAGATGATGAAGATGCTGATGATTTATTATCTTAAAATCGGCCGTTACAATTGAGCTTGGATTGGACGTAGTTTGACATTAGTGACTCCTTCTCGATGTTTATTCCTTCTCCCCATTCTTCTTGTATTCTCCTAATGCAAGTTTAGGTAGCATAATCTTCAATTGTCCTCCATGATTTGACTTAGCACATTCTCCCATTGGAACGAGGCAAAATTTTTGAATAAATGCGATCGGTCTTGGGGCTTGACTTATTTTGAACAAAGATGTAATCGCCTTGACGCCACATGCTATAGCATTCACGTGCGGCCCGGACCGACTTCTTTTTTTGATTCTGTCTTGTTGCTATATCTAGGTAGGGAAAGTACTCATGCTTTGGTATATCCACCGGTTGCTTCATGTCAACATTGTAAATCACGAGACCGAACCAGTTGACTAGTAATAACTCGGCCATCCAGTGTCTTGCATTCATCTTGATGTGTTATAAAGTACTAGTCGTTCACCAGCAACAGCCTCATTGGCTGGTCGAGCTTCCGATTGGATCCAACCGGCTCATTACAAGATGTGCTTGCAACCAAAGTTCTTCATGTGTAGGTACTGAATACTCATACATCCTGTGCCAACATTCGACCTTAGTATAGTACCTTTCGCGTCATGGGAGGTAAACATAGTCGCCAGCAGTCTCGTAGAAATAGAATGCTATCCGATCCGGTATTGTTTTGCACATTATTGCCGAATGTTTAAAACTCCTCTTCTGAAAATCCTTTCTTGATCTCTCGATCCAAAATTTCTCCTCGAAGTCATTAATGATTGTCTGGACTTCATCGGTTTATTTGGCCGATCGATTTGTAGTCATATGCATGTCCGTAACCTTTTGGAATTCCCTTGTACCATACGCACACTAGGATATATATGCATGCTTAATGGACATGGCTTCCCTTTCGTCATTATCGTTTCCCAATGAACTCCGAGATGCTTGCAAGTCATGCGTGCAAAGCGTATTGTGTACTCACCAATTCTATGATGCTCGTCTTCTATTTAGATCAAACTCTCAAGTTATCATGACGAAGGCGACGTTGAATATATCGTAAAGGACAAAGCTTGGCGGTGCACGAGATGCGTGTGCGATGGCGGTGCGAATAACGGCTCGCTATGGTCCTTCTTGCTCTCATCGGGGGACATCTCTGCCAAATATGACACCTTGGTCGAAAATATTACGAAGCCGGTGCACACATCATATGGACCCCTCCTGCAAATGATCGGCCGTTTTGATCCACCTTAACCGCTCTAATTCTAATTTCATATACCAAATGCCAATTTGTCAACTTTCTTGCGACGTTCTCATTAATTGACTTGTAGTGACATAGCCGATGTTGAGAAACAATCCGATCGGCTTCCGATAAAAGCCATACCACTTCTTGTTGTTACAACAAGAAAATGCGGCGCTTACGTATACGAACACTGTCTCGCATGCACCTTCTTGACTTGTGGTGGTGGCGCGACTAATGTACTCGTGCATTCTAATCTTATTTCAAGGAGAAAAGGGAATATATGACACGACCATGATGTCATGATGATCTCATCATGTAAGTCGAGACAGAACTCAATCTTGTTTGTAGTCTAGCAGTGTCGTCGTCGGATTCGAATGCGACAGAGTATGGATTTGTGGTAGCGGTGTCGTCCGGCTCCGCCTTTGTCCGGGCGCTACATGTTCTTGATGTAAACCAACCGGCAATATCGCGCCTTCGTATTTATTGACTTTACTTAAATCGGCAATAGTCATTGGCCGTTCCAACTCTCATCGGCTTCATGTTTACGGCCTTGCCGATCGGTGATGGTTCTCTAAATATAGCACACATGCAAAGGGTAATAGACGTGAGGCAATTTTTTGAACCTCATGGTTAATAAGCGATTGAGCTTAGAATAGCCGATCTTCATGTATAAGCATGCACATCTGATTCTTTTTTGCTTGAGTTGGTTAGTATATAATCGATCATTTTACCGAACGCCTTTGAATACTTAGCCGATTTGCCATGAGGCGATAAAATTTCTAGCTAACCATCTCCAATCGGGTGTTAGGTTGCCAAGATGCAACCTCTCATGAGAAAATAGTTAGGAAGATCAAGACCATGTCGGCCGTGTCACATGGCTCGTCGGTATCTGCCGGTTACTGTCGATGTGGTTGAAAGCGATCGTAGCTCTGGTACTATTGATGCATACGCGGTGGCCTTTGTTGTTGATGAGCTTAATGGTTGACATCGACGACTCCAAGTTCTCCAATAGCCCTTGGACTCGAGAATGGCCCGAATGTTTTCTGTTGTTTTCCTCATCATGTACCGGTCCAACGATCAGCGTGAACTCGTCTGGATGCCTAGGCGGCTTTCTTTTCTTTACATTTCCCCAAGGTGCACATCTCTTGGAACCTTTGTTTTGTTGCACACAGTGTGGCTGTGTTGGAGTTGTAAATTCCAAAATCCGAAATACGGCCGGCTACTTTGCAATTCTTCTATTCATGTATTACGATCTTTCCTCTCGGTGCCGATTCTTTTCTTTCGTAGCCGATTCCGTTTCTGGGGAATTATCGGCCTTTCCATCTTTATCTCTGTACTAAATCCCGGTGTGCATGCTACCTCACTGTTTTAGCGATGCAAAATCTTATATAGGAGCAACGACTTGATTCCCTCCTTGTCGACTATATCCATGAAGTCCCATACGGATATGCCACGGTCATGTATATGTATGTTTCTCTCTTTCCCGGCGACGTCATAGCATAATACTTGCGGATATGTCGCTTGATGTGCGATCAAGCCAAAACGAAGTCTAAAAAGCGGTAATAATCCTTGAGAAAACCGGCTGCTATTTTTTTCCTTCATTGTTTAACTTATGCTTTGGTTCCATGCTCACTAAGCTGTTCTTCTTACGTGCTAATCCTTGGTCTTGATGCTCTGGTTCTTGACCGTCTGCTAGGTGCACGGAAACGAGAATAGCGATTCGATCTTGAATGTGACGGTTAAGCCATCTTTGATCTCTTTAACTTCTTCAGCAGTACTGATCACCTTTCCAAGGGTTTGCATGCTCATGCACTTCCATGATTATCTAGCTTTCTTTCCCTTGGCGCATGCAATGTATCACCAAGTTGAGTCCATCTATATGTATATGCAATGTTCAAAATAGTGATACGTACTTGATCGACGAGATGGCTTAATAGCCGACCCAATTTTAGGATAGTTAATCTCCATTGGCATCCTTCACTATGTCGTGCTTCTTGAAACGATGATACTATAGGTCGCCTTCGTTGGCGTCCACCTCTTTTGATTGGCCAAGGTATTTAAATTTGCTTGGTCAATCCGACCAACTTGCACCACAAAGTTTCTTCGTGCGATGGAATTGTCCATCGATCATCTTGTCTTCGGCTATATTATCTTTCCAAGGTCAAATTAGCCGATGGGTAATCACCTATTTATAACATGATGCAAACCATTTGAATTCTTTGGAACAACCTCGTATCTTTCACGGTGCGATTTGCAATACTTTTATCGATCCAATTGCTACCCATTGCTTCTTTATTAATCCGTGAGGCTCCATGCTGATGCATAATGACTAAGCGGCTTCTCTTCTTTTTCACTGCGTATACCCATGTTGGCCGCATCGAGAACGATTGCGTGATCGGCTTGTGAGCCGATGCATGGTAGCTAGCCTCTTCCTCGCTTCTTTGCATCCTATACTTATGCAGCCATCTTGTTCTTCACTCGTTGCATGCCTCAAGGTCAATAAAATTTGATCGATTCATACATAGACTTCGTGAGCTTGAAGATGTAACAATCCACGAAATTATCGAGATAAGTCTTTATTAATACTCCCATGTGTCATGGTTTTTTATTTACGACATATTTCTCAGTGCATTCGATCTACAAAATTTAGCCGATTATAAGCGTATTGGCTATTCAGAGCTTCGTGTATTCAAGCGCTTTCCATATTGCAAACTGTCAAGGTACCGCTGTCAGTGGCTGCTCTGTGTGAGTTAGTTACGTCTGCCAAGCCACATGGCCTCGCCTGATGTTTCGACACTGGCCCCCCAAGTTTATCTTGGCTTGTTGGAGCCAATGGAGTGAGGTGCGATCTGCTCTAACTCGTACTGCAGATCATTAGGCACGGGCTGTCATATCCATTTGCTATTTGTGGCAACAACCGATGCTTCTTTTGGATAGTCAATCGCCATACGCCAGAACAAATTCTGATCTCCTCTTGGCGGTCGGCGATAGACATCCTGGTGACTTCTTTCATGATGTTAAGCTCGTTTTGTCAATAGTGCACATCTCCAATTCACCATGAATATTGGCGAATACTTCAATCATTGAAATCTTTAAGCCGCCATGCTAAATATACCAGGTCATGTGATTGGCGGAAGTAATAAATAGGTATGTGAATATTCATCGGCTTTCATGCGGTAATATCCTCTTCTTTAACTTCTTGGCCCCGTATTCCAAATATGCACGTGTAAGTGTAGCTTTTGGATCCCAATCCGTCCACATCGATTGTTCTTATTTTCTTGGATCCATGTTTCTAATTATGGACCAAAACACCTTGCTTACGTGATGACTTGAGCCTTCCATGTGCTTTTACCATACAATCTCTTGTGCGACCAAATTTTCTCCAATCGCTTTGAAAGCGGGGACATCACTACGGCATCCCTTTTCATCGGCTATCGAGCTATGCTTATTTAGCCGAAAATAAAAATTTCATCGGTCGTTAGATTGACTCATCGATTCGATCTACGTACTTATCGATCTCGAGGTTCATTAAGCGGTGGAGTAAAGTGGCGGCTTTTCATCTTCGTGTTTGACACCCATGTTGTCAACGTGTTGGCACACCGTGCAACAATATGCCTCCCACGAGATGCCACGCATATTGAATAATTGGCTTGCGCTTCATGCGGCGGAAAACCTTCAGCAACTATGTCCTCAAGCCAATATTTCATTCTTAGGCTCTCCTTGTTTTCGTGATATCGGCCATCGAGCGATTTGCCTAGAAGTTTGTTCTTTATCTTTGTTGCTTCTTTAGTAGAACCTTGTCGAAAATAAAAGTGAATGACATCTTCATAGTGATCACCGAAAGTGGTAAATATTTGGGGAGGACGACTTAGATCAAAATGTGAGTGTCCCACAAAAAGTGTCTTGACACAAAATGTTGCGCAACTTGTGCCTCACACCACCGACAATGGAAGCGTGGCTTCAATCGAATTGCCGGACGGTTTGGAATCCGAAAGCGTGCCAGTCGGTTTAACCTGTAAACCAACAAGGTATAAAACTGTGAGAACAAAACTGGAATATGTCGGGTGAGACCAGACAGTTCCATATTTGAGCCACAGAAGCCACCTACGACTTGACATCGGCTATAGAAGGTAATGCATAAGCATGTTTATAGAGTCATTCGGCTAAATGAAAGCACATGTAAAACCATTGATTGCCGAATACATATGTAAAAAGACATGTTTGAACAAGTGAAAATTGATCATCATATATTTATCTAAAATGTGAAACTCTAGACCAATGACACCATCAAGACATAATAAATTACAGCGAGGTAACTCGTAAATATAAATCTATTAAAATAACACATGCATAGGCTAATCCAATTAGTACGCCGCACATCTAACCTTCATAAACATAAATCGAGCATAAACCCTAAGCAAGTTAATCCACACGCATGATACCTTAGCTTGCTACGAATCTACGCCACTTCTTACAACTAGATCAATCCACATGATACAATCTAACATAAGAAGCTAAAAGCATGCATATATCTAAACGGATCTATAAATATTCGTTACTCATGTGGGCACAGCCATATTCGGCAAGATTCAATTGGGAATCCATGAAGAAGGAACAAGACAAGCTATACGACCTAAACCTAACAAAACCTGTATACGCACATGCGACACCTAGTCTCATTAAGCCTAAATACGCTACGTGCATGAACCTGCAACATGTAATCTAGATCGATCTTAACTCGGCTGCATAGGCGCCGACCTATCTATCATGATTTGAAACAAATCTACCAAGGCGAGAAACATGTCGATCTAGGCCCAAGGCAAAAGAGTGTTACAAATAATAATAAAACATTAAAGATCATGCAACACGTGATAACTTAATGAATCTAATAGATCTTGCCAAATCTAATGAAGCCGTAACTATCTAAACACACTAAGCTATCAAGCGGGCACCGCCTGTACGGCCATCTAGTCGAGATAAACAAAGCATAAGCAAAGACTTCCTGTTGTCAAAGCGAGAGGACGCACCACGCATGGCCATCCGATCGAGAAAAACAAGACTACTTGCACCATGATCTAAATCCACCACATGATACTAGACATGATAGCAAGTTTGTCAGTACTGCGGTGCGGATGAAGTGATTCCTCTCGAAGAACTCGACGACACGGCGAAAAGGACTCGAAGAAGCAGCCGCGGGGCCGGTTGTGTGATTTGATTGTGTATATCTTTTCTACAATGGCCAGGGGTTATATTTATACCCCGAGGCTTAGCACCTATCGT